>JASFAT010001005.1:0-473777 GCA_031353405.1 Baronia brevicornis
CCTGTACAAGTTAGCTCGATCTTTTTGACAGATGTAAATTTTTCTGACCGACATAACTTTGCAATGACGAACATATTATTTTCTTAATTTAATGATTTTAAAAATTGTAAAAATATTAAAAAAATACATATAACACAAAAGTCCCTAAAGATTCAAGCGTTATCCGAAAGTTTTAAGACTTTTTATTGCTTCAAAGTAAAATTGAAATAGGAACACTGAAAATAATAGACGCTTGTACAATGTTACATCGGTCTACACTGTATACTGCCTGTTATTCGTGTGCCATCCGTCCGACCGATGTAACATTGTACAAGCGTCTATTATTTTCAGTGTTCCCATTTAAATTTTACTTTGAAGCAATAAAAAGTTTTAAAATTTTCGGATAACGCTTTAATCTTTAAGGACCTTTGTGTTACATATGAATTTTTTTAATATTTTTACAATTTTTAAAATCATTAAATTAAGAAAATAATGCGTTCGTCATTGCAAAGTTATGTCGATCAGAAAAATTTACATCTGTCAAAAAGATCGAGCTAACTTGCACAGGGTATAGATTCACATAACGCGGAGTGAACGTATGATTAGTTTGTTAAATAACCCCATAAGTATAAATTTAAAATGAACAAATAAATAGATAATAAAATGGAGTAGCTTTAACTAACAATAATTGGACTACTACTTGTATATGTGGGGTCATTGTTTACAACAGATGCAAAATGTGAAAGTGACATTGAAACGCGAGTGAATGCTGGTGATCAGGTAAGTGGCTACCCCATTGCACTTATTTACGAAAAGTCGGAATGTGTCTGAAACGGCCCGACTGGCGGTTCATCAGGTGGTGCTCGTTCCGACTCTGTTGTACGGTGGTGAAAGTTGAGTTTTGCAGAGGGGTCACGAAAGCAGACTGAATGCGGTGGAAATGAGAGCATTAAGTAGCATGTGTGGTGTGACTTTGAATGATAGAATAAGAAATGAAGATATAAGAGAGCGATGTGGAGTTAGAGAAGGTGTTGTGACAAAAGTTGAGAACCGTCGGGCTTGCATGAGGAGAATAATGAGTGTGGAGGAAGCAAGGAAAGTGTGCTGAGATCGTAGCAGACGGAGGTCTGTGGTCTCTGCCTGCCCCTACGCTACGGGAGACAGGCGTGACGGTATGTATGTGTGTGTATAATTTTGTGTAATTATATTTGGATGTTACCAGAAACTTCTGCATGCTCTGATAGAGGCGACCCAGGTTCCCGTAGTGCTTGGCAGTCTGCACGTTCTTCTCACCGAAGGCCATCATGGACAGAGAGAGCGCCGCCTTGTGCAGAGCTTCCGACTCCTCCAGCAGGCTTGGCTCTGGAACACCAACGGGTTGAATTCAAAGCACTGTTCTGATAGCTTCCATTCAGGGATTAAAAACCGTGGGATTTTATATGTTCCAAGTTCTGCCCACGATCTTACGGTTAATTTTCCGTTCGGCTACTAATACAGTAAAACATATTTTTGTGTGGTCCTTTTTTATGCGATTTTGTTTTTGTGCGATTGGTTTTTTGCGATTTTATTTTTGTACGATTTTATTTTTGTACGATTTTATTTTTGCACTGCCTATGGCACTGCGGATGTCTATGGGCGGCGTTAGTTGCTTTCCATCAGGTGGCACGCCTGCTCGTTTGCCTTCCTATGCCATAAAAAAAAGCATTCTCTAATCTATTTCATAAATCATTGATGTATTTTCTAAGTCCGACTTTTTTATGCGGTCCCTGAGCACCAAACAATATTTATGTAGTATATCGTACAAAGTTGTTCATTATATGTAAGAATTTATATAACTACCACTCATATCCTGTCCGGCTGGTGTGTCAAGTGCAATCTCCTCCAGGATGAGAGCTTTCACACGCTTCGCAGACGCCAGGAGCAGGTGATCAGGCGGCACCAGGTTCTGCAAAGAGAGCAACACTTGTAAATCAATTTGTATTCTCGTTGCAATGTCGACGTTAAAATTTTATATTTTTTTATATATTCACGCTTATCCCCCGCAGGGGTTGGCAGAGACCACAGAGCTCCATCCGCTGCCATTCATCGCAGCGAAACGGCTCGTCATTGGTCGCTTTTCGCCCTCGTGAGAATCAGGACGTGACGGGTGGCGAACCACGTCGCCGTCATTTTCGACAAATTAGGTATATTAAATTCGTCTTTAGTGAATCCCACGAGCCGCAAGGGAGGATGGAGGTCAGCCCCAGCAGAGCCCTGCATGCTGAGGTAAGGCACCATAGTCCCCGGGGGAGCCCGACCCCGGGACGATCGGCACGTTTACGACTAGGCTCGCCCCTAGCCACGCATCCATTGGTACGGCAGACCGTGGATTGGCGGAGTGGAAGGGAAAGGATAGAGAAGAAAGGAAGGGGCAGGAAAGGAAATGCGGATTGGGGGGGTTACCAGACTCGGAATAAACATTTAAAAATCCATATAAATATTTATTCCGATGCGGTAATCGAACCCGCGACCATTGACTCCGCGGGCGGAGAGCCCCGCCACTGAGCCAATCGGTCGTCCCGTTAAAATTTTAACTTGACTAAGATCCGCGATAAGCGAACAAAATAGAATAAATATGTGAAATAAGATTCGATGGAGCGCGCTTGTTCCATAGAGAGGTATTCAGAAAAGCATTCAGAGCTGACTTCACCAACCTTCACTAGTTGGTGAGGCACACTAAGAATAAATAGGGACTTTTCCCGCCAACTTACATCAGTGAAGTTGTGTTTTTATTTCATTTTCATAATATTATATTATTGTCAGTTGTATTGTTTAATTGTGGTGGCGTATTGTACAACATAGTTCGATTAAAGCGTATAAGTGAAGTGATATGAAATAAATGCGTGTATCGTGACTTTTTAAGTTGACTGAAAAACTCCATAGAAAGTTACCTTACAATAGCCACCATTTTATCAAGACGTAATGTGACAAGCTGAGTACTTACATCATAAGATATTTCATATTATTATATTTTATTCGACACTGGCATAATAGTTATAAGTAATTGCCATCAAAAAAAAAAAAAAAAGAAAATCATTCGTATAATCTGACATGTTACAAATCGGGACTTTTTCCCGCCAACTGACATCAGTGACGTCGTGTTTTCATTTCATTTCCATAATCTGTGGTACGGGTACCTCAATGATCCTGATGGCGCGCTCGGCGTGCTCGCGCGCCTTGTAGAACCGTCCCGACGAGTACTCGAGCACGTAGAGCGCGTACGCGAGGTCCTCCTGCGCCGTCGCCACGTGGAGGCTGCTGCGCCCGAACACGCGCCGCAGCGCCGCCAGCGCCTCCTACGCCACGCCCACACACACACACACACACACACACCGTCAATATACACGTTACAATGTTACAAGTTTTTTGGCAATGCAACATTTTTTTCTTTTTACATACATATAGACACGCCTGTATCCCTGTAGGGTTAGGCAGAGACCACAGATCTCCATCCGCTACGATCCTGACACGTCTTCCTTGCTTCCTTCACACTCATCTTTTCATCCATTCCTCCTCTCACATTCTTTGTAGCGAAACGGCTCTCCGTTCGTCGCTTCTCGCCCTCGTGGTAATCAGGACGTGACGGGTGGCAAACCACGTCGCCGTCATTTTGTAACGAATCAGGTATATTAAGATTCGCCATAGTAAATTTTTCTTTTTACTTCGTGTTAAATCAAATTCTTGTAAAAAAAACACTCGTGAATATATATAAAATTAATGAACTATCACCACTTGGGGAACCATGTTATAAGGACAGAAATGGCGCCAGGAACTATGTCATTCTACTTTCGTACTATTTTAAAATTGTTTTTGAAATAGTACAAAAATAGAACGAGATAGTACTAAATATAAAAATAGATATATTTAGTCTCACTGATGAACTATTGATTATTTTGTTGATCTTTGATTGGTCATTGGGCTAACGGAGTGTGTACGGATGTGTGTGCATGGGTGCATTTATTTATTTATTTAAACATGTGTGCATATAAGGTTGAGTTGCCTGTGGACCCTGAAATAGGCGATTGCCCGTTTCCGGGAACGAAACATTACTATTCAATCTTGATAATGTATGTGTACGTACCTTAACTGATTTCTAATAAATGCGAACGTATGTGCGTGCGTACGTACGTACTTGCTGAGACATATGCGTACGAACGTATCTGCGTGCGTACGTATGTACATACTAAAATAATTGCGTGTATGTGTGCGTGCGTACGTATTTACATACTAAAAAATGTGCGAGTGTGTACGTATGTGTACGTGCGTGTGCATGTGTGCGTGCGTGTAAGCGCGTGTGCGTGCGTGTAAGCGCGTGTGCGTGTTGGCGTGCGTACCTCGTAGACGGAGACGCTGCGCGCAATCGAGTCAACGTTGAGCAGGTAGAAGCCGTAGTCGAGCAGCGCGGCGGCGTGGCGCGGGTGGTTCGCGCCGAACGCGAGGCGGGCGCGCGCCACCGCCTGCCTCAGCGCCAGCCCGCCCGCCGCGAACCGCCGCTTCACCACGCACGCCTTGCCGCACGCACGGAGTACCTCCACACCCACCTGCGCGACAACGCGACACGTCACTTAATCGACTCAAGGCTTGTAACCTTGTGAGAAATTTTTTATTTATACATTCACGCGTATCCCCCGCAGGGGTTGGCAGAAATCACAAAGCTCCATCCGCTACCATTCATCGCAGCGAAACGGCTCTCCCTTAGTCGCTTCTCGCCCTCGTGAGAATCAGGACGTGACGGGCGGCGAAACACGTCGCCGTCATTTTTGACAAATTAGGTATATTAAATTCGTCTTAATGAATCCCACGAGCCGCAAGGGAGGATGGAGGTCAGCCCCAGCAGAGCCCTGCATGCTGATGTAAGGCACCATAGTACCCGAGGGAGCGCGACCCCGGGACGGTCGGCACGCTTGCGACTAAGCTCGCCCCTAGCCACGCATTCATTGGCAGGGCAGACCGTGGATTGTCGGAAAGGAAGGGATAGGATAGAGAAGAAAGGAAAGGGCAGGTAAAAAAACAAAAAAGTAAAAGTCATACCCGCGCAGGCGTGTGCGTACGTAGCAACGAGAGGGCGCGCATACTCCAGGCGTGCGCGGCGCCGTAGTCGCAGCGCACAAAAAAAAGCGCGCTGAACTCCTTGCACGTGCGCGCGAGCAGAGAGGAAGGCCCGCAACCCGCGCAACCGCCCTCCGAGCACCACCAGGCGCGGCACTCCTCACTGTAAATATAATTTGTAATGTTGTCTCTAAGTCCTGTGGATTTTGTAAATAAATGAAAAAATAATAACACATACATACATACATACATATCGTCACGCCCGTCTCCCGTAGGGGAAGGCAGAGACCACAGATCTCCATCTGCTACGATCTCGGCATACTTCCCTTGCTTCCTCCACACTCATTATTCTTCTCATGCAAGCCCGCCGGTTTAGGGTACTTTTGACCTGGCCTTTCTTAAACACTTCAGCAATGTAGCCAAGGTGTGTTTTCCGTAGTCTTCCTCTGCCAACCCTTCCATCCACATTCGCAATGTAAATTTCTATGGCCAGTCGTCTTTCATCCATCTCTCTATGTGCCCAAACCAACTAAGCAACTTTTGTCACAACACCTTTTACTCCACATCGCTCTATTATATCTTCATTTCTTATTCTATCATTCAAAGTTACACGACACATACTTCTTAATGCTCTCATTTCCACCGCATTCAGTTTCAAAAAAATAAGAATCAGGAGTAATAATAAAGTAAGCATATACGGACCTGTCTTCTTCGTCCTCAGCTTGCAACGAGCGTAGGCAGTCGTCTAGCAGAGACGCAGGCTTTGAGGCCAAGCCATCGGCCACGTCCTCTGGAAGACCAAGCAGCCGCAACGACAGCGCGTATGTCTCCGCCGCCGCTGGGAAACAGCAATACGTGGACTGTGTGTTTAAAAGCCTGAAACGCAAGGAGATGCATCATATTAAAGAATTATGGCTGACAATCATTTGGAGCCGATAATTAAGGTATCTTTTCTGACTGTTGCCAAAATTTTGACCCAATTTTTATTTTTAACAATCACGGTTGCCAACAAAACATGTTTTGATCTTTTCTCGATTTCTATAATGTCTGATAATTTTGATTAATTAAAAATAATTGATGGAAACTCTCTTCTTCTCGTCGCTTCAACCACTGCGTCCTGCATATACTTTCTTACGGTGCCGAAACGTGGACACTGACGGTCCGTCTCCTTCACAAGCTCAAAGTTGCTCAGAGGATAATGCTCGGAGTTCCTCTGGCGGATGGAATTCGAAATGAAGAAATTCGCCACTAAAAAAAGATTGAAACTCCAGTTAAAATTCAATCCTTCATAGTGTTAAAACAATTTTTAGATTCAATCGATTGACTGAGTGCGATCTACCAAATCCTTAACCCTTACCAGATCTTAAAGGCCGGCAATGCTTCCGCAACGCCTATGGCACTGCGGATATCTATGGGCGGCGATGAATGCTTTCCACCAGGTGTCATGCTTGCTCCTTTGCCTTCCTATCGCAATAAAGAAAAAGATGGGACTCCAGTTAAAAGCTTCTTAGTGTATATAAATTCTTAAATTCAGTCGATCGGTCCAAAGTCTGATGACCTTCACCTTAACCCTCCCACAGCTTGTAGCATATAAGTGGACTGACCTATGACAGCACTCCAGCGTGAGTCTCCTGTAACGTACGGTCTGTGGTTGTGCCTGGCACATCTGTCTGCAGTGGAGAAGCACTCGCTCTGCATCCGCATACCAGCCTGCCTCGTTGAAGAAGCCACCTGCAAGGACATCAGCGTTATGAAGAGCTGGAAACAGCTTCGTCTACGGCAGGGGTAGTAAAAAATTCAAACGTGGTAATTAGTCCAGTTGATTGCGGCAGGGCAAAATGCGTCAATGTGTGCCGATCAAATTTTCTAGTCTCACAGATAACTAGGAGAGGTTTGGTTATGCACAAAGTTAAATTCGAGTTACAAAGATATTATGTAACTTGAATGTAACATAATTATATATAAAAAAATAATGATTGTCAATATGCGCATACAAAATGCGCAAAACAATCAACCAGTGGTCAATCCAGTATCAATTGATAGAGGTAGAGCCACGCTGGAGACGAATACTTTGTCAAGAAGTGCATAATATTTGTCTGTAGCTGGAATGGGCCGGCTCGCCCGGGGAAGTACCACACTCCCGCAGAAAACCGGCGTCTGAGTGGTAGCTTAGCTACCGCGATTCGTACGGTGAGCGAGAGTTCCGAAGGCCCAACACGCTCCCCCTCCTTTCCCCTACCCTCTCATTCTCATAATCACACTTTCCTTAAAGGTCGGTAAAACTTCCACACTGCCTGTGGTGTCGCGAATACGCCGTTCATATATGTTGATTGCTTTCCATCGGGTGATACGCCTGCTTGTTTGTCTTCCTATCCCATAAAAAAACCCTGATGACAAGCAACCAGCGGAGCCCACGAACACCAGCAATACTAGAGGCACTGCAGATTCGTTGCACACATTAGGGTAAGGATGTGAAAAATGGGATGGGGACAAGGAAGTAATGGGATCTAGTGAAGAAAATAGATGAAGAACTAGCC
Organism: Baronia brevicornis; assembly: GCA_031353405.1. Classification (NCBI taxonomy): domain Eukaryota; kingdom Metazoa; phylum Arthropoda; class Insecta; order Lepidoptera; family Papilionidae; genus Baronia; species Baronia brevicornis. Next base: position 7,605 of record JASFAT010001005.1, read on the forward strand.
AGATGTAACAATGGAGCATTCTAATGCGCAAGGAAATTTTTTTTTTTGTAAAATTGCTTATTTAAAAAAGTATTACGCTACTCCTCGCTCTAAGATACAGCCACTTGGCTAGTTTATAGTCATTCTATGATGTAATTCATTTCAGCCAATAAATCAACCAATTTGAGTTTGAATCTTGTGATCGGTTACCAAGGCCTAGTGTCATTTGTGCTTTGACAACTGATAATTCATCGTTGAATCATTGTACCTAGTTGCCATCTTAATAGTTCTTGTACTAATTTGTCCATCGAGCGAACACTTGTTTCTTTAAGGTCAATATAATTTGTGATAAAGAGCCATCGATAAATTACGTCACAAGTTAGGGAGATGTGACATCGAGTGACAAGACCCCCTCGGGAGGCTGTGGAGACCGACTAGGCGATTTTGGAATCATAAAGTGATCAATCAATCCATCAACAGCCTGCGGCAGTCCAGTGCTGGACATAGGCCTCCCTCATGAAGCGCCACCTAGCCCGATTTTCGGCTGACGCATCCTGTTTCTGCCAGCTGCCCTGCGCAGATAGTCACACCACAACGACAAACGTGACCAGCCCATTGCCACTTTAGTTTGCTAATTCGAAAGGATACGTCGGTGACTTTAGTTCTCTGGTGGATTTGTTCATTCCGAATCATATCTACCAGAGAAACTCCGAGCATAGCTCTCTGAGCGACTCTGAGCTTGTGAAGCAGACGGACCGTCAGCGTCCACGTTTCGCGCCGAACGTTAAGGGAGTACATGTAGGACACACTGGTCGAAGACTTGTACACATAAAGTGAATGTGACGTAATTTATGGATAGCCCCTTAATGGGTTGGCATTGGAGCTTAGTATGTTGATAAATAGAAAATGTTCAAATATTTATTTACTGTACGATTGTGATAGTGTTATATTGTCATAGTTTCAACAAGCGTTGTAGTTCCTGGCACTAAATAGGGTAGAGGCGGCCAACTTGATTAGACCCAACATCTACTGTTTACTGTCTACACTGTGTGAGATCTACCGAATACATAGTTCGTTTTTTTTTTATTAAGACTCATTACAGACTGAGATATATTATGTCCCACAAAACTGTTTGCACAGTTTGTGTGATCCGCAGCCTTGTTCAGACAGATTTCATACACGTACATATTACATATAAATTTACTGAGTACTGTATTTCCAACTGTAACCATTTTAAGATTATTAATGGAGTCAGGCGTTACTTTGCGGAAATCCATCACTATGTGGACGACAGTCAAAAGTTATTAATTGTCTGTTATTGTTTTGCTTGTCGCGGATCTTAGCTAAGTAAAACTTTTGACTGTCCACATCGCATGTAGGGCTTACAATACCGGGACTCCGGGATCCCGAATACCGGAATCCCTGACGATTTTTGTCCGTTATTAAAAACCGGTATTTATGTAAAAATACCGGTATTTTGGTATTACATTAGTTGATTAAAATTAAATTTATGCACAATATAAATCTAATTAAAATAATATTAATTAATTACAAGTAATTTTTTTTGAAGTTAAATAAACAATTTCATTGTATTAAAATCTATATCTGGCACATTTATTATACGTAAAATGTAACATAGAATTTAATATGTACTTTGTTTTACTTGCACGTTTTTTTGTATCTATCTACTCCTACTCTTTATGTAATAAAATAAATAATATCTACTCATTTCAGAACAATATTTATTGGATTTCATATATTATTTGTTAACAAGTCAATATAACAACTGAGACAAGTAAAAATATAACTAGTAAATATTTTATCAATAATACCGGTTTCAATACCGGTATCCCGATATTTCTAATTTTAAATATCAAATACCGGTATTCAGATTTTAGTTCGGTATTGTAAGCCCTATCCACGTGTAAACATTTTTTTCTGTCGTAAGCAGCTCTTGTCCACGTGCCACCTGCTGTAGCCTTCATTTGATCGGCCCATCTTATAGATGGCCTTCCTCTCTTTCTGTCTGTCTTCATTGAACCAGTTTATTATTTTCTCTGACCACTTTTCGTTTCCTCTGATAGTGGGCCTCGTCTATTTCCATTTTTTTTTTGTAGCAGAGCGGGCATACGAGTATGCGGATCACCTAGTTGTAAGCAATCACCGCCGCCCATAGACGTCCGCAATGCCGTCGCAAATGCGTTGCCTGCCTCTAACGAAACACATACGCTCTTCTCTTGAATGTCGTAATCCCGTGGGAACACCGCAGGTGGTAAGTTGTTCCACATTTCAAAGCGCGAACTGTCAAACGCGCAAAGTCCTCAGCGATCTGTCATATGCGAATGGTCATTATATTTTTTTAAGTTTCTGCGCAATTTTCTGAATTTCTTTTTCCACCAAAACCTTCCACAAAGTATTGGGAAACTTATAAAAAAAAGACGAATGAAATTTGTAAAGTCGTTCTCAAGTTAACGTGACCGAGGAAAATGGAGACTCATTTTTATATTTATAGATTTTACAAGAAAAATCTTAATTTTTAAAACATGCAAACAAAAAAATCGTACATCGTTTTCTCTTTTGTAGCATATATTTTTTCTTTTATACAAACTTAGAAATATTGTTTCACACAACTACAAACCGCATAATGAAAACTTACCACCAGAGCAAAAAAAAAAAAATATTTAAGATTTCTAAAAAATTGTATCTGATCACTCAAAAGCAGTTTTGGCGCTTGTACAAAATTTTCTATTGGTCGTAGAACTGTGAGACTCAGACCATTCGACGCAGTATTTTTTTCTGATTCGAATATGCAATAATTTTTTTTTGACATCTGTCATTCACAGCTTTTGCGCTTTTTTGCATCGATATGGACTTCATTCATTTGAATCAATGGCTTTCAATAGTGCCAAAATAGCACGGACGATTTCGCCAATGTCACGTAGAAGGGAGAAGACACGAAGGAGGTTAATCAGTGCGGTTGAGATAAGGAAGGAATAGAATGCACAGGATATTTATGAGATGTCGATATGGACAATCTACGTTACGTGGACACGTGTCGATGGGCGGCATCAACAACGCAGTGCGGTTCATTGACCCATGTCCACTTGTAAAAAAAGGTCATTGATCCCGTAACGTCATATGTTCTAGCTATCGAATTAAACGTCGCGTCACAAGTTTAATTTTTATGGATTAATTTTTAATTTAAACAAAATACTTAAATTAATTATATTTATCAATGTATTATATTTTAATGTTTTGTAAATGTAAAAAATTTTAATTTATTTTTATACAATTATATAATTATATATTATAAGAAAGATTGTTTCTAACGGTATATGGGCTAGTCCTGAAATAAAATTATATTTTTATTAAAATAAGTGGCTAGTAATATTAAATGGAGTATGTAAGAAGAGTAGCTTACCTAGTCTCAGGCCGAGATGAATGAGGTTATCTCGCGGCTGTATGGCCGCGTCGCACCTCGCCAGATAACTACTGGCTAGCTCCTTGGACAGTTTTGAACCGTGCTCTATCACCGCCTGGAATGTATACAGAGATAAGTCAAAACATATGCGCGAATGACACTTCTGAGAATACTCTCTCGCCTCTTTAGTCGAACTGTTTAAGACAAAATCAACATCGTATTCTCTTTCACAGCCCATTTATTGGGAATATACACCATACACAGGGACTTACCCATGTTTTTTTTTTTATATATTCACGCCTATCCCCCGCGGGGGCTGGCAGAGACCACAGAGCTCCATCCGCTGCCATTCATCGCAGCGTAACGGCTCGTCATTGGTCGCTTTTCGCCCTCGTGAGAATCAGGACGTGACGGGTGGCGAACTAACCCATGTACAGGGAACTTAACCTAAATCTTACCGAAAAAACGGCAGTCACTAACTCCCCAATCCAATATCAACAACACCAACACCAAACTTAACGATTGTCTTCCTTAGAGTTTACTATACTTGGTGTTGCCTCGTGTTGAGGCGAAACACGTGTCGTGTATATTGTGGAGGAGTGGTGGTGTATGTTTGGTGTTGGTGTTGTTGATAGTGATCGGAGAGTTGGTGACGGGCGTTTTTCGGTAAGATTTAGTTTAAGTTCCCCGTAAATCTACTTTTTCCAGTAAAAAAACACATTATTATTTTTCTATTTTGTTTACTTGTCGCGGATCTTAGCTAAATAAAAGTTCTGACTGTCCACATGGTAATAGTAATGGATTTTCCGCAAAGTAACGCCTGACTCCATTAATCATCTTTAGGAAATATAAATAAATATAAATATAACAATATAAATAAGTACAATATGTATTGTCAAAAGGTATTCATTCCGAGTCTGGTCACCTGTTTAATCGAGGCCAATCCACCTTTATAAAAGCAGGTGGGTTAATGTCCATCCTTCCAGAAATGGGAAGGCCTTTGCAGCCTTTAAAGCAATGAGACTTACTGCACAAAAATATTAGCTATCCTAATTGGCACAACCCTGTCGTAGATATAAAAAGACAATGTGAAACAATGTTGCTGGACATACAATGTAGTAATCTGGCTACAATACACAGTATTTCGAGCGTCGTGTTGCTAGTTGCTAGCAGACTAAGGCCGATGACCGTCGCGACTCTATAGCGTTATGCATAATTTAATTCGATTTTAATAAACGGCCGTGTATCCGATAGGAATTGCTTAATGACGAACTTCCATCCCATATTATCCCTTCTTTCTGAATGACGCGCCACTATTAGTGGCTTTCGCAGATGTGTTCTTCCTAAACAACGCGTCACTATAGTGGCTTTCGCGGATGTGTTCTTTTTGAACGACGCGTCACTATAGTGGCATTCGCGGATGTGTTCTTTCTGAACGACGCGTCACTATAGTGGCTTTCGCGGATCTGTTCTTTCTGAACGACGCGCCAGTATAGTGGCTTTCGCGGATGTGTTCTTTCTTAACAATGCGTCACTATAGTAGCTTTCGCGGTTGTGTTCTTTCTAAACAACGCGTCACTCTATAGTAGCTTTCGCAGTTGTGTTCTATCTAAATATAAAAAATAGTGGCTTTCGCAGATGTGTTCTTTCTGAACGACGCGCCATTAGAGTGACTTTCGCGGATGTGTTCTTTATGAACGATGCGCCAATATCGTGGCTTTCACGGATGTGTTCTTTCTGAACTGGCTTTAGGGAATGTCATCTTCGTGAAAGATAAGCCATTATAGTGGTGCACTCTAATAGTACACTCATTTTCACATATTGTTTCACACTTGTGTTTCCTTCACATCTGCCGTACAGAGAAACAGCCCCGTACAAAAGGGGTATTTTCGAACCGATACGACATTGAAACCTTCAAAAAAGGTCGGCAACGCATTTGTGATGCCTATGGTGTTGCAGATCTCTATGGACGGCGTAAATTGCTTTCTATCAGGTTATAAGCTTGCTCATTTGCTCATCTCATAAAAAGAAAATAACTGTCAAAGGCCGCCATAACTTCCGCAGTGCCTGTGGTGGAAAGCAATCAACGCCGACTTCAAATATCCGCAAAAGTCTATAGTTGGCGTTGATTGCTTTCCGTAAATAAAAGTCTTCCAAGTGAAATTAACTTATTTTTCTATTCACTGTAAATTTATATCGTATTCAAACTTTATCAACATCTTTATATCTCAATTTCTTATGCCGGACGGGTGACATGTCGAATAGACTATCGAAAGACGTCAGTCGTGACTAATCTTATTGTTTTTCTAAAACAATTCATTTCTTTTTTTATTTTAAATTTTAAAATTACAGATTTAAAAAGAAGTAATATAATATAAAAAGTTTTAATATATTCAAATAAAAAGATTTAATATATTAGTGATACATTTATCAATGTATCACTACAGTACCGATGGAGGGACGCAGTGATCGCTGACCTGAGCGAGCTTGGGATCGTGACTAGTGGCTGGTTCTCGTTTCGGAGGCCGAGACACACTTTTAATCATAGTACCAACATAGTAGTAGAAGTATAAGTAATATATGCTTGTCTTAAAATAAAGATATTACTAATTATCTCTGTTCTAGAGCTAGACTCCTCGAACTCTTCCCCGAAGTGTCTTTCTGGTTACGGGCCTTGGTATAAACAGCAGAGAGTAGGCCAAAATTTGGTGCTTAAACGAATATATTTATGTTTAGAAGTACGGAAAGTAAATAGAGTGACAATAGTAGTGGTAAAGCCCCGCTGCAGATGAATACTTTGTCAAGAATGGTATATTATTTGTCTGTAGCATGAATGGGCCGGCTCACCCGGGAAAAATCCACATTCCCGCAGAAAACCGGCGTGTGAGTGGTAGCTTAGCTACCGCGCTTCGTCCGGTGCGCAGTTGAGTTCAGGAGGTTCTTAAAAACTTCAGCAATTTGGTCAAGGTATGTTCTCCTTGGTCTTCCCCTAACGACCCTTCAGTCCAACATCCGCAACGTACATTTCTTTTATCATTATTCTCCTTATGCGAGGCCACCAGTTAAGGGTACTCTTCACCTGGCCTTTCTTAAAAACTTCATCAATTTGGTCAAGGTATGTTTTCCGTGGTCTTCCCCTACCGACTCACATTCGCAACGTAATCTAAGCCTCCCTTTCTCAACTTTTGTCACAACACCTTCTTTTACTCCATATTGCTTTCTTATATCTTCATTTCTTATTCTATCATGGTGTGCATGTGTTTGTATGGATTGGTATAAAGCATGCTCAGTTTTAAATCTTTTATTTATTTTTTATTTTTTTATACATTCACGCCTATCCCCCGCAGGGGTTGGCAGAGACCACAGAGCTCCATCCGCTGCCATTCATCGCAGCGAAACGGCTCGTCATTGGTCGGTTTTCGCCCTCGTGAGAATCAGGACGCGACGGGTGGCGAACCACGTCGCCGTCATTTTTCGATAAATTAGGTATATTAAATTCGTCTTAGTGAATCCCACGAGCCGCAAGGGAGGATGGAGGTCAGCCCCAGCAGAGCCCTACATGCTGAGGTAAGGCACCATAGTCCCCGGGGGAGCCCGACCCCGGGACGATCGACACGCTTGCGACTAGGCTCGCCCCTTAGCCACGCATCCATTGGCACGGCAGACCGTGGATTGGCGGAGAAGAAGGGAAAGGATAGAGAAGAAAGGAAGGGGCAGGAAAGAAAATGCGGATTGGGGGGGGGGTTACCAGACGCGGAATAAACATTTATAAATCCATATAAATATTTATTCCGATGCGGGAATCGAACCCGCGACCATTGACTCCGCGGGCGGAGGGGCCCGCCACTGAGCCAATCGGTCGACTTTTTAAATCTATTTGGTTTTTTTTTAATTATTATATTTGGTTTGGTTATTCTATTTGGTTGGTCAAAAATTTTAAATCTATTTGGTTTTTTTTTAATTATTATACAAAGAATATTGGCAGAAATTTTGTTAATAGTGTAATTTGATATAATGTGTATGTATGACTGATTTATGCATCCTCTATCTTATATTATTAATAAAATGTCGAGTAAGCAATTATTCTTGGGCAATGATTTTGATAATAAACCGCTTCACGCTTCACCCCAGTGCGCAAAAGTGTCCCTCACAATTGGCGTGACGTTCGAAGCACAAAACATAAATTAATATGCGGACGGCAAGTTCAGGAAGGCGAGGCGAGATAACGCGCTATTTTTCGCACTGCGTCTGTATTTTATAGCTCAACGCTTCACGTGCGTTGCTTGCTAATAAGATTTCAATTTTTATATGACTTATATTATTTATGTATTTTTTTATCGGATTATTACCGTATATACAGGCCGTCTCGCAAGCGTCGATTATAGTCTACACTCGTACACAAAGGATGTCTCGTGAACGTAGATTATAGTCACACCCTCACACAAATGTCGTCTTGTGAACTTAAATTATAGTCGGCACCCGTACACAGGTCGTCTAGTGAACGTAGATTATAGTCACACCCTCATACAAATGTCGTCTTGTGAACTTAAATTATAGTCGGCACCCGCACACAGGTCGTCTCGTAAACGTAGGATATAGTCGGTACCCGTACCCAGGTCGTCTCGTGAACGTAGCGTATAGTCGGCACCTGTATACACAAGTAGTCTCACAGCCGCCAATTATAGTCAACAGACGTAATAAAACAGTTACGTTCACAATCGTCGTTTCTTTATGACACAATTTTTAGATGATTTATATTTGTACGTTTAATTAAATACAAAAAATAAATTTAAGGCCTTCAAAAACCTTCATTCAATAATCCAAAAAGCAGTACAGAATATATATATATATATATATATATATATATATATATATATATATATATATATATATATCGTTACAAAAAAAATTCGTACTGTGTACGAAATTAAAATCGCATGCGTAGCTTACTAATAATACTACAATTTTAATATGATTTATAATATGTTATGTACGTATGTATAATTAGAATATCATTCACATACATTCAGGAAGTCGAGGCGTAATAGCCAGCCTATTTTTCCCCACTGAGATTTATGTGCATTACTTCCTAGTAATTCGACAATTTTGAATAAGATTTATATTGTGCATAATTTAATTAGAATATTATTTAAATATATTCATGAAGGGAAGGCGATTAACCGCACAATCTTTGTATGATTTATTTTCGGATATATAATTAAAACACATGAAATATATTTATTCAGATTCCAACTCGTTTAAATGTCAAGTTGAAACTGGAAACATCGTAGAGTGGTTTGATTTAGTTTTAAAATTAGGGTTGACATTGAGAAACTTTTTCGACGCAATAAAGAATTTGACTCAACAAATGTGACAAGGTTTTAAAAAAAAATTTGTAAACAATAAAAACCATACTAAGATGGTTTGGGCACATAGAGTGCCTTATTGCAATGCACTTATTTTATATTACACTATGTTTTTTAATACACGATAAGTAATGACCTCCGGCAGGTCTGAGTGCCATGTAAGCCATCGGAATAGGGGCAAGTGTTTTGTCCGTGTGAGCAAAAATCTTCCGCGGCGAAACTGACGGGCGCTTTAATTATATTGGTAAGTAATTTCTTTTTGAATATTTTTATTACTGATCGTGGATTCATTAAACTTTTTGTTTCAATGCATGCATTAGAGTTTAAATTACAGTATTATTAATAATAATAATAATTCTTTATTTGTGTAATGTGATGTATAACAAGATGAAAAAAAGACGTATAAAAGCTCCATCACATTGCCACCTATGGCGTATAAATTTCATTAATTATTATATACATAGAGATCTAAATATTGTACATAACTAAACTATTATATTGTCATTAAAATAATAATTGATGTATTTATTACATACATTCGATTGATATTTTAAAGCAATCAAGTCCTAAATATTATAAATATTGCCATCTATTAGCCATTCATTTGTTATGTTTAATTGCTAAATAGTTTTTATTTATTTAGCAAATAAAAAGGGGGAGTATCCGGCTTTTATCCTAAGCTAAAACAATCATACGATCGAGGAGTGACAGACACCTATTGGGTTTTTGATAAGAACACTTGTCCCGCGATAAGTAGATAAGAAATCCATATGTAAAGACCTGGAAGCACTGTAGCAGACGCAGCTGCGCGCCAGTGTAGCGCAACAGACGCTCGAAGATGTCGAGCTCCGACAACTCAGCGCCCAGGATGCATAGGCGCTTCTCCTGCAGCATCTGCAACAAGTGGTGATGTATGATGTTTTAATAGCGATAAAGCTATGGTAGCAGTTATGGTATAGTAAGCCTTCTTTACTTGGTAAGGTTTTAAACGAGCAAGCGTGTCGCCTGATGGAAAGCAATCAACGCCACCCATAGACAACCGCGACACCGCAGGAGTCGCGGAAGCGTTGCAAGCCTTTTAGGTATGTATAGGCTTCTTTTTTGAAGGTAGCTGGTTCCACAAACTGGTGGTGCGTGGAAAGAAGTAATTAAATAACTACCACACTCTTAAATAACTATTTTTTTAAGAAGACTTCAGTAATAAATTCTCACTTAGCATGAGCCATATGAATCTGGGCCGATCTTCCGGTGCTGATTTTCAGTGAGATTTATTGGTCCCACGTAAACGGTAGTGCTTGCCGGCCATAACAATTTCCAATAGCATCCGTGCCTTTGTTTCGAGTTGATTGTTTTCGATCAGATGACCGCTTGTTCGATTGCTTTACAATCTCTTAAAACAATTAGCTGCACACGACGGGTGACTATAGTCACCAGCCGCAAGATTTCACGAATGACTATAGTCATCTGCCACATGATTCTATTTATACACGATGGATGACAATAGTGATCGGATACAAGATACCACCTATACACGACGGGTGACTATAGTCACCGGTTATAAGATACCATCTATACACGATGGGTGGACTACATTCACCCGCTGCAAAAGAATGGAATCAGAAGTAATGTCATAAGAGACGTTTTTGGGACCATAGCCTTGGCCCCGAATGATGAGGACTGCGCGCGCTTTACGTTCCCACTTTCGGCACCACGCACCATCCTAAACGAAGTACCTACTTTGTGGCGGGGCCCACCGTAGCGAAAGGGTTATTAAAAAAATAAGACACTCAACGAAGTCGAAACTACACAGTGCATGAGGCAAGCGCCAAGTGCCGACAATTAGCGTGATGCTAATTCCATTTGCATACTAATTGTCGCTCTAACAACTAGCTATATCTTTTTATGGGATAGGAAGGCAAACGAGCAGGCGTGTCACCTGATGGAAAGCAATCAACGCCGCCGATAGACATCCGCAATGCCATAGGCAGTGCAGAAACGTTGCCGGCCTTTAAGGAACTCAACCGCTCACCGGACGAAGCGCAGTAGTGAAGCTACCACTCAGACCCCGGTTTCTGCAGGAGTGTTCTACTTCCCCGCGCGGGCCGGCCCGTTCGTGCTACACACAAATAATATGCCATTCTTGACAAAGTATTCCTCTGCAGCGGGGCTCTACCACATTTAAAAAGTAGATTAATTGGAATAGAATAGAAAATGTTTTGAGATGTAAAAAAATTACAACAAAAATATAGGACTTTTCCCGCCAACTTACATCAGTGACGTTGTGTTTTTATTTCATTTACATAATCTTATATTATAGTAAGTTATATTGTTTAATTGTGGTGGCGTATTATACAACATAGTTCGATCAAGGTGTATAAGTGAAGTGATACGATATAAATGCGTGTATCTTAACTTTTTAAGTTGACTGAAAAAAGTCCATTGAAGGTTTTTGATAAAATTGCCACCATTTTATCAAGACGTAACGTGATAAGCTGACTCGTTACATTTCAAGAGATTGGATGTTATTTTATATTACTTGACACTGGCGTAATAGTTGTAACTAATTGTCACATATGCTCGACATAGTTACATATGCTCGGCTTGTACAAACTGTGACGGAAAGTGTGCCGATAATGAGGCACCGTTTTCACGTCCGGGACAGTTTGTGATTATACAGCTGCAATATCTGCATCCTATTGTGTCATTACTAGGCTGAAAAATATATTCGATTACGCCGGGGGCAAGCATAGGGGGCCATAGCATAGGACGACGGCGGGCGCACTCCAGTTTGAACTCTGAGAGACAATTAAATTCCATCGATCGGGCAAGGTCGCCAACCTCGTTCGATTCGACACCTGATCTATGTTTAAATGGCATCACGACCTTTTATGTCCTTTTTGTTATAATTTTATTATAATGTTATTATGTGGACAGTCAAAAGTTTTACTTAGCTAAGATCGGCGACAAGCAAAACAATAACAGAAAATTAATAATGTGTGTTTTTTTCTGCTGGATGAAGTGGATTTACTTGGAACTTCAACCAAAAACTTACCGAAAATCGGTCATCAATTCTCCACTCACAAACCACTACACACAACACCAAAAACACACACTACCACTTTTCCACCTTGTAAACGACACGTGTTTCGCCCCAACACGAGGCATCTTCAGGTATATTAGACTCTACGGAAGACAACCGAAAAGTCTTTAAAGATTTGCCTGTAGCATGAATGGGTCTGGGATTATTATAATATTTTTTTCTTTTATTGTTTTGCTTGTCGGGGATCTTAGCTAAGTAAAACTTTTGACTGTCCACATAGTGATGGATTTCCGCAAAGTAACGCCTGACTACATTAATATAATGTTATTGCCATTTGAAGTGTAGTGTATAACCGTTGGTGGAAATTGCGGGCAACAATTCGCGATTAATTCAAATATACACACGTTACAATTCGTTAAAAAATGATGGCGACGTGGTTCTCCACCCAATCCTGATTCCCCACGAGGGCGAGAAACGACTAACGGAGAGCCGTTTCGCTACGATGAATATGAGAGGAAGGATGGCTGAATAGATGGATGAGTGTGGAGGAAGCAAGGAAGGTGTGCCGGGATCGTAGCGGATGGAGATCTGTGGTCTCTGCCTACACCTACGGGAGACAGGCGTGATGATATGTATGTATGTATGTTTCTTTTTTAACGCAAGGAAGGCAAACGAGCAGGCGTGTCACCTGATGGAAAGCAACCAACGCCGCCCATAGACATCCGCAACGCTATATGCAGTGCGGAAGCGTTGCCGACATTAAAGGAAAGTGAAATTATGGGAGTGGGAGTGGGAAGGAGAAGAGTTTGGGCCTCCGGAACTCAAACCGCTCACCGTACGAAGCGCGGTAGACGCCGGTTTTCTGCGGGAGTGTGATACTCCCCGGGCGAGCCGGCTCATTCATAATACAGACAAATAATATGCCATTTTTAACAAAGTATTCGTCTGCAGCGTGGCTCTACCACTAAAAAATATGTACGTACATATGTAAGTACAATTTTTCAGTATGTTCACTCGACACAGACATAACTCATATGATGACTCATTTGGAAATGGAACTGAAGAGCGTTAAACCGAAACGCGGTAATGTAAACATACTCATACATATTATACAACCTAGGACACTTGTTTACACGTACGTACATACATATGTACGAGTACATCGGGGCAATTTGAATGTGTCACAAACGCGATAAACTGAACGTGGTTTTTTTTATGTAATATATATTAAGTGGTAGAGCCACGCTGCAGACGAATATATAGTCAAGAATGGCATATTATTTGTCTGTAGCATGAATGGGCCGGCTCGCCCGGGGAAGTACCACACTCCCGCAGAAAACCGGCATCTGAGTGGTAGTTTAGCTACCGCGTTTCGTACGGTGAGCGGTCTGAGTTCCGGAGGCCCAACACCCTCCCCCTTCCACTCCTTTGTTCAATCCATGGTCTGCCGTGCCAATGGATGCGTGGCTAAGGGGCGAGCCTAGTCGCAAGCGTGCCGATCGTCCCGAGGTCGGAGTCCCCCGGGGACTATGGTGCCTTACCTCAGCATGTAGGGCTCTGCTGGGGCTGACCTCAATCCTCCCTTGTGGCTCGTGGGATTCACTAAAGACGAATTTAATATACCTAATTTATTCACTGTAGCCTCATATATTTGTATATATAGGTGTGTAACACGCAAGCCCGCCGTAAAAAGTTGGTTGGTTGACAGCCCTATTTATCGTTAGCGATAAACGCAAATTAATTATGAATGCATGCACTAAATGACGGCGCAGAGCGATGCGCACGCGCAAGGCCGCAAAGTCACCGTTCATCTTTTGTTTTGTATCGAGTCATGTCGCCATGTCGACGCTAGAACACTATCGCCAATCTATAGTATAGATTGGCGATAGTAGTATAGATTGGCGTTATATAGATTCTATAGTACGTGAATGCATTAAGCCCTCGAGTATCAGATATCCTACACAAGATATACACATTCGAAGATCAGGCTAGGTAGCGAGTCTTGTGGTCTGGATCTCTTATGAGGCCTGCAATCAGTGAATGATCAGTGATATCTTATAACATGAAGATAAAACTAGATTGTAACAAGTTAAAAATTAATTAACCGTCCAAAAGTTTCATTCCCCACTATCTGGATGAGCGATGGTGATCCAGTGCGGTGCTATTTTCAGAAACTTCTTTCCGCACATCACTACACTGTGGAACTAGAGCAACCCCCAGCGTTGTTCTCGAACCTGCTTTGATTGCTTATCTTATCAAAAATTCCACTTTAGTTTGCTAATTCGATAGAAAAGAAACTATGACGGCGACTTTGGTTCTCTGGTGGTAGATTTTTTCATTTCATTTTTATTTATTTTATTTTATTTATTAGGCACAAAACAAGTTACAGTATTAAAGAATAAGATTATAATATAAACTTAACACCACCCGGACTATAACTCTTTAAATTTGCGCACAGCATGGTTACATTTTGACAATAGGGTGTAACCCTATGTAATAATGAAATATTATAAAATTAAACAGATAAAATTAAATTAAAACAAAAGAAGAATAACAATAATTTTGTGATTTATCGGCTGCCAAAGAAATCACGGAGCGATCGCTTTAATTAGTGTATTTTGATATTGAAAATATCGAACATTTCTGTACTGTGGTCAATAGATATATTTCGAATTATACCTACCAGAGAAACTCCAAGCATAGCTCTCTGGGCGACTCTGGGCTTGTAAAGCATACGGACTGTCAGCGTCCACGTTTCGAAGCCGTACGAGAGTATAGGTCTACTTATCAAAAACAATAAAGTTTTGAGTGATAATACATACACCCAAGCAAGTCAACGCGGCGTAAACAAACCGATGGGGAAGATTGATTAGGCGATCGACGTAACGCTGGGGTATTGTTGTTTCGGAATATTCCTGTGGCTTAGTCAACGCTCCGAATCACCGTGAGTCACGTACGCACCGCGAATTTATTTACTGTATATGTATTTTGCTTTCCATCAGGCGACACGCTTGCTCGTTTGCCCTCCTATCCCATAAAAATAAAATACCAAATTTTGAACACGATGTTACTTTCCAGTGATTCCGTTATCTTAACTGATTCCATTACGCCGAACCGGTTACGTCGATTCAAAAACCCGCGAGAGTTACTGAAAAATTGCGTAGAATCAAGTGTACAAAGACATGGATAAGACTCAAGACACTAAAATATGATGATCCATGACAACGACTTCTTTTTTTATGACAGATGTGTCATCAGATGGTAAGCAATCGACTCCGCCCATAGACATCCGCAGTGCCATAGCCGTTGCCGGCCTTTAAGAAAAGTGTAGGCTTGCTTTTTGAAGGTTCCAACGTCGATTCGATTCGAAAACACCACTGAAGGGAGCCGGTTCCATAGGGTAGTCTGTGTGGAAAGAAGTTTCTAGAAAAACGCACCGTACTGGACCACCGTTCATCCAGATGGTGGAGTTGAAACTTTTGCCAAGAATGTACGATTGAGGAGGAATATGTATGCTCAAACGCAAATTCACTCTTATCTGAATCCTATTTTATCCAATGTAAAAGTTTATTTTGATTAGAAGAGAATTAAGATAACAGTGTTTTTTATACAAAATATATTTGACGTGTACAAACTACATCTGAAGAACCGAACATTATTTTGTTTACTTTAATTTGGCAGGATCAAGTACACTTACACTTGAGGACCTATTGGCTCAGTGGCGGGGCCCTGCGCCCGCGGAGTCAATGGTCGCGATTTCGATCCCCGCATCGTAATAAATGTATGTATGGATTACAAATATTTATTCCGAGTCTGGTAATCCCGCCAATCCAGCATTGGAAAAGCGTGGTGGGTTTAACGTCCGTTCCTTCAGAAATGGGAAGGCCCGTGCTAAACAGCATGACGTATATGGGCTATTAAAAAAAAGTACACTTGGTCCAGCCTAATTCATATGATAAGTAACTAGTGAGAATTGAAAACAATAATAGTCTGCAATGCCATTTTAACAAATTATATGATAAATCACTTGTGATTCGTGATTTGTTGCATGCCTGGTGATGAGAAACCGGTGTGATCGAAAACAGTAGCAGATTGTGAATGTGATTTATGTAAATCATATGATAAATCACTGGTGATTCATATTTTGTTCCACGCTTAGTAATAAAAAACCGGTGTAATCATCTCAAACAGTAGCAGATTGTAAATGTTATTTAAAAAATCATATAATAAACAGTAGCAGGTTGTAAATGTTATTTAAATCATATAATAAACAGTAGCAGGTTGTGAATGTGATTTAAACAAATCATATGCTAAATCGCCTGTAATTCGTAATTTGTTTCATAGCTAGTGATAAAAATTCGGCGTGATCGACGGCAGTAGCAGGTTGTGACTGCGATTTCAACAAATCATATGATAAGTCCACCAACCAGTGCGTCCTGCCCGTACTCTCTTACGGTGCCGAGACATGGACACTGACAGTCCGTCTCTTCGACAAGCTCAAAGTCGCTCAGAGGGCTATGGAGAGAGCTATGTTCGGGGTTTCTCTGGTGGACAGAATTCGAAATGAAGAAATTCGCCGGAGAACCAGAGTCACCGACATAGCTCTTCAAGTTAGCAGACTGAAGTGGCAATGCGCACGTTTGTCGGAGAACCGATAATCGTTGGAGTAGACGAGTGCTGGAGTGGAGACCGCGACTCGGCAAACGTGGTGTGGGACGCCCTCCTGCTAGATGAAGCGACAATCTGCGCAAGGCGGCTGGCAGAGACTGGATGCGTGTAGCCGAAGATCGGGCTAGGTGGCGCGCCTTGGGTGAGGCCTATGTCCAGCAGTGGACTGCCGCGGGCTGATATTGAATATATTGAATATGACAAGTCATCGGTGATTCGTGATTTGTTCTATGTACGCCTACCCGCGACCCGTTTCCAATTGAAGCGATAGTGACCCATTCAACTTGTCCCACCCGTGTGTCATTGACCCGAACGTCGATTTCGTTATGTGTTACGACACACAGCGACACACACGGACGCACCCGACAGCCGCCAGCCGTGTCATATTACTGACCCACTAAGCTAACTGTAAACATGACGACGAACGCATTGTTTTGATTGATTTTAAATTATTACCTATTGTGTTTCATTTACTATTGGTTTGAACTGTTCCATTTCTTCGGATTAAGAGACGGAGCGCTGTGTTACACACGATTTATACCGGTAGAGCCATGGTAACATAATCAGGACTCGGTACAACGATGAAGTATCATATCCCAGAATATTTGTCGTCCTCATCATACACAGCCTGCGGCAGTCCACCGCTGGACATAGGCGTTCCCCAAGAAGCGCCATCTAGCCCGATTTTTGGTTTCACACATCCAGTTTGTGCCAGCCGCCCTGCACAGATCGTCGCACCATCTAACCATGACCGCTACCTTGGTCAGGAATAATGGGGCAACCGGGAACTGGGGGCCGTGGTTTCTTGGTGTGCTCCATGAGGTGTTTGCCCGTAGTCGCCACACTGGGCAGGTGGGTTGGCGACCGCGGAGCCAGACGCGACGCACCGGTAACCCCGCTGCCCGTTACCGGCCTGAGTTACTATGGCATGGCATTTTATGTGATGGCTATACCGCCATCGATCGGTCGTCATTGCCTCATCGGTGTACTCTGTGTAGCAGGATGCACCGCGTGCAGGCGAGGTTGTCAGTTGGAGCAGAAGGTTTGAGTACGCTCCCTTGCATCTTGCCCTCGTCCACAGAATACTGTGTCAGATTCAAATAGTGTGCCCGACCTGGCGATCAACATTTAAACGAAATGATTTTTATTACAAACAAAACCCGCACTTCTCTGCTTCGTAACATTTATTGAATTTTATTTATACACATACATACATAATATGTATGATATTGTCATCACGCCCGTCCCCCGTAGGGGTAGGCAGAGACCACAGATCTCCATCCGTTACGATCCCGGCACACCTTCCTTGCTTCCCCCACACTCATCCATCTTTTCATCCATCCTTCCTCTTACATTCATCGTAGCGAACCGGCTCTTCGTTAGTCGCTTCTCGCCCTCGTGGGAATCAAGACGTGACGGATGGCGAACCACGTCGCCGTCATTTTTAATAAATTAGGTTTATTAGAATTCGTCATAGTGTATCCCACGAGCCGCAAGCGAGGATAGAGGTGATCCTCTCATGTCTCCTTACAATTATTATATTTATATCTTTTGTAGTCATTTTAGTATTTATATTAGAAAACCTAATTCTATCACCAGACACCCTATACATTCTAATAATCCTTCTAATTAAAGATTGTGAGTATGGATGTATGTTTGTTACTCTTTCGCGAAAAAACTACTGGACGGATTTGGATGAAACTTTACAGTAATATAGGTTATACATCGAAATAACGTATAGACTACAATTTGTTATGTTTTTATGTAATTTTGGTCGTAATATAACTATACATGTCAATTAAGTCGGAAAAAAAAATCTGGCCTCTGAGAGATATCTTGGCGTACGCTGCCTAAACCATTGGAGTTACATAAAGATGATGTACCGTAGGATTGTTTTTCTTGAATAGTTCTAAATAAAAGTCCGCGACAGCATATATCTACCTTTTATGTGGAAGCTACTATGGCCAAAATTGTGAACCATAAATTAAGTAAAAAAAAAACTATATATTTATTTAAAATGATCTGTCACGAAACTTAATGTGGCAGACCAAAGTCCACGCGAGCGAAGCCGCGGGCAAAAGCTAGTAAATACATAAATGGCAAAGTAACTAGTTGATGTAAATCACTCGTGGCTCGTGTAGCCATACATACAGATGTAAAGGCGAACACGATTACGCGAGCGGCGACCGCGCGGCGTCTTCGGGCAAAACGTACGGGCAAGTGTGCAAACGGGCCACCCGGTTACCGCGTTGCCAGAGCCTAGAATGCCGGCGTCTAGCCGAGAAACGCCCGCCGCACATGTACAATCCCTGGCCAAATTATTAGACGCACTTGCAAGATTTCATGTAAAATATTAATTACCGAGTGATACTGTATAATTTTATTATTTTAAATTTGTTTTTTTATTTTAATATTATCAAATCAATTACCGATTTATTTGACATAAATAAAACAGCATTAATTTAGAAAAGCATAAGTTAATAAATTTTTAAAGAATGGTGAAATTAATGTTAGTAAAAGTCAATATTTAGTTGAGCCACCTTTAGCCGCTATCAAAGCTGTAATTCTGCGCGGCATGCTATCAATACAAGACTGTACTGTCTCCTGCATTTGAGGATGATGATTCCACACATAAATAATCTTTTCTAGGAGCTGGGTTTTGTTGGTAATCACATCTTTAGCCAATTCTCTTTTCATCAAGCTCCTTCACATTATCAATTGGGCTCATATCACGGCTATTACCCGGCCAATCTAGTAAATTTAAACTACAATAATATTGTAGTTTAAATATACCATTATTGCATAAAAACTCTAAAGAAATATAAAATTACTAAAAAAAATACAGTGCGTCTAATAATTTGGCCAGGGACTGTACATGCAGACAGAAGCAAGTTTTTATTAACGGTAGTGGACGTCGGGCAGAATGCGCCGTTAAAGTGTCTCCCGTCGAAGCGCTTGGCTTCCAGGTAATCTCGTGTATTATACTTACTTCGCTGGCACAATGACCCAACCTCCTCTTTGAGGATCATTACATTAAGGTGGGTCTGATGACAGTTTTTTTTTGAGATAGGAAGGCAAACGAGCAGGCGTGTCACCTGATGGAAAGCAATCAACGCCGCCCGTGATGAAATGAAACCCACCTGCTCAGTTTACTACTGAGCTTGGGCTACATTGGCTTCATCAACAAATGATGGACGTTGTCATAAACCATGCTCTTTGCGAACGTCGATGGGTTTAACAAAACTTTTTGAAGTGAAAACTTCTATAGCCTCGTTACGCGACTCTGGGTAGGGAAAAAATCTATGGGTTCGAGAGAGCAACATGCTAATCGTTAAACTATAGCTATAGACATACTTTAAATACAGTTAATGCGCGCGCAACTGCCTACGTACATGCATCACGCCAACACATTGTATATACCCGATTGTATGTGTGTGCTTTGGACGCTTCATGGATGGACAAAGTTTTGTGAGTCGCGTCAGTAATATTCTGTAATAATAGCAGCATTTAATATTACAAATCAGTTTGAAATTTCAAATATAGTTTTAAGTTTCCACTTCTGTCGGCAGTCCTCATGACTGGCTCCGATTTCTTTTAAATATAATTATATACGTACATTCATCAGTCATTTATTTCATTATATAGTCATTTGAGATATATAATGTATTGTATTATTCGAATCAATTGGCCAGACCGAGTACAGGCTTTCTGGAATCTATATGTCTCACAAAAGTTTAATTTTATCCGCTTCAGAAACTCATCCTTCTTATTACATTATTATTATTCTCCACATAGTAATGGATTTCCACGAAGTAAAGCCTGACTCTTTTGAGACACAATACATAGTTATTAAATTATAATACATTTAAACAACCAATTTAATAAATACACACACACACGCACACGCACTGTGTGTGCGTGTGCGTGTGTGTGTGTGTATTTATTAAATTGGTTGTTTAAATGTATTATAATTTAATAACTATGTATTGTGTCTCAAACACATACAGCAGAGTGAAAATGGGCGATGACCCAGTCAAAACTTGCAGTCATTGAATAGGAAAACCGATTTTCTGTCAATGAAAAAGTTAAATTTCAAAATATCAACGTGTTTCATTTACGCAGACTGTTACTCTTATGCAATACGTATATATCTGCCCGTCACCGTATAACACTTGCAACTTATCTAGTTTCCAACCATTTACGTTCAACTAGTTCTAGTTACAGATTCGCGGAGTGAAATGTCGGCACAACACTCATGTTTTTAAGGAGGCGATTTGTTTCTGTTCGCGATTGTCTCTCCGCCGGTCGTGGATCCCGGAACCTTTCGCTTTGTTTTTTATCGTCTGAATCTACAAATTCAATGACGTGACTATGGGTATTTGAAGTAGTAGAGCCATGCTGCAGACGAATGGTTTGTAGAGAATGGCATATTATTTGTTTGTAGCATGAATGTGCCGGTTCGTCCGGGGAAGTACAACACTCCCGCAGAAAATCGGCGTCTGAGTGGTAGCTTAGCTAGCACTTCGCCAGGTGAGCGGTCGACTCCCAGAGGCCCAACCCCCTTCCCCCTTCTCCTACCATTATGACACTTTCCCTGAAGGCCGGCAATGCTACTGCACTGCCTATGGCACTGCGGATGTCTATGGGCGGCGTTGATTGCTTTCCATCAGGTATCACGCCTGCTCTTTGCCTTCCGTTATATATATATATATATATATATATATATATATATATATATATATATATATATATATATATATATATATGTGTGTGTGTGTGTGTGTGTGTATGTTTTAAATAACAATAATAAACGGTGTAGCGTCATTTTATGCAGTAACCACACAGCTCGGTAAATTTAAAGACAACACGACGGTCCCGTGTTAAAAACGGGACGTGTGGTCACTCTCGAGTAGAAGCGTGCTATTCCTTATTTATATAAAACCCGACAGTAGCGCGAGATCAATCCGAGTCCGATTGGCTTGCGCGCGCCGATAAGACGACAGCGACAAACAAATTGCCGGCCGTCGCGTCGTGCCCACATAACGGTAAATGTGATAAATTATAATCGTTGGCGCTCTGATGAATCACCGTATTAGCGATAAATAGACACACGGCTAGTAAGACATTTGTATGTGTTCGAGTAAGGTAATTGTTATGATTGCTACTTTATTTTTGATTATATATATATATATATATATATATATATATATATATATATATATATATATATATATATATATATATATATATATATATATATATATATATATATATATATATATATATATATATATATATATATATATATATATATATATATATATCGATCAATCGCCCGTTTAATTTGCGCTCGACGAGATAAAACAACAGCGGCGAACAAATTGCCGACTGTCCCGCTCATGTATATGACAGTAGGTACATGTGACACACAGCAATAGCTTGCACCCTGACTCGCAAACATGTAGACGATAGATAGAAATGCATACAATGATTTGGCTGTATGTTTTAGTAGAACAACAAGCTTTTGATTGTTACATATATCAACCCTTAACGGCCGTAAGACCCCACTACGGGGACGTAGTACTTATGCGATAGAAAACGAAAGGCCCCAATACGGAGACATGAAAAGAATTCAGTTTTTATTTAATTTATTTATCATCGCTGTAGATTTTTTTAACAAATATTGCACCTTTGTACATCCCTGGTTTGTTGATCATACACTGACAAGAAATATTTACCGTAACATAACGTTTTAAAGAGTAAATATTGTGGAATATTCACAACAGATCTGTCGCATTGATATTCAGTCTAGTTTGCGATTTAGAAGCTTACAACGTGCACATACAACATATTGGCGTCTTCCAACTTTAGAGTATTTCTATTATAATAGGGTTTTTTTTTGGATGCTTCACTTAATTAAAGGCGGTCGTACACGAACAACCACATATTGTTCAACATATCAAAAATATCATACTTTTAAAAATTATAAAAATTAATTTCATTTATAAAATTATAAATCAAGTAAATATATTGAATTTATATCTAAACAAATCAGTTTCAATGTTTAGTTTAAGTTTTCATTCTTATAAACGTTTTAGAATTTCACCTAATTTTCTGTCGTCCTATGGTCGAGTATTACAAAAAAAAGCTCTCGGCCGTTTAGGGTTCATTTATTTCTTTCTGCAGTAACATACATGAGTACATATTAAATTATTAAGTATTAATTAAAAGTACATACAGACGGAATGGAGTAAACGAGTGCTCGAGTGGAGATCGCGTCTCGGTAAACGTAGTATGGGACGCCCCCCCCCCGGATAGAAGGTGCGACGATCTGCGCAGGGGGGGGGGCGGAAACTGGATGCGTGAAGCCGAATATCTGGCTAGGTAACGCTTCATGGGGGAAGCCTATGTCCAGCAGGGGACTGCCCGCAGGCTGTTGATCGATTGATTGACACAGACCGAAAATGGACGATGGCTCAGTCAAAGGCAAAAGTCTCATTGAGCAGAGAAACTGATTTTCCGCAACCTGCCGATTTTCACGGAGACAGGGCAACTTTAGAAGTACGAGCATTATATTCATATATACATATAATATATTCAATACTTGTGATCAACCCCACATACAAACATATATACTATAATATAAACATACATATTATTAATGGAGTCAGGCGTTACTTTGCGGAAATCCATCACTATATGGACAGTCAAAAGTTTTACTTAGCTAAGATCCGCGACAAGCAAAACAATAACAGAAAATTAATAATGTGTGTTTTTCCGTTGGGTTTAGTGGATTTATTTGGAACTTAAACCAAAAACTTACTGTGTTTGGCGTTGTGTATAGTGGTTGGTGGGTGGAGAGTTGATGGCCGATTTTCGGTAAGTTTTTGGTTTAAGTTCCAAATAAATCCACTAAACCCAACGGAAAAACACACATTATTAATTTTCTGTTATTGTTTTGCTTGTCGCGGATCTTAGCTAAGTAAAACTTTTGACTGTCCATATAAACATACATACTATAATCAAGCCTTATGTACATAACTATTAGAACAACACGCAACAATACCTATACTGCTGCAATCTTGTTATTTCTTGTTACATGTTTGATTGTTAAATGAAATAGCCTTATACTTTTTAAACGTGAAGCCACTTTCAAGACACCTTAGTGGAGAAGGTATATTGTTCCAGCATTTTATCACCTGCTATAATCACTCGATTAATTTTATAATCGAGAACAAATCAACGTCATTAGTGGTAGAGCCACGCTGCAGACGAATACTTTGTCAAGAATGGCATAATATTTGTCTGTAGTATGAATGGGCCGGCTGGTCCGGGGACGTACCAGACTTAGTACAAGACAGGCGTCTGAGTGATAGCTTAGTTACCGCGCTTCGTCCGGTGAGCTGCTGAGTTCTAGAGGCCCAACCCCCCTCGCCCTCCTCCTCTCCCCATAATGAGAGTTTCCTTAAAGGCCGGCAACGCTTCTGCACTGCCTATGGTACTGCGGAAGTTTATGGGTGGCGTTGTTTGCTTTACATCAGGTGAAACGCCTGCTCGTTTGCCTTCCTATCCTATAAAAAAAAATCATGAGGACAGTCCAACTTACTTTTGCAAAGGTCCGCGAAAACAAATCGGAAAGAGAAAATCGGTTTGAATAAACTGCTATCGGAATTTGGCGTGTGTAATTATAATCCCAAAACACTACAATGTATGTGTGCACCAAAGTACCTGAAACAAAAAGTATATTAATTAAACAATTGATAGATTCAGGCGTTGCTTTGCGGGAATCCATTGCAAAGATGGCCCAGTCGTCAAACTTACTTAAAGGGAACCGTAGAGTGGAGCATCCTCAGGACTACGTCGAGTACGAGTCTACTACACCTGAAGATGTTTAGTGTCGAGGCGAAATGTTGTGTTTATAGTGAAAAATCATAGTGTTATTAATGGAGTCAGGCGTTACTTTGTGGAAATCCATCACTATGTGGACAGTCAAAAGTTTTACTTAGCTAAGAAGACAACCGAAAAGTGTTCCGTAGAGTCTACTATACCTGAGGATGCCTCGTGTTGGGGCGAAACACGTGTCGTTTACAAGTTGGAAAAGTGGTAGTGTGTGCTTGGTGTTGTGTATAGTGGTTGGTGGGTGGAGAATTGATGGCCGATTTTCGGTAGGTTTAAGATCCAAATAAATCCACTTCATCCAGCAGAAAAACACACATGATTAATTTTATGTTATTGTTTTGCTTGTCGCGGATCTTAGCTAAGTAAAACTTTTGACTGTCCACATAAATCATAGTGTGTTTGACGTTGTCCACATTGAAAGAAATAAAAAGGAACTTTGACATTTTGTTTTTTTTAAATAACTAAAATTTAAACCTTAATAATATTATAACGTAGAAATAAATAAACAAAACAAAGAGAAAATAATTTTATTCTAACAAGTGTCATAAAATGGTTCTTGCTCAGCATATGCCAGGCGTTCTATTGGAGCACATGGCGCTGGTTTCCAGCAAGAACCAACGTGGTCAGATCGCGGACCGCAGTGACGACATTCATACTGACATACACATATACACCCATATATATATTACTACTCATATAAACATACACATACAATACAATAAAATTAGTCACAACACAACTAAGTCATGTAATAAATTCACCGCAACCAATCAACCATCGAAAAAGAAAGTCTTGGCTACGTAATATCAGGGAGTGGACCGGGATAGCCTGTGATCCAGAACTGTTGCATCTCGCGAAGGAGGAGAGTTGTGTTGACTTGGCTGCCAACATTCGCAAGTCGGAGAGGCACTCTTAGAAGAAGAAGTTGTTAAACTACCTCGGTCTATTACGTGCAATAGCTTTTTATCATCCACGCTGCGTTCACAGACTGTGATATTCCCGTGGAAAAATATTGTGAGTGCAATCGCGAAACCATCGACACCGAAAACCACCGATAGTCGATAAAGGTCGCGCCGGTTTACGTAAGTGAGCGAAAGTGAAATCTCGTGCCACTCCGCCATTGCCGTTAAGGGGAAGCACTCACAATATTACCTTCGCACGGTGCTGCTATCTAGTGTCATATATATCTACTTATTAATGGAGTCAGGCGTTACTTTGAAATCCATCACTATATGGACAGTCAAAAGTTTTACTTAGCTAAGATCCGCGACAAGCAAAACAATAACAGAAAATTAATAATGTGTGTTTTTCTGCTGGATGAAGTGGATTTATTTGGAACTTAAACCCAAAAGTTACCGAAAATCGGTCATCAGTTCTCCACCCACCAACCACTATACACAACATCAAACACATACTACCACTTTTCCATCATGTAAACGACACGTGTTTCGCCCCAACACGAGGCATCTTCAGATATAGTAGACTCAACGGACTTTTCGCTTGTCTTCCGTAGAGTAAAACTTTTGACTGTCCATATATATCTACTTTATACAAAACAAAGGAAATATAAGTTAACTCATAAATATAGATAACTCTATATTTCCTTTAATTTTGGAGGTCTTTTTTATTGCATAGGAGGCAAATTAGCAGATAGTAAAGGATCATCGTCGCCAATAGAAATTCACAACGCCGAAAGTGTCGCAGATGCTTTGCCGACCTTTAGTAAACACATACGCTTTTCTCTATAACCCTTTCGGCCCGAGCGGTGACTATAGTCACCCAACGCCCGACGCTCGCTCTGTCCGAGCGGTGACTATTCCGCGCGCTTATATAGAGCGGTCACCCAACATTTGACGGTCGTTATGTACGAATGGTGACTTAGGTCACTCGCGACTCTTCATGAGCAGAATATATATGTTATCTCCATGGTAATCCATAGCAAGTATTTTGCACTTGTTTTACGCTGCCTAATAATAAACTGACGAAATGAGCAAATATTTTCTATTGCATTATGTTATAATTTTTTAAGCATTTTTTTTACGAGCGACTGCACTCGCTCTGTGCAAGATAGCGTGGTATTGTGTGTCTGATGGGCGCTTGCAGTTGTTCCGCAAGTACGGACGCTTGCCGCGACTGCTCGGTCAGCGGGGACGGCGCGACGTAGAATGCGTCCGAACCGAAAGGGTTAATGCCTCTATGCCGTATTCACGTGGGAACACTGGAGGAGGGGGAAGGGGGAAGGGCCTCAGGAATTCA
The DNA here is from genome assembly GCA_031353405.1 of Baronia brevicornis. Classification (NCBI taxonomy): domain Eukaryota; kingdom Metazoa; phylum Arthropoda; class Insecta; order Lepidoptera; family Papilionidae; genus Baronia; species Baronia brevicornis. The sequence continues at coordinate 34,234 of JASFAT010001005.1, forward strand.
TCCTCTCACCGGACGAAGCGCAGTAGCTAAGCTACCACTTAGACCCTGGTTTTCTACAGGAGTGTTGTAGAGCGAGCCGGTCCATTCACGCAACTGATAAATAATATGCCATTCTTGACAAAGTATTCGTCTGCAGCGTGGCTCTACCAGTTCAATCATATTTTTTAATTTGTGTTCGCGATTCAACAAATAAACCGAAACAGAGTTGATATTTAGGGATAGAGTGTTAAAAATGACATTATTTTAATTTTTATTCATTAGTTACAAGCAATGAAAATAATTTATTTTAACCTAATAATAAACTACAGTACATTTATGTAAAAACGCACGTAAGTAAAATCACTGAAATAGCCCTTCGAATTAGAAAACTGCTTTGACAATGGAAAATACCTATGGAGAAGACAAGTGAATGTAAAGACGTCTGTTTTGGTCTTGGCAAACATATTGACACTGGCCGGCAGAAGCTAGATACGTGAAACCTGAAGATGGAGTTGGGTCCGTGATGCGGGAGAACTATATTCACAAAACATGCACACACAATAAATAATAGAGGCGTCGTGTGAGCGCTGCGCTTTAACACACCATCGCTGGTGAAATTCACCTTGAAAAGCGAAAGGGAGCTCACGTGTTTCTCGGTCGAGGAAAGAACGCCCGGCACACCAACCAGTTTGGCGTAAAGAGGAAAGTTACGGGCGAATTGCAATGGGACCACGTTTAGTCGCGGTGGAAGAAGTAGATGGTTGATATGTTAGCTGTACCGCTACGATATTCACGAGGACTGCGGCAAAGTGACTTCGAAAAAAACGACTACCACCTAGTACTATTACTACTCCTACTACTACTACTACGCTGGCACTACGACCCCAAGGTGTGTGTGTTGGCCTCCGAAAAGGGAAATCGCCACTGGTTGGGCTGGTTCTCGATAATCGCTTGTTTAAAGCGCGCTCGGATCAGCGATCACTGCGTCGCTCTATCTACCCGGTACCTAGGGCGACCAATCCACAATCCACTCCAGGTGGCCGAGCCAACGGAATCTTTACTATCCGGCTAAATATCTTATATGAGAGAATTTTTTTCTTCTCCCATATAAAAATAAAATGATCTAATTAATTATTTAATATTCGAAAAAGCTGTATTAACATCAATTATCATATACCTACAAGTATAGATATATATATATATATATATATATATATATATATATATATATATATATATATATATATATATATATATATATTATTAGAAAGATATATATATAGAATGTGGACTAACAGTACTAATCGAAAAATGCAGTACTCGTACGTTTAGGTATAAACAATTAAAGTGACAAATTGATATACGCCTCATAGATAAGACGCACACACTACCGGATTGGCTCAATGCCAGTCACGAAAACTACAATGCCAAGGATTCATTGTAGCAATTTGATGTAACGTTATATATATATATATACATATATATATATATACATATATATATATACATATACATATATATATATACATATATATATATACATATATATATATATATATATATATATATATATATATATATATACGCCACGCTTTGTATATAAATATAATACAATCAAATTATTTATTTGAAATATTAAATGAAAATGTCGACGACGTGGTTAGTCACCCGACACGTCCTGATTCCCACGAGGGCGAGAAGCGACTAACGGAGAGCCTATTCGCTACCATGAATGTGAGAGGAAGGATGGATGAGTGTGGAGGAAACAAGGAGGGTGTGCCGGGATCGTAGCTGGTAGAGATTTTTGGTCTCTGCCGGGAAACAGGCAAGACAATATGTATGTAAATTATTTATTTCATTTATTTATTTATGACAGCTATTGGGTGAAATTGTATGGAGCACAGTAGGTCTCAAGGGGTTTCAATTGCCGTATAACTTTGTTTGTGGTGTACAATCAACCATATCTCTATCTATTGGTCCTTCACTCACATTCACTTCAGAGCGGCGGACGAAGACATTAAAAGTCGACATAATTAGAATTGCATTACGACCTTCGAGCGTCCATTCCGCCCGCTAACTGGACACAGTTTACTGTGAAAGCTTATTATTTGCTGGAAGCGAAAGGCATTTGCTGAACGACCAGCAGAAATAAATGGCGTTCGCATTCCATTATAAGCGATAGCAATAATTATTATTCCATTCCATTATAAATGCGCGGGGCGGCTGGTAGAAACTGGATGCGTGAAGCGGAAGATCGGGTTAGGTGGCGCTGCTTGGGGGAGGCCTATGCCCAGCAGTGGACTGCGTCGGGGTGTCGATAGATTGATACGTATAATCACATTTATTCAAAAATACCTTTTTCAACCACGAGCTATATGAGCTGTATTTAATACCACGAGCTATATCAGTTATACAATGAGCCGAACGTCGTCGAAACAAATAAGATTGGACGCCTTCGTTGGGCTGGACACGTGATATGGATGGACGAGGCTAGAGTACCCAAACGCCTACGCCTACTCGACGGCAAACCAGATGGTCGTAGAAGCCGCGGAAGGCCTAAGCTCAGACAGCTAGATGGAGTCGAGGACGACTTAAAGGCAATCGGTGTGAGGGGCTGGTGGGAAAATGCTAAATGAAGATCCGACTGGAAAAACTTACTGGACCAAGCTAAGGCCCACCCGCGGCTGTAATGCCTTGATGATGATGATGATGATGAAACAAACCTTTCCAAATATTTATAATAATCCAAACGGGATATAAATTTCGAATTATCGAGATCCCACAATAAATAAAGATGTCTGTACATTGTCACTGATGCTCCACAAACTAAGTGTATAGAGACGTCTAGTGTGCACAAAAAACCACGAATGATCTGCATTTTTATCAGGGTTGTCAGATGTATTCAAAAATAATTAATACCGAAATAGGACTATTCGAGAGACGAGCGTAGTAGGTATGTGTTTCCAGAACATCGGCGACGCATGTGAGAAGCCCTTGGCGTTGCCCACCTATGAGCAGCGGTGACTAATGATGACAATCAAATGACTGGAGGCGAGGTTCCACATCGGATTTTTTGTATACATTATTATACGGCATACACAAATTTAAATTATTTTTTTTTTGTATACTTTCGTCATGGGTGTATGTATAATGGGTGTGGGTGTATGTATAATGGGTGCGTGTGCTCAAATTGTATGTCTTGTGGGTAGTGTAAGTGTTTTGTATGGACAGTCAAAAGTTTTACTTAGCTAAGACAACCGAAAAGTTTTCGGTTGTCTTCCGTAGAGTCTACTATACCTGAAGATGCCTCGTGTTGGGGCGAAACACGTGTCGTGTACAAGATGGAAAAGTGATAATGTGTGTTTGGCGTTGTGTATAGTGGTTGGTGGGTGGAGAGTTGATGGCCGATTTTCGGTTAGTTTTTGGTTTAAGTTCCAAATAAATCCACTAAACCCAACGGAAAAACACACATTGTTAATTTTCTGTTATTGTTTTGCTTGTCGCGGATCTTAGCTAAGTAAAACTTTTGACTGTCCATATAGTGATGGATTTCCGCAAAGTAACGCCTGACTTCATTAATAAGTGTATTGTGTAAACCTCGCTCGTTCTTAGCCTAAAAACTATAGATGTATGTGTTTGTCTGTTTTTAATGTCACTTTTTCGTTTAGCGAGTTTCAAATTACACCGATGCTAAAGAAGTTTAAGCTTCAATATTTCTTAATGGTTGATTTGTGTGTGTGTGTTTGGGTATTGTCTTAGATGACCTAATATAAATATGGTCGAATATTCCTTTTTTGACAGTAGTTAGTAAAGTTAAAAAGCTAATTTTGCCACCGGAAACCCATTCGTATAAAATTATAAACGTCCCAGCCAAAAAATTTGGGTAATATATCGACGATCTTACGATATTGAAATAGAAATCTTTATTCGTGACGCACCATTTTTACAGAAACTTAATGCTAAAATTAATATGTCCGTTATTTCTTTTTTGTTTTTATGGGATAGGAGGGCAAACGAGCAAGCGTGTCGCCTAATGGAAAGCAATCAACGCCGCCCATAGACAACCATCTGAATGAGTGGCGATCTACTACGGTGCGTTTCTCTCGTAACTTCTTTCCACCCACCACCAGTTTGTGGAACCAGCTACCCTCGGCGGTCTTTCTGAACCGTTACGACATTGGAACCTTTAAAAAACAAGCCTATACATACCTAAAAGGCCGGCAACGCTTCGGCGACTCCTGCGGTGTAGCGGTTGTCTATGGGCGGCGTTGATTGCTTTCCATCAGGCGACACGCTTGCTCGTTTGCCCTCCTATCCCATAAAAAAAACCGCGACACCGCAGGACTCGCGGAAGCGTTGCCGGCCTTTTAGGTATGTATAGGCATGTTTTTTGAAGGTGACAATGTCGTATAGGTTCGGAAAGACCGCCGAGGGTAGCTGGTTCCACGGACTTATAACTGATGTGCGACAACCCTACACGTGCGCCCCGATACACAACGGTGAATCGAGGTCCGTCCGCCTGTGGCGGCAATAAAAAACGATTGTGTGTTTATTGTGTGTCGGTTATTGTAACTGTTTGTTCTTCCTTGTGTGCGCGCGACCACAAATTGAACACAATTCAAGACCGAAATTGACGCGCCGGAGACAGACAGCCCGAAACACTGGCAACATTAGTAATTCAGCAGATGTACGAGTTTTACAAATATGTCTCAAGTGTTAATGAATTTATCCATAGATGTAATGTTTAAAGGCTTTATATTTATTAATTTATTTATTTAAAGATATAAATAATCAATAAAAAAATAAGGGGTGGAAAGCTGGTGACATGAGATACTGGCTAACCCCTAGTTCAGGCACTAGCCCGCCACATAGTATTATTCTCACTCCATATTATGACTTACACGTGTAACTTTGTGATTTTGAAATAAATGCGAGTGGTAGAGCCACGCTGCAGACGAATAGTTTGTCAATAATGGCATAATATGTCTGTAGCATGAATGGGCCGGCTAGCCCAGGGAAGAACCGCACTCCCGCAGAAAAGCGGCGTCTGATTGGTAGCTTAGCTACCGTGCTTCGTATGGTGAGCGGCTGAGTTCCGGAGGCCCAACAACCTCCCCCCTCCCCCTCCCACTCCCATAATGAGACTTTCCTTAAAGGTCGGCAACGCTTTCGCACCGCCTATGGCGCTGCTGATGTCTGCGGGCGGCGTTAGTTGATTGCTTTGCATCAGGTGACACGCCTGCTCGTTTGCCTTCCTATCCCATAAAAAAAACAAGTATTATTCTCACTCCATAACATGACCTAAATATGTAACTTTGTTATAAATGATTATTATTATAATATTATGTATACCTATCAATAATCGTACAATTGGTATAACGTTTACGGACGATTCAGTAAGAGACGATGGCCGATATTTCGTGCCGCAAACGACACCGAAGTCTGGCGATACCGTAATGTCTACGGAGCGTCATCCGCGAAGGTCCGTTATAATTTTATGACTAATCATTAGAGACACCTTCGCTATATCGCGACGATTCTAATAGGGGTGTTCGTCCATATTTCCATAATCCATATTTATATGGATTTATAAATGTTTATTCCGAGTCTGGTAACCCCCCCAATCCGCATTTCCTTTGCTGCCCCTTCCTTTCTTCTCTATCCTTTCTCTTCCTCTCCGCCAATCCACGGTCTGCCGTGCCAATGGATGCGTGGCTTGGGGCGAGCTAGTCGCAATCGTGCCGATCGTCCCGGGGTCGGGCTTCCCCGGGGACTATTGTGCCTTACCTCAGCATGTAGGGCTCTGCTGGAGCTGACCTCCATCCCTTGCGGCTCATGGGATTCACTAAGACGAATTCAATATACCTAAATTGTCTTTACCATTCTAGGTTACATTGGCGAAATCATCCGTGCCCTTCTGGCACTATTGATGTGCTAAGGAGTATGTTGTCAGTGGTGAGGCTTGACCCTGTCATCGCAGTTTGTTATCATGTGTATTAATTAATAAAGTTATTATAAACGTATACTTTGTGATCATTGCAATATTAAAATTGAAGGCCATTAATTCAAATGAACGAAAGAAAAAACAAATAATAAAAAAACGGCAAGGGTAAAATTCAATAACTTTTACGAAGAGAAAAAGAGCGGAATTTATTTTATAAAAAATATATCGTCTGAATGTTGACCACTGTTTAGGTAATTAAAAAAGAAAAATTTTATGGACAGTCAAAAGTTTTACTTAGCTAAGATCCGCGACAAGCAAACACAATAACAGAAAATTAACAATGTGTGTTCGTGTTTCGCCCCAACACGAGGCATCTTCAGGTATAGTAGTTTACAAGATGGAAAAGTGATAATGTGTGTTTGGTGTTGTGTATAGTGGTTGGTGGGTGGAGAATTGATGGCCGACTTTCGGTAAGTTTTTGGTTTAAGTTCCAAATAAATCCACTTAACCCAACAGAAAAAACACACATTGTTAATTTTCTGTTATTATTTTTGCTTGTCGCGGATCTTAGCTAAGTAAAACTTTTGACTGCCCATATAGTGATGGATTTCCGCAAAGTAACGCCTGACACCATTAATAATAAGAAAAATTGTATTTGGCCCCTGGCAATATTTTTTCTATAATTTGTGTAAATATATGATTGAAGAGAATCTAATGGGTTCACATTTTATAACGATTCACTTTCAAGTTTCAGTTTGGTAAAATAAAGATTTTTGTGTATCACTATCTGAAGTAGTGACGTCTTTAACCTCGCAGACGACATTTTCTTTTAATCTGAGATGGTCGTCGTATTTGTTTCATAGACTTTACTTCTGAGCGTTCACTTCCCCTCAACACGAGACATCATCAGGTATAGTAGGTAGAGTGTTTTTGGTGTTGTTGGTAGTGGTTGGGAAGTGGAGAGTTGCTGACGGCTGTTTTTTCGGTAACATTTAGTTTAAGTTCCCCGTAAATCCACTTCTTTCAGTACAAAAACACACATTATTATTTTTCTGTTTTTGTTTGCATGTCGCGGATCTAAGCTTAAAGTTCTGACTGTCCACATCGCAATTTCTCCTATGATCAAAGGCACACTCACCCTATACCTTGGCACACTCTTCCTATATATATTTATATATTATGTTCAAATTTTCAATCGTTAATAAAATTTTCTGTTATTGTTTGCTTGTCGCGGATCTTAGCTAAGTAAAACTTTTGACTGTCCACATAGTTAATAAAATACTTTTTATTCATCCACTCAAGCTCAAATACAATTTATAGCGGATGACACTTGACGCTTGACGTTTATAAAGAATTTTAAAATATTAACTAATTTTAAAATATTAATTAATTTTAAAATATTAATTAATTTTAAAATATTAATTAATTTTAAAATATTAATTAATTTTAAAATATTAATTAATTTTAAAATATTAATTAAATTTAATTATTTTATTATTATAGTTTTATATGGGAGAAAAATATTCTTTTATATAAGATATTTAGCGGGATATAAAAGTAGGAATTGACTTTAAAATTATTTTTTTAACATAAACCTTAATTGTCAAAGAATAAAAAGTAATATGAGGGATAAAATTTGTAACAAATCGGCATCGCGAAGCGTTCGCCATCGCTATTTTTTGCTTTCACTAACTCTCACCTTGTTTTTCTCGTCCAACACAACATGAAGAGCCGGTAACACAACTGAAATATACTAATGTGTTCGACACAATTTTGCAAAACATATTATACTTACATACAATGCATCAACATGTTTGTAAAATTGTGACTACAAAAGTGAAGAATTCATACGTCTCTTGTTTATTTTTTTTAGTTTACTATAAATCATAGGTTCCCAAACTTTTATGGACTGCCACCCCCTTTACGAGAAAAAAATAACGTTTATTTACGCATTGATAATAAGATGAACATTTTAGATGACTAGATAAACATTTTTCGTGAATATTTAGAGGTATTTCATAACACCTTCCATTTGCCTTTGGACCCGCTACCGACCCCATTAAAAGCTGATAAAGATCGGTCATCTATGGGCACTAGGGCATAAATTCTCAAAAACTCAGTACATTTACTGAGTCGAGATACCTGATCAATACGCCTGCTTTGCCTGTAACCTATCAGTATATCCAGGAGTGACTGATATATGATAACTTTTATTTTTTGCATGCCATTTAATAATGGCTCAACTGGAGAACGCTTGTTCGTAAATCTTCTAAACCCAGTTTAGTGCAAATAAAGAAATTTATATATATTCACGCCTATCCCCCGCAGGGGTTGGCAGAGACCACGAGCTCCATTCGCTGCCATTCATCGCAGCGAAACGGCTCGTCACTTTGGCTTGGTTGGTCACTTTTCGCCCTCGTGAGAATCAGGACGTGACGGGTGGCGAACCACGTCGCCGTCATTTTCGACAAATTAGGTATATTAAATTCGTCTTTAGTGAATCCCACGAGCCGCAAGGGAGGATGGAGGTCAGCCCCAGCAGAGCCCTGCATGCTGAGGTAAGGCACCATAGTCCCCGGGGGAGCCCGACCCCGGGACGATCGGCACGCTTACGCGTATATAAAGAAATTTTGCATCCAGAACACGCCTGTGACCACTGATTTCCATCTGCTACGGTCTCGCCACACTTTCCTTGCTTCCTCCACACTCGTCACTCTCATCATTCATGCAAGCCCGCCGGTTAAGGTTACTCCTGACTTGGCATTTCCGAAAAACTTCGGCAGTATGGTTAAGGTATGTTTTCCTTGGTCTTCCACTACCGACCCTTCCATTCGAATCCGCAACGTAAATTTCTTTTACCATTCGTCTTTCATCCATCCTCTCTATGTGTCCAAACCATCTAAGCATCTCTTTCAAAAAACGATAGGGATATATTAGGTTTCTTACGAAGTAGTAGAAGGCCATATATTAGATTAAACTAAACGTAATCCACACGTTATATTTAGTTTCAATGTGACTACAAGTAATGTACGAACGACTCACCAAAAATCAGCGGCTGACGATCTAACCACATGGATCGTCACGATCTATACTGAGTTAAAGCCTTTTAAAGACGTTAAGAATGACGTGAAGTAATCAGTTCTTTGGTCAGTGGCAGAAATCGCGTCACCTAGCCCTATTGTCGGCTTCTGGCGTCCAGTTTCTGCCAGGCGTCCACTACAGATCGTCGCTCCGTCTAACTGGGCGTATTACACTATTTTTGCAATATGCAAGCTACCAAAAACGTGACCAGCCCCTTTTGGCACTGCAGTTGCGAACTTGACTGATTATTTTTTTATGGGAATGGGAGGCAAACGAGCGACGGCATTAATTGCTTTCAATCAGGTGATACGTTTGCTCGTTTGCCTTCCTATCCCATTAAAAAAAAAATTTGATCGGAATATGCAATAACATTGTTTTGATATGTGTGTCGTTTACAGCGTTTTCGATTATTGCGTCGATTAAAAAAAAAAGAAGGAAATTCAACGCGCACTTCGCACTCAATAGCGCACCTCACCACCTCCGACAACGCAAGCAACGCGCTGTCGGAACAGACATGAACGTTTTACTTTCTTTCACATAAGCGAACGCGCACGCGAAATTGAACCTTATCGTCCGTTGTAAACATAGCAATCTACACGTTATAATTACAAAACGCCCCGCTCGGGCCGGTTCGCCTTCACCTAAAAATGCTAATCGGCCGCGTAGCGGTACCGCTGTGGCGGCGGCGGCAGCGCGCTGATCTAACGGTAAAGGACGGCTGCAGCAATTGCCTCTCGAAGCGTACAGATGTACTCAAAAGTGAAGAATTTATACGTACTTCGTTTATTTTTTTAGTTCACTGTAAATCATAGGTTCCCAAACTTTTGTGGACTGCCGCCTTTACAAGGAAACTAAACTACCAAAACTATTAGTCGTTTTATAGAGACTTAACGTGACAAGCGGACTAGTAGTACATTTAATGATACTTGATATTATTATATTTTATTTGAAACTGGCATTATAATAGCTATAAGTTATTGCCATTGAAAAAGAAAAATTAGAATGATTAATCGATTGACTTATGTCGACGGATGTACCATACGGTAATAGCAATGCAGTGATGGCCGGAAACGAATGTGGTAATACCGGGATGTCGGTATTACGTGATAATGAAAATCGTGTCTTACTAGCAATTGCGAATATTACAGTATTAAATGTTAAAATAAGATATCACCGCGATATCGGTATCACGTGATAATGAAAATCGTGTCTTACTAGCAATTGCGAATAGTACAGTATTAAATGTTAATATAAGATATCACCGCGATATCGGTATTACATGATAATGAAAATCGTATCTTACTAGCAATTGCGAATAGTACAGTATTAAATGTTAATATAAGATATCACCGCGATATCGGTATTACGTGATAATGAAAATCGTGTCTTACTAGCAATTGCGAATATTACAGTATTAAATGTTAATATAAGATATCACCGCGATATCGGTATTACGTGATAATGAAAATCGTGTCTTACTAGCAATTGCGAATATTACAGTATTAAATGTTAATATAAGATATCACCGCGATATCGGTATTACGTGATAATGAAAATCGTGTCTTACTAGCAATTGCGAATAGTACAGTATTAAATGTTAATATAAGATATCACCGCGATATCGGTATTACGTGATAATGAAAATCGTGTCTTACTAGCAATTGCGAATATTACAGTATTAAATGTTAATATAAGATATTACCGCGATATCGGTATCACGTGATAATGAAAATCGTGTCTTACTAGCAATTGCGAATATTACAGTATTAAATGTTAATATAAGATATCACCGCGATATCGGTATTACGTGATAATGAAAATCATGTCTTACTAGCAATTGCGAATATTACAGTATTAAATGTTAATATAAGATATCACCGCGATATTGGTATTACGTGATAATGAAAATCGTGTCTTACTAGCAATTGCGAATATTATAGTATTAAATGTTAACATAAGATATCACCGCGATATCGGTTTTACGTGATAATGAAAATCGTGTCTTATTAGCAATTGCGAATATTACAGTATTAAATGTTAATATAAGATATCACCGCGATATTGGTATTACGTGATAATGAAAATCGTGTCTTACTAGCAATTGCGAATATTATAGTATTAAATGTTAACATAAGATATCACCGCGATATCGGTATTACGTGATAATGAAAATCGTGTCTTACTAGCAATTGCGAATATTACAGTATTAAATGTTAATATAAGATATTACAGTAAAAGGCGGCTAATGCTTTACATTGGTAATTTCAAAAATGTTGTTATGACATATACATACATACATTTAACGATGCAAAACACCGAAAACATAGTAAAACGCAAAATGAAAACTTATCACCAGCCAAACAAACTTTTAATTTTTCTAAAATAAATGTATCTGATCAACTGAAAATAGTCAGTATCAGTAATAATGTACAAAATTTTCTATTCTTCGTAGAGCTGTGAGACTCAGTCCAGTTCCGGAGGACCAATCCCCTCCCCTTCCCCTCCCCCATAATGACACTTTCCTGAAAGGCCGGCAACGCTTCTGCACTACCTATGGCACTGCGTATGTCTATGGGTGGCGTTGACTGCTTTCCATCAGGTGACACGCCTTCCTATCCCATAAAAAAAGAGAACCAAACTTCATAGTGTTACTAGAATTCTCGTTAACCAACCAAACTAAATACTTGGAATATTAGTGTGCTGCGAGGAATTGATCGAAAAAATTCCTTTCGCTAAATTCCAATACCACAAAACTCGACGGAAATAGAAGTCTCATTTCTTTTATTTGGATGCGTGGTAGTGACATTGGGATCTGCATACAAGCCTGCATTTCAAATTTCTCAAAATCCGCAATGCCTTTGGTGTTGCAGATGTCTATGTTTTGTCAAGCGCCATCGCTTGTTTGCATACCTATCCCATAAAAAGCATCAATAGCCCAACGGTGGGTAGTATCAAAGCTACTACGACCTTATGAACATAAACGTTACTCATCATAACTCCTAAATATAAGGCACTACAGCTTTTTCCTTGCTTCTCGACAAAGAAGTACATAAAATCCAGAAACTATAACTTCGATTTTTTTCTCACCACGGCCCTTATATGCTAGCCACGGCCCTCCTTATTTGTGGAGGAACGAATGATTACCCCACCAATTAGCACTGGACAAGCGAGTGGTGGATTAATGAGTTTCACCTGCCTGCAGAAAAGGGAAGGTCGATGTAACACTCGGGAAGTAAAATACATGAGAGTTAATGCGCCGAAGCGTGTGGATGGGCGTGGCGAACGGCGATAACGAAGTGTTTGGGAGACGGGCTCACGGCGTCAGGTTGCATGCTGCCCAATGCGGTAATGCGTGACAGCGACGTGACGCTCAAGTCGCACTGAAGTAGTAATATCAGCACTCACTACAGGGTGTCCAGTGGCAAAATTAGATCAAACACAAATAATAAAATATCCACAAAGGATATAAATAAAATTCAATTACTTTTACGAAGACAAGAAGTGTAGGTTTTATTATTTTAAATATTACGTCTAAGTTATAGGTTCCCAACGGGGGTGGTACGGTCCCTTAGGGGGCGCTGGATCTTTCCATGAGGGCGGAAGCGGGTCCAAAGGTAAGTGGGCGGCGTTATGAAGTACCTCTATTTTCATGGAAAAACATTTTATCTATTTTTTTTATATATCCACGCCTATCCTCTGCAGGGTTTGGCAGAGACCACAGAGCTCCATCCGCTACCATTCATCGCAGCGCAACGGCTCTTCATTAGTCGCTTTTCGCTATCGTGAGAATCAGGACGTGACGGGTGGCGAACCACGCCCCAGCAGAGCCCTGCATGCTGAGGTAAGCTACCATAGTACCCGGGGCGAGCCCGATCTCGGGACGGTCGGCACGCTTGCGACTAGGCTCGCCCCTAGCCACGCATCCATTGGCACGGCAGACCGTGGATTGGCGGAGAGGAAGGGAAAGGATAGAGAGGAAAGGAAAGGGCTGGACAGGAAATGCGGATTGGGGGGTTACCAGACTTGGAATAAACATTTATAAATCTTAAATATTTATTCTGATGCGGGAATCGAACCCGCGACCATTGACTCCTCGGGCGGAGGGCCCCGCCACTGAGCCAATCGGTCGTCCATTTTATTTAGCCGTCTAAAATGTTTATCTTATTATGGGGTATATAAACATTTTTTTCTTGTAAAGGGGGCGGTAGTCGATAAAAGGTTGGGAACATATGGTCTAAATGTTGAGCGTCACGTCGGGCACGCTTGGAATCTAGTATTTTGTGCCACCAGCTTGAAGTAGTAGAAATAGAATATAAAAAAACTTTATTTATGACACCTTTTTTACAATAACTAAAATTAAAACCTCTTTTAGAACTGAGGAGATGGTCGGGTTTGTTTCATAGACATTACTTTCAAGGTTCTGAATTGGTACGAAATTGCAAGAGTCGCGGATCGAGTCCATATATTTATTTGTAAGGTTGGCAAAACGCTTTCAGTCGCCCAAACACGGTTTCACGGAGTGTTTTATTGGCCGACCGTACAATTAACACTATCAAAGTATTAGGCTGTTTGCTGAGATTGTTTGCTGTAATACGCAACCGGTATTATCATGTTTGGATGAAACACGTTTGGCATTTATTATTTTAATTGGGTTACCGGTTACTCTTATCAATTCTTTAAAATTTTTTTTATAAAGGCATAGGAAGGCAAACGAGCAACCAACGTCACCCATACACATTCGCAACGCCATAGGCAGTGCGGAAGTGTTGCCAACCTTAAAGGAAAGTGAAATTATGGGAGTGGAAGTGGGAATCGGAGAGAGAGTGGGAAGGGGAGGGAGGGTGTTGGACCTCCGGAACTCAGACCGCTCACCGTACGAAGCGTGGTAGCTAAGATACCACTCAGACGCCGGTTTTCTGCGGGAGTGTGGTACTTCCCCGGGCGAGCCGGCCCATTCATGCTACAGACAAATAATATGCCATTCTTGACAATGTATTCGTCTGCAGCGTGGCTCTACCACTAGTAAATTAAATAATCAAGAACGGTGAAATTGTGGACCGATCTACCATCTATGGAATTCCCGAACATTTTGGTAGTGGTAGAGCCACTTTTTTTTTGTTCATTTATATATTATAAAGGTTTTTATTTTTTTTATATATAGCTCCATCCGCTTCCATTCATCGCAGCGAAACGGCTCTCTATTAGTCGCTTTTCGCCCTCGTGAAAATAAGGACGTGACGGGTGGCGAACCAGGTCGCCGTCATTTTCAACAAATTAGGTATATTAAATTCGTCTTAGTGAATCCCACGAGCCGGTTTTTTATTTTGGGTATTGTAAAAAAATGTCTCATAAATAAGTATCTCTCTGTTTTATTCTATTCTACATGAGAATTTAGGTCGTCATAACAATTTCATTTTAAATGTGACGAAACAAGTCAACTGGGCATAATTAATTCAAACGGTTGCATTATTGTGTTAAGGAAAACCGTGATAAAAACAAAGCGATTACAATTAATGGTTATTGACGGGCATAATACCATGCACCCTGCGGTTGATGCCTTTTACAGAAGTATACCTACCGTATATATATATATATATATATATATATCGTTGACCTGGTCATCAGAATTCGCAACTCCAAAAAAAAAAAATTCCACCTGTGACATTATCCAACGGACAATTTTTAAAGCGCATTCGATAGAACACTTCGTATCTACATACATACATATCGTCACGCCTGTTTCCCGTACGGATAGGCGGAGACCATAGATCACCATCCGCTACGATCTCGGCATACTTTCCTTGCTTCCTGCACACTTATTACTCTCCTCATGCAAGCCAGCCGGTTAAGGGTACACTTTACCTGGCCTTTCTTAAAAACTTCGGCAATATGGTCAAGGTATGTTTTCTGACGACCAATTGGCTCAGTGGCGGGGCCCTCCGCCCGCGGAATCGATTATCGCGGGTTCGATTCCCGTATCGTAATAAATATACGTATGGATTATAAATATTTATTTCGAGTCTGGTAACCCCGCCATTCCGCATTGGACAATCGTGGTGGACATATATGGGCTATTAAAAAAAATGTCCTCTGATCTAGATCTGTTACTTTTTTTAACAGCCCATATATGTGTCCCACTGCTGAACACGAGCCTCTCCACTTCTGGAGGAACGGGCGTTAACCCGCCACGCTTGTCCAATGCGGATTGGTGGGGTTACCAGACTGGCAATAAATATTTGTAATCTATACATAAATTTATTCCGATGCGGTGATCGAACCCGCGACCATTGACTCCGCGGACCAGTGGCGCCCCGCCACTGAGCCAATTGGTCATCAACAAATCGACAATGGTTTACTCCATCCATAAAAAGACAATGTATTCCCATACATTTGTAGTAACAACAACTTTCACGCATTAGCGGGAAATGGGATCGTCGATCCGCGGCCCTATCAGTATTCGATGCGCACGCGCGCACTTTCGATGCACGGCCGCGGCCGCATGACAAGTGGGGACCTCTCCCGAGCCGGCTGCCAAGCGACCGCGCTGACCAACATCGCGGACCGCAACGCGGAACACGGCGTACACGTATGCACTTGCAAACAGTTTCGACACAATCATAGTGCACCTGTAAACTCCCGTTTAGTTAGTAGAATGCTATTGATATGGTTGTAAATATAGGGGTAGTTTGGTGGGGTGCATACTTTAGGCTGTTTAACGCCCATTAGACGTTGGTTTTTTGTGTATATATTTTTAAATTTATGAATAAAAAAACGGATAAATAAAATATAAAGCGGATTTCGGATAAACCGTGTGCTAGTGATAGAGCCACGCTGCAGACGAATACTTTGTCAAGAATGGCATAATATTTGTCTGTAGCATGAATGGGCCGGCTCGCCCGGGGAAGTATCACACTCCCGCAGGAAACCAGCGTCTGAGTGGTAGCTTAGCTACCGCGCTTCGTACGGTGTGCGGTTGAGTTCCGGCGGCCCAACCACCATCTGGCATTTATTTAAAGGCCGGCTACGCTTCTGCACTGCATATGGGCGGCATTGATTGCTTTCTATCAGGTGACACGCCTGGTCGTTTGCCTTCCTAGCCAATAACAAAAAACTGGAGTTGACTGTACATACATATCACGCCTGTTTACCATAGGGTTAGGCAGAGACCACAAATCTAAGCTAATAATGCTTGTGCTAGGATATGGTTCACATCCATATTTCCCATAGTTCACATCACATATTCCAGTGGAAGATACGAACTCACGACATTCAGATCGCAAGGCCGAGGCATACCGGCTGAGCTATTGCTGCTTGTATTCATTATAGTAACATACATCGTAATCGTTTCGAAACGACTAAAGATTTATATCAATTTATACAATAAATTTCCAATAATAAAAAAATATATACATATATATATATTGAGTTCATATCTTACATTACTATACGATTATTAATATGAACTAATTCCTATTATTAGCTTTACATACGAATTCTATTTTAAATTTCTATCTAATTACACACACACACGCACGCACGCACGCACGCACGCACGCACGCACGCACGCACGCACGCACGCACGCACGCACGCACGGACGCACACGGACGCGCACACACACACACACACACACACACACACACACACAATTATTTTGACTTGATAAAACAAAACCTTACCGATGTATACGTTAGGTATTGATTAATTAAATCAGCAAATTGGTTTGGAGTTTTCAGGTGAGGGGAGCGAAGTTTCCGTTGTTTTATTACGACCGGTATCGTTCTAAGGTTTCAATGGAATCAAGTTACATAATTAAAAAGAAAATAACAAGCTCCGACCTGTCTAAGAGGTACTTTCGAACTTAATAATAACGGGCTCTGTGTACTGTAGTGATACGTTCACAAATGTATCACTAATGCATTAAAACCTTTTATATTACTTTTCTTTTGACATTCTTAATGTTCAAAATTAAAATGAAAAAAGAAATAAATTGTTATAAAACAAAATTCATTAGTTCGACTGACGTCTTTTGAATACACATTACACCCGTCCGGCACAAAACATTGAATTTATAATATGCATATTGAGATATAAAATGTAAAGAAGTGTTAATAAATTATTAATAAAGTATGATATTATATAAATGTACAATGAAACGCATGAATAAATTAATATCATTTGGAAGAATTTTATTCGATGAAAAAAATCCCCTATAGATCCCGTGTGTCACCGTAAGCAGAACGACAGGCACGCTATAGCACTGTAGTTATACATTGATAAATGTATCACTAATGTATTAAAACTTTTAAAATAAATATAATACAACCTTTTTACGGTTTATTTTTTTTATTTATATATTCACGCTTATCCCCCGCAGGGGTTGGCAGAGACCACAGAGCTCCATCCGCTGCCATTCATCGCAGCGAAACGGCTCGTCATTGGTCGCCTTTCGCCCTCGTGAGAATCAGGACGTGACGGGTGGCGAACCACGTCGCCGTCATTTTCGACAAATTAGGTATATTAAATTCGTCTTAGTGAATCCCACGAGCCGCAAGGGAGGATGGAGGTCAGCCCCAGCAGAGCCCTACATGCTGAGGTAAGGCACCATAGTCCCCGGGGGAGCCCGACCCCGGGACGATCGGCACGCTTGCGACTAGGCTCGCCCCTAGCCACGCATCCATTGGCACGGCAGACCGTGGATTGGCGGAGAGGAAGGGAAAGGATAGAGAAAAAATGAAGGAAGTTTACGGTTTTTACATTCGTAATTTTAAAATTTAAAATACGAAGAAATATATAGTTTAATAACATTCGATCGACTGACGTCTTGCGAGAGACATAAAATTTAAAGCGATTAATTAATATTAAATATAATTCATTAATAGAAATATAATTAACATAAAATGTAAAGTCCATGTCGCGGTTGTCCATGGGCGGCGTTGATTGCTTTCCATCAGGCGACACGCTTGCTCGTTTGCCCTCCTGTCGCATAAAAAAAAAAGTGATTCGATAATAAATTAACTTCACTTGGAAGAGTTTCACTATATCGAAGATGAAATCTCCTAAAGATCCCGCCGGCTGGCGCGACTGGCATACGTGAGTAAGAGAAAGATGTCTTCCAAATGTGTTTTACTATATCATAACAGGGGCAACCAAGTTCATAAGGGCGGTCCGTAAATTAAAACACCTTGGGTGCGGATGTGAATATTGGTCGGCTAAGAGAGAAGTCCCTGAACTCACCATTGGAAACACATAACCAAAATGCTACCACTTAGGAGCCTTCTAGAACTTACAACATACAAATTTCATGATTTTTGAACACCCACCCCCGTCAGTCACACGTGGTCACATTGGTGTGACCCTTCTCCCTTGGCGTGACGTCACATATTTTGCAATTCTACGTTCAGAAATTCACAATTCACTTCTTCAAATTTTTTTTACATATTGATAGAATGAGCAATATTTGAAAGGTCCATCGACTGATGTCTTTCGAGAGACATGTCACCTATCCTGGTATATGGTTGGAGTTGAAGTTTAGAGTTCAAACTTATAACACGACCCCCCCCCCCCCCGGTCACACAATCTCACACTTTGTTGACCATCCCCAACTCCATATTATATGACATAATATGTAATTTATGGTTTGGCCCTTAGATCTAAGTTCTACTATTTGCTGACTAGGCTAAGCGCTCTTGCAATTACATAATAGTACTGCTTCGTAAAACGTATCATCGAATCGTATTTAACATTGATATTGATTATGTATTTCATTACATTGCCAGAATCGACCGTACAATCGGTTTACCACCCCTGTATTATATATTTATTTATTTATTAAAACTTTTTTGCATAAAGTGAGCACAACAGACGGATTTAATGCTTCCCAGTCCACCTGAGGGCGATACTGAGAAATATCTTTGAGAGGCAGTATTAAAGACTGCCTACATTAGAGATTTCAATACCCTATCACTCGCAATAAGCTTCATTCTCAACGTATAAAATTTAAGTCAAATAATTTCCGTCAGTTTTATATTCTTTTTTATCGCAAGCACTATATTATATTATATTAACAAATATTATATTCTACCACTAAAACCTGTTGACATTACGTGATAACTATAAACGAGGAAATTGTAAATTGTCAGAAGAATAATCTTAACAATCTAATCATAGTTTAGGGTAATGTATATTCTCGTTTATTATAGGTACATAGTATATAAAATAAAATTAAAGAGCTTGTGGAGACCGGTTTGCTTAGATATTTTTATCTGTGAACTCTTCCTATTCTAATTAAATATATATATAAATTTTTACTGCCCACATACGTCCTACTGCTAAACACGGGCCGGCCTCTCCTTTTGTGGAGGAACGAACATTAACCCACCACGCTTGTCTAATGCGGATTGCCGGGTTTACCAGACTCGGAATAAATATTTATATAATCCATACCATACAAAGCAAATATTTATATAATCCATCCATACATATACAGCTAATCTCGCGACACATAAACATGGACAGTTAAACACACGACAGATTCTGAGAGATTTGAACATACGATAGATAAACTGCGTATAAACATGAGTATTTTAAACACGCCACAGATCTTATTCTTATGGTCCTATGACCGCGAGGTGGGGCAGAGGGCGTCCACAGTGCTTCTCCATTGCCATCGGTTTTGAGCGACATTTATTCCGATGCGGGAGTCGAACCCGCGACCATGGACTCCGCGAGCGGCGGGCCCCGCCACTGAGACAATTGGTCGTCATCGTCGTCGAGTTAATTAAATATATAATTAATTGTATTTTTTATTATAATGTAATTTTTTTAATATCTACCGATATAAATCCCGATTCGGGAACCAACCCGCGACCATCGATTTCGTAGGTGGTAATTTCGCCACTGAGGTATTTGTCGTATATACGTATGTATGTACATAAATATATATCGTATCTGAAGTGAAGTTGGAGAAGAATAATGCTGGAGTGGAAACCGCATCTCGGCAAACGTAGTGTGGGGCGCCCCCCTGCTAGATGGACCGACGATCTGCACAAGACGGCTGGCAAAGATTGAGTGTGTGTAGCCGAAGATTAGGCTAGTTGGCGCACCTTGGGTGAGGCCTATGTACAGCAGAGGACTGCCGTGGGCTGATAATGATATATGTGTGGCCTACAGGTATGTATTTCGAGCCAATCCACCTTGAAAAATCGTTATGGGCGTACGTTCATTCCTCCAGATATTGCGAAGCCCGTAAGACAAACATATACATACATACATATATATCGTCATGCTTGTCTCCCGTAGGGGTAGGCAGAGACCACAGACCTCCATCTGCTACGATCTCGGCATACTTTCCTTACTTCCTCCACACTCATTACTCTCCTCATTCAAGCCCGCCGGTTAAGGGTACTCTTGACCTGGCTTTTGTTAAAAACTTCAGCAATTTGGTCAAGGTATGACAACCATATTAATGCAAAAAAGCGATAACCTAGTATACCGCAAAATGAAACCTTACCACCGGAGCAAAAAAATCTTAAGATTTCAGAAAAAATTGTATCTGATCACTCAAAATCAATCAATTTCAACGCAGTACAAAATTTTCTATAGGTCGCAGAGCTGTAAGTCTGAGACCTGATATTTTTTCTGGTTCGAATATGCCGTAATTTCTTTTTTTGACATTTTTGTCATTTAGTGTCATTTTGCTTTTTTTGCGTCGACATATATGGGCTGAGAAAGAAGGATCGAAGTAGGTACGAAAGATGGATCGTCCTATCCAAATACATATATAAAGAACGAAAATTTCCAGAAAACTTGCAACACCGCCGACCGTTCACCGCGAGAGTTGCCACACCGCGCCGTATGGTTGCACTAATCATACTAATAAAACGGCGAGGCGCGTGCGTCCAGAATGTTCTAGAAGGGCCAAGATCCAACCCACACGCGCCGGCATACGAAAACAGCGGAAGAGCCGCTCGTGTGATTCAATTATGTTAGAACTAAACGACCCCAATGAAGAACTAGCAGGCGTAGGGTTGCCAACTTTTTGTACATAAAATAAAGTATTGGGAGAATTAAAATAAACACTATTTTATTAGTTTTAAAAACATAGTTTTTAGAGATTTTTGTATAAATTAACAACTTGTTATTAATTAGAGCAAAAAAGATTATTATTCTTAAATATTCACCCTCTTCACAATTTAAAATAAATGAGGAGCTCATTTTTAATCATATTAACAGTTTGATGCCAATGGATGCGTGGCTAGGGGCGAGCTTAGTGAGGGCAAGCGTGCCGACCGTCCCGGGATAGGGCTCCCCCGGGTATTATAGTGCCTTATATACATCAGCATGCGAGGCTCTGCTGGGGCTGACCTCCATCCTCCCTTGCGGCTCGTGGGATTCACTATGGCGAATTATAATATTATGGATGAGTGTGGAGGAAGCAAGGAAGGTGTGCCGGGATCAGAGCGGATGGAGATATGTGGTCTCTGCCTACCTCAAATCGGAAAAACAGGCGTGACTATATGTATGTATGTTTGTATGTAGTTTGATTGGTTAAGGTACTACTTGTGACTCGTTATCCAATCACGTTGTCATTCCCGTTCTTTGTTATATTTTTATTAGACCTTAGTAAATATGACTTGAAGGCGTTGTGTGAGAATGGAATGAATGTGAACACGTCATTACTTTCCATGTTTTCACTAAGAAATGAATACTACACGAACTACGTTGAGCGTGCGTGAGTTTCGATTGAAATAAACGTATTCACGTTTACTTTTTTTGTGTTATGGCTCTGGATACCTGCTAGTATGAAAACTATATTTTGTATACTTTATTGTCAAAAAAAAACAGTGTTAAAATCCGAAATAAAGTATGATACTATTTTTAACAGAATGGTTGGTAACCCTAAGCAATATTAGCATTAGTTCTTGTGTCGTAAAAATAAATAATATGCACTATATTACTAGATATATAGTACATAGATAGATAGTATCATATAGTACGTGGTAAATATTTCATTTTATTACATACATATACATTATACACATACATATCGTCATACCTGTTTCCCGTACGGGTAGCACCAGAGTACCACAGATCTCCATCTGCTACGATCCCGGCATACTTTTCTTGCTTCCTCCACACTCATCCATTCTTCTTCTCACATTCATCGTAGCGCAACAGCTCGCAGTTAATCGCTTCTCGCCCAGGACAACAAAACAAACCTACACATGATACCTCTGGTGTTGCGGGTGTCTATGGGCGGCGTAAATTGCTTTCCATCAGATGATACGCATGCTCGTTTGCCTACTTTTGCCATGAAAAAAAAATAAAGAGTGTTTTTATTATTATTAAATCGACACGCTACGGCAATCAAGGGTAATATACCCTCACTAACCGGCGAGACGATCGCCTCTGCAAAAACAATAAGTAACAATAACATGACATAATATTAAAACAATCTCTTATTACGCGTTTATGATTGTTAACTTGTACAAGAACAAACAACATCGTTGCATTTTCAACACAATGTGAAAACATAATATATAGATAGATACATGGCGCCGTCTGTGGTAACGTTGTAATTGCTTTGTAGGTAGGAATGTAGGGAACGCTTCAATGTATTGTGATTTATGGTCGAACGCGGCAAAGTGTTCTTCCATACCTACTAACTATGTTGCAGGGAAACCGTTGGATGGCCGAGAGATTGTGACTATTATGTATTGCTTTTCTACATACCAACGTAAGTAGACAAATGCTTGTTTATATGTACGGCGTAATAAGTACTAGATCGATTCGGTAAACGAACTAAACTAAAGTCTGTACTAAGTACCCTCACTCTCAATTGAGGGTACTTAGAACAGACTTTAGTTTAGTATGAGAACTTTATATATTGCTATACATAAAGTTCTCATACCCTGCTTTACATATAAGTCCTATAGATCCAAAAGCAACTGGACTCGATTGCATCTAGGATCACAACACAGACACAACCGCCACGCAAAACAGAGACAATTGGCAGCCACAACGTTAAACCAGTGAGACAGCTGCGCGTCACTGGATTATCACAACTTAGGCCAGCCTTAAATTTACCAAGGCTTTACCACTTAACTCGACGACCAATTGGCTCAGCGGCGAGACCCCCGCTTTAATGGTCGCGAAAACGTAGTAAACCGCAAAATTACCACCAGAGACAAAAAAACATTAAGATTTCTGAAAAAATTGTATCTGATCACACAAAAACAGATTCAAAGCGGTACAAATATTTCTATTGGTCGTAGAGCTTTGATTTGAGACTCAGATTATTCGACGCAGTATTTTTTCTGATCAGAATAACTAACTTTGCTGTTGAAGCGACTTAAAATGGATCTTGGCCTCCGAACAGAACTTACGCCATCGTGCTCTGTCCTGCGCCACCTCCTGCCAGTTGCAGATTTGAGAGTTGCGCAAATCATCCTCCACCATGTCTCTCGAGCGGTACCTGGGGCGCCATACACGGACCACACATATGTGGGTCGCCCAACTGGACGACGTCCACATACGCACTCTTAACTGCGCCATCCTCCCCCACATGATCCGAATATGCAATAATTTTTTTTTGACATCTGTGTTATTTACAGCATTTTCAATTTTTTACGTCTCTATGTATGGCCTACAAATATTTATACCGAGTCTGATTACCCCGTCAACCAGACTTGGAAAAGCATGGCGGGTTGTGGGTTAATGCCCGTTCCTGAACGGGGAGGGGGGGGGAAGACCCCCCAGAAATGGGGAGGACCGTGCCCAATTGTGAGACATATATGGGCTGTGAAAAAAAAATATACCACTTCATTCATTCATTTGAATTAATCACTTTCAATTGTGCCAAAATAGCACGGATGATTTCGCCAATGTCACGTAGAAGGGAGAAGACACGAAGGAGATTAATCAGTGCGGTTGAGATAAGGAAGGAATATAATGCACAGGACACGTTTGAATTAATTCACTCAACAGCATGCGCCGTTTGTAGGTGAAGTTGACAGTTGAAACACAATATGTTTACGTTTTGTTATTTATAATATCTCATAGATTATATATGTATACTTATATATATATATATATATTGGTTACAAAACGAAGCGAAGTGCGTAGTTACAAACATTGAATGCTACAGCGGGGCTATGAAGTTATAGGGGCTAAAATATATTTATGAAGGTGTGTAATTTTTACATAGCGTCTTTTTTGTAGTCATTAGGATTTACTGGATGATTATGATGTTTTCGATCAAAAATTCCGAGCGTGTCCATGAATACATGATAGATAGATAGATAAATAGATAGATTAAAGACGTTTGTTTGCCTTCCTATCCTATGATTAATAGAGTCAGGCGTAACTTTGCTGACAGTCACACTACTATGTGGACTGTCAGAATTTTTACTTAGTTAACATCCGCCACAAGCAAACAAATAGAAAAATAATAATGTGTGTTTTTTTACTAGAAGGAGTACATTTACGGAGAACGACCGTCAGGAGCAACCCATAATTTATTATAATATTACGGTGACTCGATTGGAGACAATCTTAAATAGTGTGAGCAGCCCATCATTAATTATAATATTATAGTGACTCAAATAGAGACAAGCTTAAATAGTGTGAGCAGCCCATAATTAATGATAATATTGCGGTGACTCAAATGGAGACAATCTTATATAGTGAGAGCAGCCCATTATTAATTATAATATTGCGGTGACCCAAATGGAAACAATTTTAGATAGTGAGAGCAACCCATACTTAATTATAATATTGCGGTGACTCAAATGGAGACAATCTCAGATCGTAAGAGTAACTCATAATTAATTATAATATTGCGGTGCCTCAAATGGTGCAGCGGCAAAATGTGCGCTTTCTTATCCAAGGGTCGTTGGTTCAATTACCGCATCAGAATACATATTTCTATGGCTATTTCTTCTGAATTTGGATGTTCGTCATTGTTGTTTGTGTGTTCGTAATGGCACCACGGAATCCTACGTCCTCCTCCTATCGTATGAGTATAATATATATATATGTTTTATTATTATATTATGCAAGCAGTCTTCCATTATTGTATCCTTTATATATTTTTTTATTTATTCCTTAACATTGCTAAAAGTTAAATAATTTATTTTACAATAAGACATTTTCTACACAAACTTTTTGAATTGCGTATATTTCCTATCATTCTAAATACACTATTACACTGTCGAACGTTTAAAATCTATTTCAATACGAAATGTTATCTGTGTTATTAACAATGTTATGATTAGTTAAATACTTACTTAACATTTAGATATCGAGACTCATTAGTTGTCGAACTACACAAATATATTAAGATAGTTTTGTTTAGTGAATTAACTATATCTTTTTTCTACATAAACAATTTTAAAGTGATAATAGCCTTGTCGATTAGGCGTATTAATACCGTGGGCTCTATTCAAATTATTGGACTATTCATAACCAATGCTAACACATGCATAATTTAGCTTATTTAGATACTTAATACGAAATTAAATAACGTTCAAAACATTAACCATTCTGAACCAATTATAATTTAGTATAACAGATCAAATATATAATCGACAGAATAACTAGCTTTTAGATAACTAAAGCATAAGCTTCATTCATTCTGATAAATTCAAGCTAAGTAGGTATGTTTTTGGCGACAGGCACTAATAACATATTCATTCGGTAAACAAGTTTAACCTAAATTGAGATAAAAGATACATATGTATTCATATAAAAATGTTATAAAAAAATAATGTTTGTCTATACGAAATACCACATAAATAGTAATAAAATTGTCTATGGCAGATGAACGTATACACAAATGTTACATTACATATAGCTCGTTTCGTAACAAAGAACTGGCGATTGATTGCAGGAATTATGAGCCCAGTTTGTGAAACCAGTGAAAGTGATTTATTCTAATAATGTAACCCGGATTGCCGTGTGACCATGAACCTATGTTCCCAATATTATCGATTCCATCTGCTACAGATATATAACACTCGTGGCTGATAACACCCACATCGCGAGATAACACATGACTAAATATGTAACGGTACATTTTGGTCAAACACTGTTTTTGTAGATAAGAGCATTGCGCGAACCAAACTCACCTTGTAATAAACATCCATGAGGATACTGTCGGGCAGTGATCGCAAATCATTCCGCTCACACTTAGATTTCTGCAAATAGTTCACTAAATTTGTCAAGCACAGCTCGTATAGATTATCGGGTATTTTCATTGCGCGCACCGAGAACGACGCGTCCGCCATTTTGGCGAGATAAAACAAAACTCGCTTCATTTTGCTGAGTTTTTGACAGCAGCTCAAACTTCGAATGAGTCGTGCGAAGTTCACTTCGGTTAAGCGTGTTTTATTGGTTCGTTGAATCTATACTTCGACTCTATTGGTTATTTGAATAGTAAATAGCATTAGAAAATCGGCAGCCTTTTCTACCAGAAGTTAAGTGTCATGTGATAAGATTATAAAAATATGTTGTGGGACAAAGATAGATATGTGTTTCCATGTTTATACTAATTTTAAACAGCTGATTGCTTTTAATGCGCGCGTGTCAGCTGACCGTAGGAGCGCGGGAACATTTGAGTGACACACTCACAACGTTTGTTTTTATATGTGTTCGTAATCTTGCTTAAAACAATATTTGCAAAACGTTATCAAGCTGATATGAATTTTATTCATACATTTAGTTGTAAGATATTTTTATACGTAATGTTCATTTGCAAATCAAAAAGAAAAATACCTTTGAATAGCAATGTTTAACACCGGTTCTATATAGACGAACCGCCATGAATAATTCTATACAATTTTATAGTTAAATATGTTGGCGTGTTAGCGATCTAAAATCGCAATTTTGGTCCTACTATTGGCCGAGTCATATAAAATATTTTTAGTGCAAATATTTAATTAAAAAATACATTGTTTCTTAAATTGAAATAGTTCACGTATGTGATCTCTTAACGATGTAAAATGTCATGATATTGTAAATGAAGAATACACCTGTAACTTTTTATAATACTAGAATACTTGTTGACAATTCCAAGTAAGCGAGAAAATGATTGTGCTAAGAAATGGTTCACTGATGTAAACTATTATACACTGATACAAAAGTAAAAATGTAATAAAATTACATTTTTATTAACGCTTAAAGTAGTCCTCAGAAGCCGTATAGAAGCGTTCGAAATGTAGGCATGTAGACGGATGCTCGCTATTAGCTGGACTCAAAGGGTGGCCGGCCAATGACGAGGTTCTCCGACTAGTCAATAAAAAACGTGAACTTTTGCAGACCGTCAAAGGTAGAAAAGTTGCTTACCTTGGTCATATCATGAGACATGACACGTACAAGTTGTTGCAACTGATCATGGTAGGCAAAATCGCAGGCAAAAGATAATTTGGTCGATAAAGAATGTCTTGGCTACGTAATATTAGGGAGTGGACCGGTATAGCGAGTGCTCCAAAACTGCTGCATCTCGCGAAGGAGGAGGAAAATTGTGCTGAATTGGCTGCCAACCTTCGCTAGTCGAAGAGGCACTAGTAGAATTAATGTTTTACAATTGAATAAAAATATATATCTCAATATAAAATCATTGTTTCACAAACTCATTGTTTGGACAACCTCGTTTGTGACATGACTAAAATGTTCAGTGTCGATCTAGTTACAACTGTTATCATAATAAGTAAACGATGTTTGAACTCTTCTTTGTATTAGTTACCTGAAGACTAATATGGAAAAGAATGTAATAACATAGTTCTCGTATCACGATACTTACGAAGGATTAACAATAAAATGTTAATCCTTCCTTAACAATTAAATGGCGTTTAAAACAAAATTCTGCAGTGTTTGCATCAATAAAATAATACGAATGACTTTTTAGTTACACAGTAAAATACAATCAAGAAATAAAAATCTATTTGAAATTTGTATGCATAAAAATAAAATATGTATAAATATGATTAAACCAATGAAAAAACTAAACACAAAAACTATTAGGTAATCATAAAAAAGAATATGGTATCAAAAGTTTTACTTAGCTAAGATCCGCGACAAGCAAAACAATAACAGAAAATTAATAATGTGTGTTTTTCCGTTGGGTTTAGTGGATTTATTTGGAACTTAAACCAAAAACTTACCAAAAATCGGCCATCAACGGAAGACAACCGAAAAGACTGACTTTTCGGTTGTCTTCCGTAGAGTCTACTATACCTGAAGATGCCTCGTGTTGGGGCGAAACACGTGTCGTTTACAAGATGGAAAAGTGATAATGTGTGTTTGATGTTGTGTATGTGTAGTGGTTGGTGAGTGGAGAGTTGATGGCCGATTTTCGGTAAGTTTTTGGTTTAAGTTCCTAATAAATCCACTAAACCCAACGGAAAAACACACATTATTAATTTTCTGTTATTGTTTTGCTTGTCGCGGATCTTAGCTAAGTAAAACTTTTGACTCTCCATATAGTGATGGATTTCCGCAAAGTAACGCCTGATTCCATTAATAATCATAAAAAAGAAGTTTTTTCATTAAGGCTTCTAATTAATATATAAGAAGAAATATATAAAACGTAAAATTTATTAAAACTTTGTACAGTTAAACTTACTAATTTAATTCTTATTTATTATAATTATTAATTACTCGTACATTTTGGGAGTATAATCAACAAAAAAAAATAACAAATGCATAGCAATATAATAATATATTATTTTAAATGTTCACCACATAATTTCTTCATTCTATTCTGGTTTTTAAATATCATACTTATTACTCATGTATTGGTTTTGTTGTGCTCAATTGTTTGCTCTTTGTTCTTCATTGTTGCTGAAACCGACAGTGTGGTTCGTTTACCTTCTTAGAGGCTCGGTTACTTGTCTTATAACGTCACATATGTATATTCCTTTTGTCTTTTTTTATTATTAATTTTCTGTGTACGTATATAGGTACATAATATAATCAAAGCCCCGGCGGTACGCGAGCTCATTGTGGCCGCGAACCGCCTAGCAGGGTCGCCATATAAGGTTATACGGAGATAGGAGTCAAACCATGTCGAATGCTCAAATAATATTTTTTTATGAATGTTATGAATTTAAAATTGAGAAATACTATGGATATGCAATTGAAACTTCGAGAAAGAAGCCGATAGAAGGATTCAGCTAGGCTGGGCAGCATTTAGGAAACTTCATCAGGTCTTCTCGTCATCCATATTTCAGAGCCTGAAGACGAAAGTCTTCGACCAGTGTGTCCTACCCGTACTCTCCTACGGCGCCGAAACGTGAACGCTGACAGTCCGTCTGCTTCACAAGCTCAGAGTTGCTCAGAGAGCTATGCTCGGAGTTTATCTGGTAGATATGATTCGGAATGAACAAATCCGTCAGAGGACTAAAGTCACCGACATAGCCTTTCGAGTTAGCAAACTAAAGTGGCAATGGGCTGGTCACGTTTGTCAGAGATCCGACAATCGTTGGAGCAAACGAGTGCTGGAGTGGAGACCGCGTCTCGGTAAACATAGTGTAGGACGCTCCCCAGGTAGATGGTGCGAGGATCTGCGCAGGGCGGCTGGCAGAAACTGGATGCGTGTAGCCGAAGATTGGGCTAGGTGGCGCTTCATGGGGGAGGCCTATATCCAACAGTGGACTGCCGCAGGCTGTTGACGATGATGATGATATACAATTTATAGACAGGCTTATATTATATACTACAGCACCATACTGGATCGCCATTCATCCAGATGGTGGGGATGAAAATTTTCTTTATGTAGTCTTTAAGGGTTTGAGTGCAGAGGCGGCTTTACCTATGGTGCAGGGTGTGCGCTGCACACGGGCGCAGCGGTATTAGAGGCCGCCCGTGCCTGTAATGACGCAGGGCGTTATAAGTCGACCCTACATAAAAAGAGCTCCGGTTTGCATACATTTTGTATTTAGCGCTAAGGCTTTTCGTGTATTGCACATGCGTTACATGGGCTAGAGACGCTTCTGCTGGAGTGGATTCGACGTTGACAAAAATGGTGAGACGCTCTTCAACGCGACGTTCTGTGCAGGAATACTGGCAGAGAATAATGTGTGGAAACAAAGATTAAGCCAATGAGAGACAGATAATAATTAAGGCTATGAACAGTAGTGGACTGCCGGAGGCTGTAGATGATGATGATGCAGAAAAATGTAACAATTCAGAAAACAGAATGTAGACATTTTCTTTTATGCATAGTAATTTCTATTTCATAAAATTTCTTTAGGAGAATATTAAGTTCGAAAAGGTAAAATATTTAATGAAGTATTTTCCTGGACAGACTAAAAGAAAAATGTATTCTTTTAGTCTGTCCGGGAAAACACGAAATTCCATAATTTCAGATAACAATTGATTTGTACATTTGTGCGTTTCTCTTATAATAGAAGGAAACGTTAGGTGGATGTGGATTATGGATAGATTGTTTTTTTTTAATAAACTTCATTAATAATCTGTGAAGATTTCAGAATACTTTTCGCCGCCATTTTACACCAGTGACGTGCTTTGTTTACTCATTTACGTCAAAGATTATAATACATATCCCATATATATAGATAACTAGCTTTTCGGGGGCCGCCTGCGGCGGCCCCTCAAAGCCACGCGAGCGTTTCGGGCTTCGCCACAGAGGGGGGGTTGTGGGCGGAGATTTTTTTTTCTCGGCTCTGGAAGCGCCCTGTCAACCCTTACAATGTTTGTTTGAGCTATTTCCACTTTATGCTTTCGTTTTCGCGTGCCGTAGAGGAAAATATATGGTGTATGGAAGTGAGGATTCAGGACTCTTTTCTTTATCTTTGCCAATTGCTACTCGTAACCAATAATTTTTTCCAAAGAACCACCCCTCCATCTATCATCACCGTTTGGGCGTGTCGTTCAAAGTCGAAATGAACCTCCTTTTTCATATCATTAATTTATTTTAAACGAAAACAAAACCTTAACTAACCTAATCTATTGTCCTTTTTCATATCATTAATGTATTTTAAACGAAAACAAAACCTAACCTAACCTAACCCGTTGTCCTTTTTCATATCATTAATTTATTTTAAACGAAAACAAAACCTAACCTAACCTAACTCAGTGTCCTTTTTCATATAATTAATTTATTTTAAACGAAAACAATAACTAACCTAACCTAACCCATTGTCCTTTTTCATATCATTAATTTATTTTAAACGAAAACAAAACCTAACCTAACCTAACCCACTGTCCTTTTTCATATCATTAATTTATTTTAAACGAAAACAAAACCTAACCTAACCTAACCCATTGTCCTTTTTCATATCATTAATTTATTTTAAACGAAAACAATACCTAACCTAACCTAACCCATTGTTCTTTTTCATATCATTAATTTATTTTAAACGAAAACAAAACCTAACCTAACCTAACCTAACCCACTGTCCTTTTTCATATCATTAATTTATTTTAAACGAAAACAAAACCTAACCTAACCTAACCCATTGTCCTTTTTCATATCATTAATTTATTTTAAACGAAAACAAAACCTAACCTAACCTAACCCATTGTCCTTTTTCATATCATTAATTTATTTTAAACGAAAACAAAACCTAACCTAACCTAACCTAACCCATTGTCCTTTTTCATATCATTAATGTATTTTAAACGAAAACAAAACCTAACCTAACCTAACCCGTTGTCCTTTTACATATCATTAATTTATTTTAAACGAAAACAAAACCTAACCTAACTTAACCCATTGTCCTTTTTCATATCATTAATTTATTTTAAACGAAAACAAAACCTAACCTAACCTAACCCATTGTCCTTTTTCATATCATTAATTTATTTTAAACGAAAAACAAAACTTAACCTATCCAAACTTAATTTACAATGCCGGCCATCTTGTTTTCCGCCATTGTGGATTTTTTTCTTCACATTTTCCACTTGCTACTCTTATCAAACAACTTTTCCTAAGGAACCACCCTTCCATCTATTACCTTTTGGACGTACTGTTTAAAGTCTCTTCAGAATGATGAAATTCTTCGACTTCCGTATTTGTCCTCCATTTTTTTCTCAGTTGAAGTAGCGCCTTGGAAACTCTTCCATTATTTTTTTGACCAGTATCCACTTTTCTGCTTTGGTTTTCGCATACCTTGACATTTTGTTTGTTTTATGGAAGAGAAGAATCACGATTCGCAAGATCGCAAAATAATTTTCTTAGCCCATAAATTCCCGATTACCGACTTTAAGGGATAAAGATTATCACATTGTATGGCGGCCATTCTGTTTTAAGCCATTTTGAATGTTTTTTCTTCACCTTTCCCAATTGTTCCTCGTTACCAACAAATTTTCATGGAATTTGGATGGAAAGGTATTCCCTAGGCTATATATACCCTTCCATCTATTACCGTTGGGGCGTGCCGTACAAAGTTTTTTCGAACTGATAAAATTTCTCGATTTTCGTATTTGTCCCACACTAAAAGATATATGACACATAAAAAACCGTTGGTAGAATTAACGTACCTCCTTCCACCGGTCCGAAATTAAGCTTTAAAATGTAATAACATTGTCGGCTGAAAATTTTATACCCAGTGGTAGCGCCTATAGTTTCCAAATAATGTTTGTTCCAACAAAATACAGCTTTCGCGTTTCGTTTTCGAGTGCCGTTAAAAAATGTATTATATGGAAATCGAGAATTAGGGCTCGGAGCCAAATTTCAAAAACGTACAATTATTAACCTGACCCATGAACCCCCGATACCGATTTTTCATTAACGGCGACATTCACTTTGTATGGCGGCCATCTTGTTTTCCGCCATTTTGGAATTTTTTCACCACCTTATCCAATTGCTACTTATGCTCAACAATGTTTATTCGAGAAGCACTCTGCTATCTCTTACGTGTCGGGCGTGCCGTGAAAAGTTTCTCGAAGATGATGAGTTTTCTCGGTTCGCGCAGTTTTCTCGCAATTCCACTTATTTATTACATACAAAATCTTTAAAATAACTGCCATACATCTCGTTCGATTCGAGCTCAGATTCAGTTCGAGCACCACCACGCTATCGCGTTCCGTTTTTGCGTGCCATCGAAAAATGCGTTGTATGGAAATCGAGAAGGAGGACTTGAAGCCAAATTCTGAATATGCAGAAATACTCACCAGACCCATAGAATCCAGGATGCCGACTTTTGGCGATATATTTTCATAAATGGCGATTTTCGGCTTGTATGGCGGCCATCTTGTTTTCGGCCAAATCTGATTTTTTTCACCGGCTTACCCAATCGCTATCTTTTCCTAACATATTTTGTTCGAGGACTACCCTGCTATCTCTTTCCGGTCGGGTGTGCCATGAGAAGTTTCTCAAAGACGATGAGATTTCTCGGTTTTGGCATTTTTCCTCAAATTTCACTTTTCAGTTACATATAAAACCGTCAAAACGTTTACTATACCTGGTGCCACCGAACCCAAACTAAGCTTTGAAATTTCGAAAAATTTCGGCCGAGAAATTTTTTTTTCGGAGATAGGCCGAAAATTTTACAGCCTGTGGTAGGGCCTTAAGTTTCCGCACAATGTTTGTTCGAACACCACCCCGCTATCGCATTTCGTTTTCGCGTGCTGTCGAAAAATGCGTTGTATGGAAATCGAGAAGGAAGGCTCGAAGCCAAATTTCGAATATGCAGAAATACTCACTAGATCCATAGAGCTCCGGATGCCGACTTTTGGCGATATATTTTCATAAATGGCGATTTTCGGCTTGTATGGCGGCCATCTTGTTTTCGGCCAAATCTGATTTTTTTCACCGGCTTACCCAATCGCTATCTCCTCCTAACATATTTTGTTCGAGGACTACCCTGCTATCTCTTTTCGGTTGGGCGTGCCATGAAAAGTTTCTCGAAGACGATGAGATTTCTCAGCTTCCGCATTTTTCCTGAAATTTCGCTGATCCACTTCATACGAAACCATTGAAACGTTTACCGCACCTGGTGCCACCGGACCCAAACTAAGCTTTGAAATTTCGAAAAATTTTGGCCAAAAAATTTTTTTTTCGGAGGTAGGCCGAAAATTTTGCACTCTGTGGTAGGGCCTTAAGGTTCCGAACAATGTTTGTTTGAGCACCACTACCCTATCGCGTTTCGTTTTCGCGTGCCGTCGAAAAATGCATTGTATGGAAATCGAGAAGGAAGGCTCGGAGCCGAATTCGGAATATGCAGAAATACTCGCCAGATCCATAGACTCCCCGATGCCAACTTTGAGCGATATAGATTCATAAATGGCGATTTTCGGCTTGTATGGCGGCCATCTTGTTTTCGGCCAAATCGGATTTTTCTTACCGGTTTACCCAATTGCTACTTCTCCCTAACATATTTTGTTCGAGGACCATCCTACTATCTCTTTTCAGTCGGGCGTGCCGTGAGAAGATTCTCGAAGACGATGAGGTTTCTCGGTTTTGGCATTTTTTCTCAAATTCCACTTGTCCATTACATATAAAACCGTTGAAACATGTACCGTATCCGGTGCCACCGGACCCAAACTAAGCTTTGAAATTTTTGGCCGAAAAAAATTTTTTTTCGAGTTTGGCCGAAAATTTTGCACCCGGTGGTAGGGCCTTGAGTTCCCGAACGATGTTTGTTCGAGCACCACCCCGCTATCGCGTTTCGTTTTCGCGTGCCGTCGAAAAATGCGTTGTATGGAAATCGAGAAGGAAGGCTCGGAGGTGAATTCCGAGTACGCAGAAATATTTGTCAGTCCCATAGACCCCCCGATGCCGACTTTGAGCGATATAGATTCATAAACGGCGATTTTCGGCTTGTATGGCGGCCATCTTGTTTTCGGCCGAATCGCATTTTTTTCTCCCCCCCACCCATATGTTTGTAATTGTAACAATTTTTTGTTCGAGAGCGACCCGGGTAGGTGTTACGGTTTGCGCGGGCCGTCGAGCAACTTTTTACCAGGTCGAGATCTTCGAGGTTTGAATATAATTCGTGTGCCTCGAGCGGTATCCGAACATTTCTCCGGAACAAACTCACACTCCATCTCCTACAGTTTCCGAAATAACATGTCAATCAGTGAGTGGTAATGCAGTTTTATATAATATAGAATAGAATAGAATATAGATAGCGCGGATAGAATAGACAATAGCGAATAGAAATAAATTGGCGGCAAGTCTTTTACAGCTGTATAACGTTTTACTGAGCAAGAACCATTTTGTAACATTCTAGAATATTGGGTTTTTCTTTTTATAATTATAAATCTATTTTTGCATTAAAAATAAATGTTTGTATATCTTTTATTTGTAGTTATATTATTAAAACTTGATTTAAAGGTTAGTTGAGTAGTTATATTATTGAAACTTGATTTGAAGGTTACATCAGTATTTAATATGGAAATAAAAAACAATTAGTTTAGTATACATTTTATTGAGAACTAATTACATTACAAACTAAACTGTTCAAACAATACACCTCGCAGTGCACAACTAAACTAACACTTTAAAGCTGTCCTATAGCAAAATAAATGCCTCACTCCCACACATTCTCATTTTATTAAACCTACCTTTAAAAAACAACATAATAACGACATTCTGTTTTGAAAGGAAAATAACAAAATCTTTACATTAAAATTGAGTCATTTGAATATTTCACGCACAAAAGTTTGAATAGCGCCATATTTAAAACACAAATTAACAAAATTGAATACACAAAAACAGTTGATGCCCCGTAAAGAAAATATTCGAATTAATTGTGCGGAGGTCATGTAGATTTTATAATCTGTATGTCACATGGTACGTAAATTTATCTTTATACGTATCTACTGTTTCCCAATGGTGAACTTGGAGATGCCCTCCAGCAGATTGATGTAGGCGGTGTGTTCGTATGCGGTGCTGAAGTCTGACAGCTTTTGGGCAAAGTCATTGCTAATGCCTTTCTCTTCAAGGAGGTTCATCAGGAGGTCGTATAGGTACTGTAAAATTAAATACCATAGAGAATATGATATAAAATAAAATACCATAGAGAATATGATATAAAATTAAATTTAAATATGACCGTGAAAACAAATTTATTCAGCCATTAAAGCACGAGAATTGGTTCAGAAGAAAAAGGTAATTTACATTTATTAAAAAAACTGATTTAAATGACCTTTATTCAATTTATAACTGGTAGCGTTTTAATAAAAATTTTATTAATTATATGGAAATAAACAATGTAAAAACGCATACATTATATATTAAAGTGATTATTCTTAATACAAAACAACAACAAGAAAAAGATTAAAAATTGTTTAAAATACTTTTTAAATTATATATTTGTTGAATAAATTAATTTTTATATAAATTAACATTTTTATTTTACACAATTTTTTTCAAAAAGCCATTTTTGTTTCATCTCAATGAATGAATTCCATACGTGAATGGAAGTCAAACTTCACCTCAATGAATTCATTGTTCCCCATTTATGGCACTCAAACACTACATGTACAATAGTTTTAAGTGTGGCGGAATAAATGGGGTTATAAGAAATGATATAAATTTTTTAAAGGCCAGGATTCGAACTCACATCACGATGTTTGCATGACCAGCATGTAAGCCAAAGGGCCATCTGGCTTACGATCACAATGACAAAAAAATAAGTAATATTTCAGGTAGATATAATATAGTCCATAGCAGATCATTAACAGATTTAAATGTATTGGGGAATTCTACTAATATTATAAATGAACTATAACTTCACGAAAAAACTACTGGATGGATTTGGATGAAACTTTATAGTAATATAGGTTATACATCGGAATAACATATAAGCTACAATTTGTAATCATTTATTATATACATATATATATATATATATATATATATATATATATATATATATATATATATATATATATATATATATATATATACACATATATATACACATATATATATACATATATATATACATATATATATACATATATATATACATATATATATATATATATATATATATATACATACATATATATTTAAAATGATCTGTCACGAAACTTAATGTGGCAGACCAAATTCCACGCGAGCGAAGCCGCGGGCAAAAGCTAGTGTTTTCTATAAAAGGCAATCGAAATGGCACAATGATTCTATGGGTCATCAGCCAAGAGTCATGGTTTCACAAGTTTATAATGAATTTTAGTGTTTGTGCTCATCATTTTTTATTCACAGCCCACATATGTCCCACTTGCTGAGCACGGGCCTCTCCATTTCTGGTGGAACGGACATTAACCCACCACGTTTGTCCAATGCTGATTAGCGGGATTACCAGACTCGGAATATACTCGGGCTGTCACTGAGTCGATTGGTCTACGTAAATCGTATTTATAATGCTATTTACACAACTAAGTGTGGCGTGGGTAGGAGGGTGGCCAGGAGGCATTCCTCATAAGTAATCCCTTAAAATAAAATTTCATATTTATTATAAACACACACTTGCAATTATAAAACCTAGTAAGGGACAACCCCAAGAACAAACGGGTCTTTAAATTATGTAGCTTACTATACCATAAAGCATTGATTTAAGTTATCATAATGTCTAAAAATAAATATTGATAAGGAATTTATACCACCAAAATGAAAAGAAAAAATTAAAAAAGCAACTCGTTTGTAGTATACTTCCAAATTGACACACATACGATAATATTGCTTGGATACGACTTCCATCGGTCAAGTTGTTCACACATTCACCAACAATTATTTTTTCACAGCCCATATACATATATGTTTGTCCCACTGTTGGACACGGGGTGCCACCATTTCTGGGGAAATGTGAATTAACCCCAGTCTCAGAATGAATACCTCTAGGCCATACGTATATTTATGCCGATGCAGGAACCGATCCCACAAACACTGACTCAAACAATAGCTTCTTAAATAAGCCAATTAGGTCATTTTGAGTATGAAAATGTATATTTTATTATTTTAATCTCAGCTTTTATCAAAGAAACACAGGTATTATTCTAGGCACTTTGCCATGTTTTGTTTTCAATGATTGTTTAAGTAATTTTATAAAGAAACATATATTTATTATCATATCAATTAAAATACAAACCCCGTCAAGAACATCCCCTGCGACCGCATAAACCTTATCCGACCATTCTCCTTTGTACAGTGTCACCTCGTCAATGCCGAAAATGTCATCTGAAATTATCATACAATACATACATTCAATTGTATTATTTAAATAATCCAACACTAATACTTTGACATTAGGGACAGAGGCAGAATAGGTAACAAAGTGTGACACTCTATGACCAGGTGAGACGGGGAATGGTCACAAACTATGTGACGTCACATGTACACATGTATAAATCTAAAATGTGAAAACTCTAAACCTAACTCCAACAAAATACTTTTAAATATTACCAAACCTAAAATTGTGAATTCGATTTTATTTGACTATTGACTATTGATGTTAAACAACATAAGCACTCTGTAGATTTGATAATTAATGAGACTTTTTGAAAACAAAATTTTTTTTGCAGCCCATCTAAGATCATTTCTTGGCATGGGCCACCCTATTTGTGACGTAACCAGACTCAGAATAAATATTTAGTTACATTAAAGGCCAGTGACCTGAAATACAGGGTCAACCCTAGTTCAGGCACTAGCTCGCCAAATATGCATTGTTTTCTCTATATATTGCAACCTATATATGTAACTTTGTGGTGCCGATATAAATTATTATTATTATCATCTGTAGGTCATACACAACTCATCCTGTTGCTGGAAACGCACCCCAAGATTTTAGAGATGAGAAAATGTGTACTTAAATATGTAGTTGATAATTACTGTACTCATCACCAGGTGTTGGAGGTTCTTGCAAGAAGGAGCATGTGAAACTCAGCGTGGTGTCAGCTCGGACAATGTCTACTTCAAACTGAGGTTTTGATCGCATCTCTGTGAACTCCTGCTTTTCTTGTTGGACTTCACCTTCACCAAAATCTTCCGAGTCCACGGTGTGATTCACATTAAATGTAACCGATACACTAGAAATAACAATGTTTATTTACTTTGATCTTTAACCTGATAATAATTATATTTAAAAGACTACTGTCACTAAGCAAATGTTCCAAACATCATACATCTTGTCATATATGCATGTGCGTGCATAATGCATGGAAATACAGCGGTTCAGTGGTGGCAGACACAATGTCCAGCAATGCACTAACACCTCTGTATTGACAATGACAATTACATAAACTTGATCATTGGGTAATGTATGTCCATAATTTAATAAAATGATAAAATGTCAATCTGTCTCTAGATTTAGAACTAACTGAAGTTAATTTTAACGCAGTAATGTGAAAAGAAACTATTTAATGTTATAGATAAATTTAATTCGATTTGAAAATTTATTTCTTACGTTTCATCCTTTAGTTGTTTAGTGAGGACAACCTCTGCTCCATCACTCTTTACAGTGAAGCCTTCAACTTCTTTAGGCAGTGTTTTCAACTTCTGAGCTTTACGTTCTGCTACGATCTCCTCGGTAAGGAACTCCACTAGTTCTCTCTCACCTGTGATTTTACAAAATTGCACTTAATAAATTTAATCTGACATTTTAAATCAATATATTTACTTTTGTATTTCCTGTAAAGTTTAAAATAATAACTTATTTGATAAAATAGCAATTATCTGATTGGTAAGGGATTGTGCTTACACTTTCAAATCCTGGGTCAAATCTTACCAACTATTGGACTATTAATGGGTTGAATCCTATCTACCAGTGGATTTTTTTTCTAAAACATATATAAGGTAATATAACATAAACTTTGTTGGAAGAAAAAGTATTTCAGTATTTTGATATCATTATTAGCATAAAAGAATCATTTTCATAATGTACAGAAGAATTCTAAATTATATTTTTATTAAAATGAACAGTAAATTAAGATTTAATTTAATATCTGTCAACGATCAGGAATGAACAAATGCTTATCCTAGGGTATGCGGACTTTGCTAAGTCTTTCACATATTTCCAAACCAATATGGCATTAGAGTCTTCGAAAAACAAGCCTAACTATATTTGAGATACATGTAGTATCTCAAAGGCAAATATAGTAGTCTTTAATAAAACTATAATACTATAGTATTTCAACAAATACTGGATACTACAGTAATCTAAAGTAAACTAAAAAGTCTATTAGATAAGTGAACTATTTATAAAACATTTGATAATAATGTACAATATCCTTATGCAGAAACAATTCATAATTATTTTTGTATCTGGATGAAAATATTGGTTATTCTACCCTGTATTGAATACTGGAGAATTTATATACAATACCTCAGTAAAAAAATATGCACAGGGATATATATAATGCATGATTATATAATATTTAGGAATCAATTATATTTAACATAGTCCGTGTCAAGTGGGGCGTATACGCCCCACACTTTACAATTGTATAGTTTTATTTTTCGCATTTTGCTTCCAATAATTAAAATAATATAAAACTCATAATAATCAAGGGGAGAGTGTATAGTTTTAAATGCATATTCTACAACAACCCAATATTTTTCTATGATTTCGTTTAACAAACACAGCCTGAATAGAAAATCTTCAAAAAAACAGTATGGCAGGGAACATGTTATTGTGGGATATATATAAGATATTTTTTTTTATACCTATACAATGTTTCTGTGATTTTACAATTTATTTAAGGTATCAATGGCTCAATAATACTGTGATATCATGTATTTGGGCTGATAAGTAGACACAAAATGATTTATTATGTTTCTACAATATAAATAATGCTACAAATGTTAATGGATTTTTTTTAATGAAGTTCTAAAAGAATTATTCTATTTTAAAATACATGATATGTTTTAAATCTACTCAATTCCAAATTTATATTTTAAGAAGAAATGAAAAGGAAATGTATAGTTTAGGAATTTAAGGGAAGGAGCAGGGACTTACCAAGGGGTCTGACTTTTGTTTGTTCAATTTGCGGGTCTGTAAAAATTGATTGATAAAATATAAAGGTATAGAAGAACTACTTACAAAATTATTTACATCAAAATCAGAACTTGTGCCTTTTCATAGTTATTATTAGCTTATTTAAATTTTTAGCTTAGGTGAAGTCTGATTGATTCCACAATATTTTCAAGTTGAGTATCTATGAGCCTATAAGTGTTTTAAGTAGAGGAAAGTAGGAAA
The DNA here is from genome assembly GCA_031353405.1 of Baronia brevicornis. Classification (NCBI taxonomy): domain Eukaryota; kingdom Metazoa; phylum Arthropoda; class Insecta; order Lepidoptera; family Papilionidae; genus Baronia; species Baronia brevicornis. Next base: position 75,402 of record JASFAT010001005.1, read on the forward strand.
AATGGTTAATTTATTTTTGTAAGACATCGAAAAAAATTCAAAATATTCAACGAAATTCAGAGGTTGTTGCAAAAATGAGATAAAAAAATATGAACCAAGCATGGTGTAATCATATAACCTTAAAAAATTCGTAAGAAGCCGCAATATACCTTTCGTGTGAAGTGCTTTGAGCTCACACCCACAACTGCATGTGTTGGAATGCTTATGGAGCAATTGTGAGGAAGTTGCAAAGCCATCTAGCCTTTTCGAACAGCTCATGTGCCATATTCCCCTTGTAAAGTCACGTTTCACAGGAGCTTGTGTACGGGACACTATAGCGCTAGTTAAACTTGAATTCTTAGCACAATTTTGAATAACTCTTTGCGCTGTCTTTACTATGCCATTCATTTTGATGTACTCTAAATTAAAAACTGCTATTTAAAGAATAATTTCAAACACTGTCAAAAAGAATATTTCTAATCTCCCAAAGATTAACCTATTTTTTGCCAACACCGACACTACACCCAGGGTTACCATAACAAAATGCTACATGATATATTTCCCCAAACTGATTTTTATATTTCCCAAAATCAGTATATACCAGAAATCTAAATCGCAGTGATTTATATTCTCATTGGTGAACTCTTTTTTTGGTATGCTGTCATTGTTATATGTCATTCACACGTGTTTTTTCTTATTAATTGAGCTCTTCTATTAATTAACATATAAATTTATTATTAGTGTTTGAAATGGGTAAAAAAAGGAAGTTCATTGTTACTGAAAATGAGTCAAAAGTTCGAAAGGCTTTATCAGTCGAAGTTATAATAGAAGATGTTACAACGCATCCACTTTGTTTACATGGTCCAACCTTATTATTTTCATCAGAGAAGGGTCGTTATTTCTCCTGTTCGTTATGTCGGAAGAAGCAGGATTGCACCGTACATATCGAAGAGAACGACTGGAAAAAAGAGAATGTCAGAAAACTAAATGAAAAGTACTACAGTTTGATTCCAAATTTCGATAAGGCAGCGGCGTGGAAGAATTTAAATGAGGTGTCTAACAACGTATTGTTTTAACAAAAATATGTTATCTGCTAATTATTGTATTGTCATTCCTTTTATTATATAAGTTTCCATATATACAGGTTTACTGAAATAATTTATATTTTTAATTTTACATTGTACAGGTGAAATCCAGGCATGCATCTGACAGGGCATATTGCAACACATGTCAAGAGCTTTACGTCTTATCCCAGTGCAAGAAGCACCTCAAAGACCACAGAATCATAATTCCACTAACTGATGAGCAGTTGACACATCCTTCACAGTGGCTGCCTCCTATTGAAAATGACCAGTGTGAAGCACAGTATATTTTTGCAAAGAAATCAATAAGTACAGTGTTGGGAATCTTGAAAAATAATAACATAAGGTACAATTTCAAGATTTAATTACTTTAAGTTTTTATAAAAATCTTAAGATTATACATTGACTGGTTTCAATATCTTATAGATAGATATTGAGAGTAAACTTTATCATAATAAGCCTAGTTACAAATACTAGATATTCATATAAGTTGTAAATTATGGCTCATTATTATTCTGTAGAAACCAATGAACAAACATATTTTTTTGTTATGAGACAGGAAGGCAAATGAGCACCTGATGGAAAGTAATCCACACCGCACATAGACATCCACAGTGCCATAGGTAATGTGAAAGTGTTGCTGGCCTAAAAGTGTCATTATGCCGGTTTTTTGCGGAGTGTGGTACTTCCCTGGGCGAGCTGGCCCATTCGTGCTACAGACAAATATTATGCCAATACTGACAAAGTATTCATCTGCAGTGTGGCTCTACCACTATCAAATGTGTATTAAGAATGTTGCTTACGTACCCTGTGGTTCCACCTACCTCTGGCTATGTTTTCGAACTGATACAATATTAGAACCTTCAAAAAACAAGTGTACATATTTCTCAAAGGTCGGCAATGCATTTTTTTTCTTTATGGACTTTAAGATATCTAAGCGCAGCATTTATTTCATTTCAATTTATAACAAGCTATTTTATTTTTGAGGCAACTGTGTTGGGCAAGTTTCTTGCCAAATGGAGATATGGTCTGCACAGGGTGTCTGATAGAAATTGAATGTGTGAAACCAAAAGTAGAGTTAGGTTATGCATATGTCCAAGATTGCTCCGAATTTAGTAGATGCAAGATAAAAGTTACACATTATTCTAGTTTTAGGGACAAAAAGATGCAATGTAATCAATGATGTTTTCATACTTTCATTATTTTAAAAGTAGAAACTTAAAAATAAACTAGACTTTTATTCTTTAAATAATCTTTTATTTATATGTACCCAGAAATATCCTATGTGTTGGCACACCATCTATCCATGAAGCTGCACAGAGCCATCCTGAGTATGATTCTATACTCCTGGACTATGATACTCGTCATGGGCTGTTTCACTCACCCAACAAATTTCTGTGGTACAATATGTTCAACAACTATCTATTTAATGGGAATAATGATGAAAGAGTTTTAAAGAAATTCATGAAAAATTCCAGGTAAATAAACAATTTATAATAATTAAAATCAAATTAAAATGTGGTTATATTATCTAATTGGCTCAGTGTCAAAGAGCAGTTTAGTTTGGAGTAGCTCACCAGGATGCAAGTTCAGGTGTATTAGTTGGTGCTGAGGCCTTAGGTTCTACTTTTTATATTACACAGCAGCTACTGCTTAACACGATTCCTGCCAGATTATTTTTTGAAGATTTTCTGTTCAGACTGTGTGTTTGTTAAAATAATTCCTAGAATAATATATATATTAGTTTGTTGTGTTATGCATTTAAAACTATACACCCTTTCCATGATTATTATTGTTTTTACATTATTTTAATTATTGGAAGCCATATGTGAAAAAAGTGTGGGGCATATATGCCAATGCACGGAACATGTTAATTATATTCAATAATTAAATTACACTTGCCCGCAGGTTGACTAGTAGAGAGCAGCCAGTGGCATTAAGTCCGCCTGTTATGTGCTTTGTGCAAAAGTTTAAATAAATTAAACTAAAGAAAAATGCATTTCTTCAATCTAAAGCTAGCCTTTAATAATTAATTTTATTTATCCACTCAAGTATGAATAAGTTGTATATAATAGTTATATGTGGGTCCATATCAATGTTGTCATATTATGTGTGGTCCGCGATTTGACTACATTGGTTCTTGCTGAAAACCAACACTAGATGCTCCAATAGAATGTCTGGCATATAATGAGTAAGAATTTTATGACTGAATTTGTCGGAGTATATGTAGTCGGAATTTGATAAGAGTACCCTTTGATAGAGTTGCAATCTGTCTGAACAAAAACAAAAAAATAAAAAAAATTAATGAATCCATTTGAACTACGAATCATACTACATAATTATGCACATAAATAATATGAATATGGAATTTAGTAAATTAAACATCACAATGGATAGCTAATATTTTATTAAAAAAAATAACATCATCTGTGCTATGGAACTTACAAAAACAATAATGGTGGTGCGTACAAGTTACAACCTGTCCTATTGTATGTACAATCAACAGTAATAGGCTTGTTGGATTACAGGGGGCACCGGATTATACAGAGTGTGGATTATCCACTGTATATGATGTGTTTTCTTTTACAGAGATAAGGGGTTATGCATTGTAATGGATCCCCCATTCGGAGGTCGCGTGGAACCATTAGTCTACACAATCCGGGAGCTAAGTGCGGCGTACAGACGCGTCTGTGAAGGAGAGGGATTGTTACCAGTGATATGGGCCTTCCCTTATTTTTCGGAACCCTACATACAAAACCTGTTACCAGAAATCAAAATGCATGATTATCAGGTATATCCTATATAACACACATTTTTTAAACTGTTGTTTGAGAATACACACACACACACACACACGGGGAGTGCTACGAGGAATTGTTTTGAATCAGAATAGTTGAATTCCACAACCGCACAACTCGCTACTATCTACTACGGAAACTTCTATCGAAACTTCTTTCCACGCACCACTACTCTGTGGAACCAGCTACCTTCGGCGGTCTTTTCGAACCGATACGAAATTGGCACCTTCAAAAAATAAGCCTACACATACCTAAAAGGCCGGCAACGCTCCCGTGACTCCTACGGTGTCGCGGTTGTCTATGGGCGGCGTTGATTGCTTTTCATTACACTTACTCGTTTGCCCTCCTATCCCATAAAAACATTTCTAATATTTATTTGTATACAAAAGCTTTTTCCGTAACAGGTGGAGTACATGAACCACAAAAAATTCCGTAAGGGCGGTGGTAAACTGGGCTCACCAGTGCGTTTTTTCACCAACCTCCCGTTTTCGACTATCAACTTGTCAAACGACAGCAGTTACAAGCACTGCGATAAGTGTGGACACTGGGTGTCCTCTAGCAACAAGCACTGCGCCAAATGCAAACAGTGCACCAGTAAGAATGGTATGACGTACCGCCATTGCAACACGTGCAATCGCTGTGTGAAGCCGACGTACGAACACTGCGAAGCGTGCGCACGGTGTTGCCATCCGAAACACCAGTGCGGTGTTGTGGTAGAATCTCAGGTAACATTAATGAAGTACATAAATATAATGCTTTTGATAAAAAAAATTCACGTTGCTGATGTGAATGGAAGGGTCAGTAGGGAAAACCGAGGAGAACATACCTTGACCAAATTGCTGAAGTTCTCAAGAATGGTCAGGTCAAAAGTACCCTTAACTGGCGAGCTTGTATGGAACGAGTGATGAGTGTGGATGAATAAAAGCAGCAATAGCACAGTCGGTAAGCCTCAGCCTTATGATCAGAACGTCGCGAGTTCGTACCTTCCACTGGACTATTGACATGAACCATTCTCCAAGTACAAAAATTATTAGCTTAGAATGGTTAACAAGAATTCTAGTGATAATAAAAACAATTACTACTTACTCTTCTTTAAAAAAAAATTACCTATGAAAGAATAATCTCTTTTCCTTTCTGTAAAATTTGCTCACAAAGACATATGAATACTGATAATTAGGATGACGGCATATATAATATTATTTATCAAACTCAAGAATTAATTTAAGAATTAGAAGAAATATGATTTTCTTTTCACAGGAAGGTGAGCTATTTCCTTCACAGCAAAGTGAACTCCTTTTTAAGATTCGAAAACCTTAATTTAAAGACAGGAGTATCATGAGTTTAGACTAAAACATATAAATTATATTGGTAATCCTTGATCGGTTTCTCTTTATCTATTTGCTGCCATACTCGCCTAGGCCGTCGATCGAGATTACAAGAACACTTCTCATTTCTAAGAGAGGCCAATGTAAATGTAATAGACTATTTTAGGAGATTGTATTGATGATAATGATGAAAATTCTCCATTTAATTTTTTGTTTTTACAGTCTTGCTACAAATGCAACCAAAAAGGTCACAAGCAATCTGAGTGTCCGCAGTCCGAAGGTACGAATATTAAGAGGAAAAAACGAATGAGTTCGTAATGTTACTTTATTAAATAAATGATTACAAATATTGTTTTCATTTACACCTAAATCTTTAGTTTTTAATTAAAGATACATGTTTTTTTCTTTGATGGCAATCAGCTATGATTATTATGCCAGTGTCTCGTAAAACATTATCAAGTATCTTGACGCTTTTTACGATGCGTCTTGATAAAAGTTGTGTTTTTTCTACCAAAACTTGCATTGATTTTTGCATTTAAGTTAAAAAGACAAGATTCACATATTTATTTCTTCGAGTTATATTGACTAATAAGCTATCAGAATAAACCAGTATACTTGTTATTAACATGAGATAATAAAAATGAAATAAAATCTCAACGTCACTGATGTAATTTGGCGAGAAAAGTCAATACAAGTTGTATTCATTCAAATTCAAATAATTCAGTAAATCATAATCATCAAATATAAACATATGTCACTGATCGCCCAATTAAATTGACAGGCGTCCACAGATACTCAAATTAAATCGATAACACAGATAAAATAACTTAAATGATGTTAATGGCAAAGGATTTAGTGCTTCAAAACAAAGAAAACAACAAATCTTTATTTTGCTTTCTTTTCTTTGATGAAATCTTTTGAAATGTAACTATTTCGCTTATCACGTTACGTCTTGATAAAATGGTGGTTATTTTACCAAAACCCTCTTGGACTTTTTCAGTCAGCTTAAAAAGTCACGATACACGCATTTATTTCATGTCACTTAATCGAAATATATTGTATAATATGCCACTTTAATTAAACTATATAAGTGATAATAATATAAAATAAAAACCACAACAAATCTTTATAAAATTTATTATTTTATATCACGTGTTTCGGTATTATTTATTTACTGTAAATTTCAACAATATTTTTATCTCTCAGCCTTCTTAAAATATAAGGGTTGTAGGAGACTAGTTTTTTGTAATGTACCGTTTTTGTCCCAGCATATTAAACTATACAAAATAAAATAAGGTTTTCCAAAGGGATTTCTGTAGAGTGCGAGATTTCGCATAGTTAAAGTTCATATCGATGCGTACAGAAATATAAAATGAAATTAAAATTTAATAAATTACGTGTCGAATACGAATGTCGACTATAAGATTATTTTGACACTACTGAAATATTTTTTAAAGCATAGGTAACGTAGAGCATAGCTAATATGCTTAAAAAATCGATAGTCTCATTCTTAGATTTTATATATGAAGATTTAAATTTATATTATTACATTCTAGAAAAATCAACTCGACAAAAAATACAATCAGCCATGATTTCTATGTACAAAAATCAACATACAAAGAGATTATTGATTAATTTACAAAATTAAATATTATTCAAAATGATTGACTACAAATAAAAAAAAACAAAATGATTAATTGACTACAGATAAAAAAAAACAAAATGATTAATTGACTACAGATAAAAAAAAATGTTTTAAAAATACAATCATATTATATAACTTATTGACTTTCATATAATTTTATATGATCTGCATCGTTGTCCACAGCTGCAAAAGTTTATTAGATGGGACTGAAACAAAACATATGCACATTTGAAACGCATAAAAAGAAGCAAAAATGTTTTTTTTATGGGATAGGAAGGCAAACGAGCAGGCGTGTCACCTGATAGAAAGCAATCAACGCCGCCTATAAACATCCGCAGTGCCATAGGCAGTGCAGAAGCGTTACGGCTTGTAAGGAAAGTGTCATTATGGGGAGAGAGTGGGTTTGGGCTTCCGTAACTTAGCCGCTCACCGGACGAAGCGCGTAAACTAAGCTACCACTCAGACGCCGGCTATCAGTTGGAGTGTGGTACTTCCCCGGGCCCATTAATGCTACAGACAAATAATATGCCATTGTTGACAAGGTATTCGTCTGCAGCGTAGCTTTACCACGACAAATGTCTAAGAGATATTTTTTTATGGGATAGGGATACAAACGATCAAGCGTGTCGCTTCATAGAAAGCAATCAACGCCGCCCATAGAAATCCGCAACACTATCGGCATCGCAGATTCGTTGCCGGTCTTTGGACAGATAAGTAGGCTCGTCTTTTGAAGTCTACAATGTCGTATCGGCTCGAATATACCGCTGAAGGTGGTTAGTTTTCCATAGGATGGAGGATTTTCCCACAGTCACACTGTTAGGCGGCGAGCAGATGAGATTGACTTCTACAACTGCAGCAGAATATGTTTTGAGGCCATTCTTTATAGTCAGAACCAGGTATACCACAACCCTTGTTTTTATTGGTTCTAGTTGATACAGAAGTAATTTCAAGGTACGCTGTTATAATTGGCGGCAGAGTGGTTAAGAATCAAATTTAGTCATAAAACGCCCGCCCGCACCACTGCCGGCACGTCTGCCCATCCATGGGAGGGGTATGAGGTAGTAATTTTTATTATTTATTATTAAAAAAAATATAATTATATTATTACTTGTATGTACTCGCCAAACTTTTAAGTTTGTTGGCGAGACGCATTCAATTTCTCTTAATTACTATACCATTCATACTATTATTTTGAAACAATATATATAATGTTTAAAACAATTACTAATCAAATTCATCAAGAAATAACTTCTTGAGTTTTGATTTCAGAACATTTTAACTTAACTTCGCACTTCCTATTAACATTTCAAATTTATTAAATATCTTAGACTTACTTTGACTAGAAATCTAGGTAATCTTTCCCCTTATAATTGGTCACATTCGGTTTGATAAGCATTTTACATTTTACACTTCTTGTATCATAATAAATGGGAAGGGAAGATGGAAGAGCGAAAGAATTGGTCCTCCAGATGAAGAGTAAGAAAAATAAAAGATGAAAATAATTCCAAGACTCACTTGACATTGATTTTGTAAAGGATGCGCTGCGACTCGGCGTACCTAGCTTCCACCTTCACGGCCTGATCCAACCACGCCATACGCACCGTGTTCCAACGGACCGAATGCTCGTTGAGTAGCTCATCCCTCGTGGGCAATGATGATTCACGCTGTATGGTATAGAGTTATACATTCGCCTCAGTTTGTATATAGATGTTTTGTATGATAAGGGGTCATACATATATTAAGTCACATGAACTTTATTATTTTGGAGACCACCCCCTCGCTTTGTCATAAGTAAAATCGAACTTAAGAGTTTAAGGACTGTATTTTTTTCATGGGATAAGTGGGCAAACGTGATTGTAGGCGTAAGTGAGTCGCCTGATGGAAAGCAATCAACGTCATCAATAGTGTTTGCAATACATATTTCTTTAATTAATGAATATATCTGAAAGCGCAGTAGGGCCTTCACCAGTATTCATCCTGAGAATCGCGAACGTGACAATTCACTTTAGACACAAATCACTTATACAATTAAATTGTACAATTAGCGATACGTCGCAGACATGGTGCGCTGGCGGCGCCTCAATTCGAACTGTCCGAATATGGCCGCCCCGCGTCCATATATACGACGCTCCGCTGGAGGGGCGAACAAAGATCACCCGCTCTTTGCTTTTGACAAAGATAAGCGCGCTTTGTTGATGACTAACAATAATTCATTCGTTGACAAGGGAAGACTACCACTTTTCAACTTGCACTATATTTTTTGACATTCATAACAGCATCACATTGTACATCATCAGTATGCAGGCAGTCAATTGTTGGATGTGCGCCTACTCCAGGGTGGGCTATTTATTCCGATCTTTGGCTTAATGCATCCTGTTTCTGCCCAAACTATCCCGCAAACTAGTAAGAAGGCTTTTTACACTCCCTCCCCCCTTATTATTATTTACCCCTCTTAGCGATTTTGAAATTGTGAAGCAGACGGACTGTCAATATCCCCATATGAGAAAACAGGTAGTCTCTAATGCATCTACCATGCATTAAAGACTTGTCTTCAGGCTTGATTTATATGTAAGGGATGTAGTAATATATGTAAGGGAAAAATTGAAAGTGTTTGAGATGTTGAAGAATGAAAGGATTAAGAAGGAATGGTGAATGATGAAAATATTCTCAAGTCTATCAAAAAAAGTTGAAAGAATAGTGGGAGTAGTACAAGTAAGAGGAATAGAAGAAGGAAGGAGATGAATACACTTGAAAAGCAAATTGAAAGGAAATGGAGGTTGAGAAAGAATATGGAGTAAGAATTTTTGATTAGTGAAGGGTATCATTTACTTTACTGACACAACCCTGGAGCTCACGACAGAAAGATGTACATACATAATTTAAATTTATGTTGTCCTTGCTGCTGGCTTTCTGTTCTGGAGTTAAGTCTGGTATCCGAGATATGGGAGGTCCTTGGGGACCGGGCAGCTCTACACCATCCTCTGCAGGCTCTGGTTTATTTTTTGTCTTACTAAAAGAAAAAAGATTCATGTAAGCACTATCATTCCATAATTAATAATCTGTTATCAACTTTTGTTGTCATTATCTAAAAACATCCTTCTGCGTAAATATTTATTTTTTGATTTACTGTCTGTAAACGACCCAGATAACTAGGATGAGTGGTATAAACCAGTGGTCTCCAACCCTTGTTCCATGAAGTAAACTAGACCATGGCTCAAATGGTAACAGGTCGTAGAAGGCATTAAATTATTTTCATATGTTAACTATTGAGTATTTTTCTTGGGGTTTTTATGGACTTTCCATGGAAGATTAACTTAAGCTGAGCGGCAATGGCGTTGTAGACTTGGACGTTGGAAAACATGTGTGTAAATCAAAACAATAAAATATAAACAGCCAATAAGTCAGCAGTCCATGGTAAAATTATCAAAAAAAAGGTTTGTGGTCCAATTGTATAAACAACTGGACATCAAGACTAAGCATGTAATGACATATGGCAGTGGCACACAATGGTAGAAAAAGCTTGACTATTGTTGCTAATCCCAGGTGGATTTTAACCTGGGAATTGTGGTCAAATTCTCTAAGGTACCTATTTAAAGAAATGTATTGCTATAGCTTTTAATAATAATAAAAATGAGTAAATTAATATTTCTTGAACTTACACAAAAACTTGTGTTCATTTATTCATTCATTTATTTGAATTAATGGCTTTCAATAGTGCCAAAATAGCACAGATGATTTCGCCAATGTCACTTAGAATGGAGAAGACACAGAGGAGTTCAATCGGTCTAGAACTTGTGACATCATATATTTTACTATTCAAACATAGACAATACATATACATATTAAGAAAATAAATGTTGCCATTTATTGCTATTCAAAAATACTATTATTACAATATTTTCTAACAGTACATACCCCATTTCACTGTATTTAGCTTTAGGTTGATTGGCGATCCATGCCCTGCAAATAGGGTAGAGAGGAGAATCCTCACTAAACTGGGAGAGGTCCACACTACGGTCAAACAATTTCAAAACATATGACTGCCTAACTGGTGACGGTTTCCTCTGTGGTTTCTCATCATCCTCCGATGAACACTCTTTATAGTATTCACGGCTAAGTTTTCTGAAAGTTAAATAATAAACACAATTAACAATAGTATTTGCAATACACATTTCGTTAAATAATGAATATATCTAAACAATAATACTTATTCAATGGTCTTCAATATAATGATAGTTAACTTTTTTTTATGACATAGGAAGGCAAACGAGCAAGCATATGATCTGATGGACAGCAATTAACGTCGCTCATAGGCATCCACAACACCAGATTCATCACAGATGCATGAACTGCTTATAATACTCTGGACATGCATTTAGGTAAACTCATCTAAATTGACCATTTACATATTCACCCTCATCACAAATATAAAAATTTTTAGTTATAGTAAGAGCACAGGTCATCTTGATTTGACCCAAGATATACTGTTTATTAACAACACACTGTGCAATCTATTATACGATCAGTACTTCTTCATAAATTTACCTAATAACCATTTTTTTTTAATTTCAACTCAGTAAACCAAACAGTATTCAATAGTATTTTTCATTTTATTAAGAGGGAACATGTAACAAAATGAAATATTATTCTTAAAATTTTATTCCTCTTTGTCTTCTCACAATTGACCAGACCAATAGTTTCAATCAACCAGTCTATCACAATCAATTGGCAAGTGAATTTGAGTCTAGATTACAGCATAACACATATTTTATATCATTTACATATTTTTGGGTATAATTTGTTTGATGTACTAGTAAATAAATTACAAAATTGAAAGTAACAAACAGTATGTACATTTAAAAAAATATATGTATAAAATACAAACCTTTCTCTTTTAACAGCTGTGAACTCAGATGAGGAATCTGACTCGTCACCAAGTACATCTAATAGAGCCCCTTTCAGTCTTCCTCTGGCTGTTGAAACTTCTTTATCTGAAAAATAATATTTAAAATTTCAATTATACTCATATGCATAGTAATGTTATACTTTGGAAATTATTGAAAATAATTTGAATGAATGATTATTAGATTTAGACGTTACTTTTTCGGAAATTCATTATTTGGGATTTAATTTAGGAAGATATACCTTTAGAATCATCATGTTCCTTTCCACCGCTCAGTTTTGTTTTGTTCTTCACTGAATTTAATAATCGTAGTCTTTTAGGCATTTTTATAGTAATATAAAACTTAGCTTAACGTTAATAGTAATAACGATTTCATAAACGCTTAAAACCAAAATCGTATATCTTTCAAACAAATTTGATTCTAAAATAATTTACAAAAATAAAGTTTGTAATAAATCACAACATATTTTTATGAACTTTTTTTTAAATGATTATAAAAATCGATACAAGCCTAAAGAACGAGCTAAATAAAAACAAACAACTTGCTCTGTGACACTCATGGACATAATTTTTTTTAATAAGTCAATTCAATTCTTTGATTACAGCAACTATCAATGAATTCTGCCAGTATCGGATCAGTTATGGGAATGACACATTTAAATAAAAAAAATTAAAAGAAAAACTCTCACCGTGGTTATTTTTATGAAAGTACTAGAGGACTGAATAAAATTACGACAAAAATTAAATGATACATAAAAGGAAAGAAGTAAAAGATTTAAATGCTATTATAATTAAAATAATAATATGACGTGAACAATTAAAAAAAATTAGACTACAACCACTACAGGCGAATATTTTTAGCAAAAATAAAATCAGATAACAACTTCATAAAATTGGTGAAAAACAAGAACCATTATGAATTTAAATTATTAGTTAGGCGAAAGCAACATGAGGAGATTAAGTGATATAAAGAATATATTTGGGACAATGGGAGTAAATTAGATAAACATTATTTTTGCTCATAATTAATTAAACTACACAAATTATAATATTTTCTGCCAAATAATCTGTAATGGCTCTTTTTTAAATATAGTTTAAATATGACAACAGGTCCATTAAAGTTGAATAGAGGACTTGATTATATGTCTAATTGGAGTGATAGTATTTCAGTGTATAAAGCAGAATATAAAGGTACTCGAAGTTGTACAGATATTACTTATTTACAAAAATTATTTTTAATATAGCCCATGGATCCGCGATTACTGATTGTAAAAGCGGTAATTTCAATACCAAAACAATTAGGTTGTCGCGCGTTATTGTAAAATAAAATGCATTAGAAATTATATAGTATTCATGACTAAACAGTTCTAATATTATTAGTGGAGGTCTTTTGTGATTAATTCTTTCATTTTGTAATTATATTATATATGGGTTTAACTAATCTGTAATTTTGTTTTATAGTGATATTCTTTTTTTAATAAAAATTATATATATAGTATATAAGTAGTACATGTATATATAGTTGTGGTGTATAATCTATGCTAATAAAACGTCAAAATCAAAATTGTGTTGCATGGATACGAAAATAGCGTACCTGCAAATAAAAAAATCAGCAAACCTGTAAGAATAATTTATGTTCATGTGGATTGAGCAAAGTTTTTATAATATTAATGAGCCATAATGGCTACGACTACGTATGAACATGATGCTGACGGTAAGAAAATGTACTTTAATATATACTGTGTGCATGCTTGAGCTCAAAAATCGATCTTAAAATTGTTTAATAGCAGTTGAGTAATTATTAAAGGATTTGATTAAAGTTTTGTTGCGTTTGAGAGTTAATCACATAACAAAAATAAATTATTGCAAGTGGATATTTAATATTTACAGTATTTATTATCAGGTTGTAAGTTCATACCAGCAACACAACGTCCAGATGGTACTTGGCGTAAGCCACGGCGGATAAAAGAAGGGTATGTACCACAAGAAGAAGTACCCCTATATGAAAGTAAAGGCAAGCAATTTAAAGCTCGACAGAATACAGGATTGCCTGTTGGACTTACTCCAGAAATAGTGGCCCAGGCTCAAAAGAAAAAAGGTCATGGTGGAATTATTCAACCTATACCAGGCATGATTATAAATACAGATAAGAAGAAAAAGAAAAAAAAGACAGGTTTGAAAAATATTGTTTATATTTTAATTTATCATTCATTCTGAACATGATGCCAGTTTTAAAATAGGCTGATAATAGAAAAATTTAAAATTAGATTAGAGCAAATTGTTCTTTTTTAGGGAGACTGATCTCGAGAAATGGACTATTTTAAGCTTTATATTGTAGCTTTTAAGTTGTAGATAAACCAGAAAAATACTGGAAATGATGGACAGAACACTCAAATCCGCATTTATATAGCCACACTATACTTGAAACCTAATCCTTTAGGTTATTGAGACTATAGATTCTTATTTAATTACATGATATTTGAAATACTATATACTAATATATATAATGGATCCACAGTAATCCAACAAACTTTTTGCACAGCAATGTTGGATTTTCAAAGTTGTCAGATTATATGTAGTCTGAAATTTTTCAAATAAGAGTATCATACATGTGTAATCCACAAAATAACAAATCAAAAAATTTATTTGAAGTATGAATTATATTACATACTTATGTACATATATAATATGAATGTTGAATTTAGTAAATTAAACATCACAACGGAGAGCTAATATTTTGTTATAAAAATAACATCTTAGTGATGAACAACATATTAGTGATGATTTGCCGAAATTTTTACATACAATGAATAGTGATAGACTTGTCAGATTACAAGGAGCGCCCGATTTGACAGGGTACAGGTTAGATGTACAGACAGAAACAAACAATAGTTTGGCTGTTTTCTATCCATTAATATAATATGTTACCATTTCAGGAGTTGACGAAGCAGTGGAAAAACTTTCCAAGTGCGAAATAACAGAACCAACATTTAGCCCACCATCTTTACCTAATAATACTCAAGTTGATCCCGCTAAAAGATTAAAGAATCTAAGGAAGAAACTTAGAGAAATTGAGACACTAGAAGAGAAAATAAAGATAGGCACACTTAAAACACCTGACAAAGATCAAAAAGAGAAACTTGCAAAGAAAAAGGACATTATTAATGAGATAGATATATTAGAAAAATCAACTGAATAAGTTAAGCCAAATAGAATTATATTGTAAGATAGTATAAATTATGTCAAGTAATTTTCAATATGTTGCTTCCAGTTGGAAGGTTATGCAGTTTTTGCAAACTTTTTACCTAATTATAGATTATTTACTGTATTATGTATGTTTAACTTCTTGTATACTTTATCATCCTTGAAACTTCCTAAAAAGTTAAGCAGGCAAAAAAGGAAGTGGATTGCTTGATGGAAGTACTGATGGATTTCTACAATTCTTATGGCAGTGCCGATCGTAACCGAAAAACGTACCTTGACCAAATTGCTGAACTTTTTAAGAAAGGCCAGGTCAAGAGTACCCTCAACTGGCAGGCTTGCATGAGGAGAATAATGAGTGTGGAGCAAGCAAGAGAAGTATGCCGACATTGTAGCAGATGGAGATCTGTGGTCTCTGCCTATCCCTACAGGAGACAGGCGTGACGATATGTATGTATGTATGTTGCCGATTTTAGGATAGGGATGTGAATAGAAGGGAAAGTAAGAAATAAAAGAATGGGAAAGGAGTTGAGTCTCTGGATCCTTGCTAACCATAGTGTTGTAATGAACAAAATATGTTAACACAGAAATATGCTATCCTTTAATGCTGATCTTCTATGAGGATGTACTTCACTCATGGTATCTAAATTCTTTTCCAAAAACTCATATCTTCTAATGAATATGTATATATCAGAATTTATTTGTGGATAATTTAGAAAATGTTTTGACAAAGCAGTAAAAAAAGAATACTGTTTTGGTATTTAAAAAGTGAGAATATCATAACAACTCCGAAGGTTGTGTTTACAGTCATATAATGCGTTTTGATTTGTGGCTGTAAGTGATTTCAGTCTACTTGGACTGTTGATGTGAATATAATAAATTTAAATAATTATGGTAGCAGCATATAAAAAGATATTGTGGCGATTGGTACAAACTGTTTGAAAGAATGTGTTACATCTTGAACTTTAAATTTCACTTTCGATATTATTAATTATGTGGGGGTTTCTTCGAGATGACATAGGAGCTTACTGTTTGAAATTAATATCATTCTCAATAATATCCATTTGTTAGGAATATAGAAAGCACCTCACCACATCAAATCCTTGTATTTTCACAAAAGTAGTCATGTGTCTTCGCTATGTGGACAGTTAGAACTTTTACTTAGATAAGATCCGCGACAAGCAAACAAAAACAGAAAAATAATAATGTGTTTCCTACTGGAAGAAGTGGATTTACAGGGAACTTAAACTAAATCTTACCCAAAAAACGGCTGTTAGCAACTCTCCATCTCCTAACCACTATAAACAACACCAAACACAGACTACCACTTTTCCACTTTGCACACTACACGTTTTCGCCTGAACACGAGGCATCATCAGGTAGACTCTACGGAAGACAACCATTAAGTGAGTAAAGTACTTACATAAGACGCCCGATTGGCTTAGTGGCAGGACCCTCTGCCCACGGAGTCGATGGTCGCGGGTTCGATCCCCGGATCGGAATAAATATTAACATTTATATATATTTAGTCTGAGTCTGGTAACCCCCCCCCAATCGGCATTTCCGTTCCTGCCCTTTCCTTTCTTGTCTATCCTTTCCCTTCCTCTCCACCAATCCACGGTCTGCCGTGCCAATGGATGCGTAGCTAAGGGCGAGCTTAGTCGCAAGCGTCCCGGGATCGGGCTCCCCCAGGTACTATGGTACCTTACCTCAGCTTGCAGGGCGCTGCTGGGGCTGACTTCCATCCTCCCTTGCGGCTCGTGGGATTCACTAAGACGAATTTAATATACCTAATTTGTTGAAAAATGACGGCGACGTGGTTCGACACCCGTCACGTCCTGATTCTCACGAGGGCAAGAACCGGCCAATGGAGAGCCATTTCGCTGCTATGAATGGTAGCGGAAGGAGCTCTGTGGTCTCTGCCAACCCCTACGGGGGATAGGCGTGAATGTATAAAAAAAAGAAAAAAGTACTCAATTATTATTTGTCTGTATTTGTTTGCTTATCATACATCATCATGCACATAGTAATGGATTTTCGCAAAGTTACACCTGACTCCATTAATCATGTGTCTTTGCGTATGAAGTTGAACTAGGTATTACAGGTAGGTAGACCAGGTAGTAACACCTATGGGTTGGAGATTAGAAAAGTCCTTAGAGGGTCTACAATTACGGACCAAGAGAATAGCCAAATGTCCGGGCATAGGGGTAATATCCACTTTGTCAGTTGTCCTCCTTCACAATTCATAGGTTTTAAACAATTTAATATAAGGAACTTACACAATTTTCATTATACATTATTGTCAATACCTTAAGTTTATAGAACTCCACTGTTAGACGTAAGCCTCTCCCAAGTAGTGTCACGTCACCATCATGTTGGATGTTGGGGTAATCATAGAGCCAGGCTTCATTCACCAGTAAAATTACTAATTTTCACCAATCAATTATTGTGGTGAGTGCCTCTCTGATACATACACATCACATATGTGATAGCATCGGAATGTCCTGGAGCGAAATAAAGCGTGCACCTCAAAATTGAACACAATAGCGTAGCACTGTGAACACCCTCTGCCCCACATGGGGGACATAGGAATATAAGTAAATAAGTAAGAAGCATCTTAAATATTTACTCCACCTTTATGCGGTGCATCTTTCCTTATAAGAGACAAGACTGGCGATACATTGTTAAAAGAATAACCATTAAAACAATCTATCTATAAAGTGGTTGGAAAATTCTCTTTATTACATAAATTTATTTAACTAATAAACTATGTGCTATTATACATGGTTTTGTTTTTGGTAAGTCTTACAAATAAGGTTAATGTTTATTATGCAGATTTGTATATTAGTTCAGTTGCTAAAGTAGTAAGTTGTGATTTTAATGATATTATTCAATCAAAACAATGGAATGGGAAAAAGGACTTCCTATTTTTATTCTACCTCAGGGTTCCATTTCGTTTGCCAAAACTATTCGTTAGTGTACTTTTTAATGAGATAGGAAGGCAAATGAGCTGACATTTCGCCTGATGGAAAGTAATCTGGCTTATGAAGAATGTGTTGGCTTGTTTTCTAACGGTCTATTGCCATATCGGTTCAGAAAAACCGCTAGAAACAAGCTAACTGGTTCCACAGAGTAGAGTAGGTAAGGTTTGTTACTGACAGTCCACAGTGCAAGGTTGTTTATATTATGAAGCTGACCAACTATTGGGCTAAGTATTTGGACACTTTCAGGACTGAGATCTAACGTGTCTGCTATAGTTTTTTTGAGAAACTGGGTTGGCTAGAATAGCCATTATACTTCCAACAATCACAGAATATCATACCATCTATGTTAACCTATTAGGTTCTTATTTTTTATTTCATATTCTACACATGTGTGAACTAGTATTTGGAATTTAATGTTTTGGTTGAATTATATATATTTATTTAACTTTATTGGATTTGTTCTGCATACATAATAAATAGAAAACAATGCTTATTAATTATTTGCTATATACAACTAAAATTTAATGAAAATATTGATGTACATATATCATCTTGGCTTGTAACCAGTCACTTTTTTCTTATACGGTAAATACACCTCCACCATGTCCTTGACCTGAAATGAAAAAAAAAATTAAACATATTTTAAATAATCAATCAATTGTTACAGTCCACTCCTGGACATTGACCTCCCATAAAATTGAGAGGGTTACCATAATCCCTAACCTAGTTAATAACTCAGCCAAAAAGTAAAATTAAAGTTATTTTTCATTTAGTGTACATAATAAGTTGACATTCCTTAATCTATAAAATTATTCAATATTACACTAACTATAATGAAATTATTTCTTCACAAACACTATAGAATAGTGAATGATAGTCTCATAGGCAACTGAAATTAACATTTGGTTACATATAAGTAATTGATGAAATATGGTAATTGAATGATTGTAAGAAGCTATCTACTTTTTTTATATATTCACACCTAATCCCTTCAGGGGTTGGCAGAGACCACGGAGCTCCGTCCGCTACCATCCTGGCACACCCTCCCCGCTTCCTTCACACTCATCCATTCTTCCTCTTACATTCATCGCAGTGAAACGGCTCTCCATTAGTCGCTTCTCGCCCTCGTGGGAATCAGGACGTGACGGTTGGCGAACCACATCGCCGTCTTACATAAAATAAATTCTATGGCTATTTACTTACATTAAATAAATTCGTTTCTCGCTTTCTGCCTGGCGTAGTTTCCGAGGCATGCAAGAATTCCAATAACCGCTATTCCAATTCCTAAAACTGTTGCTACAAAATCACCAAAATCATATCCTGAAGATGCTTCAACGTTGCCAATAGACAGCAAAACGAAAAGGAACGAACATAACACGAAATACATCTTGCTTTCAAGTGGTTACTTTTATGATAACTATACAACGTTTTTGCAAAATAATCATTAATTTCCTAATTCGTCTTTCTCCAACTCTCAAATAGATATTTAAATTTATTCGGTACCTCGATACGAAACTTGTTTTGTTTTGATAATAAAACGTAATACATCAAGTGTTTACTTATTGAATACTTACTCTGTGGTCTACACGGAGTATTTTATTTAATTATTGAAAACTTTGTCTTATAACTTTTTAAATTTAAATTTTGAATTATGGGTGGATTTTGTTGCTTATTAATATTTTTTTTATATACCTTCTAAATGCTACAAAAGAATTTTTATTATTATAAAAGTGGTTTTTAATCTGTAATAATATGGTGAACTGCAAACTATATTATAGGTACATACTTACATAGAGAATTTAGAGATATTAACGTATCTGTACCGCAATTTATATTAAATTAAATCCTGTAATTGACAGGTTTAGAGAAATTGACTCTTGGCTTTTGAAAATAAAATACAATACTTATCAATAAAACGTTTGTTATCAGTCCAACTGACCTAAAACGGACTAGAATTATAAATTTTATTATACGTTTTTTGAAACAAATTATTAAGAAATAATGATAAGTGTTCATTGATTTAGATTTCCAATTTTGTGATGCTTGAAAAAGCCGAAGATTTTAAATGAGCTAACCTATTTTGGGAATGAAATACTAAATACAAATATATAGGTTTTAGTTTTTGCGTTTGTAAAGTAAAAGTTTTATTCTGCCAAAATGAACTACAACTCTGGTGGTGGAAAGGGGTTTGGATTCGCTGGGTTCACAATGCCGAAGCGGAATCCGTCGAATGTATCTCTTCATGCTGTTCCTCCACCGACCACACCGATGCACGCTGTCCCTCCGCCATCATCGGGTCTCTCCAAGCAAGGATATTCAACGATGAATGCTATCACTCAAAATGCTGTCACAGGTACCTGGGGGTCTCTTGGAAAAAAGCGCTCCAAGACTGAAGATGAGTACGTTCTTTTTGTTTGTTACGACATCTTTTGTAGACGTATTTTCTTGACAATCTGCAAACTGAACACACATAAGTAGATGTTTTGGAAATCAGCTCTTTTGATATAGCTGAACTAATACATACATACATACATATCATCACGCCTATCTCCCTGTAAGGTTAGGCAGAGAGCTTTCACCCTCGTGGGAATCAGGATGTGATAGGTGGCAAACCATGTTGATGTAAATTTTTAAAGAATTAGGTTTTTATTAAGTGTTTATATTAAGATATAGCTGAAGTATTATGTTACTTATTTGTGTAATAGTTGTAATTTGTAACAAATATTTGCAGGTACTTTGACGAAGATGATGAGCCACCTACACCCGCACTGGCTTACATTCCAGCTCCAGGTAGCCCAACCAGCGTTGCTGCCTCCGGTTCTAAGGTATATGAACTGCATAATTTTTATAAAAAAAATGTCAAAAGTTCTAAATTACTTTTGAAACCACTCTGGCATTGAATCTCACACACGTTTGAACATGCAAGCAGAAGTACATATAAACATGTAAGTATATGCACAAACACACAATTCATTCATGAAGTCACAGATCCTTGTGCCTAAACAACGAGAAAAATGAGATGGCTTTGGCATATGTGGGTAACCATATAGCAGATGTGGTGGAAGTAAGGTGTGTTAAACTAAATTCTAACATTTGAATATTTACAGGATGATGATGAAGAGGATCCCTTAGACCTATACATGGCTGGCTTAGAGAAACAGGCAGCAAAGGATATGGTTATCAGCAAGGAGAATGCAGTAAGTGGGAAAGGTGAAAGCGGAAGAGGAACTAGGGGTGATATAGATGAAATGGATGATGAGGAAAGCTATTACAAGTGAGTATCAAAATGTATTTATCAAAACATACTTAGTTTTCTCTTTCATAAAATATATGTATGTCGGAACATGGCCTGGAAAACACACTAAAGAATAGGTACAGATTTAAAATGTATATTAATTAAATTTTATTACAAAAGTAAGAACTTTGGTATAACAGCCAAGAAAAAACTGTTCAACTTCATGATCCAGTACAGTGCATTTTTCCACCATTACCGTGTGGAACCAACCTTCAGTGGTGTTTCCGAAGAGATAGGACATTGGAAACCTTCAAAAAACAAGCCAACGAAATTCTCAAAGGCTGGCAATGCTTTTGCAATGCTATGGCATTGCGGAAGTCTATGTGTGGGGTTAATTGCTTTCCATCAGGTGACATGCGTGCTCATCTGTCTTTCTATCCCATAAACAAATTAGAAGTAAGAATAAACCTATGGTATTTTTGGAGCCCAGATCTTCTTTTCTTATTTACTAATATAATAAAAATAACAAATGTAATCGGTGTGTATTTCTTTATTTAATAATATTACTAGAAATCTTTTAAATTGTTTTAAATGTCTTTTAAATGTTGCTAATTTAGTTGTAGATACAATTGAACCCATGATGATCTAGATGTGTTCACTATATGTTCAGCTAACATATATTATTTTTATTTTTTCTAGATATATGGAAGACAATCCCCTTGGTAATGCGGGTGATGAATCAGATTTGGAAATCGAATATGATGAAGATGGCAACCCCATTCCTCCACCAAAGAAGAAAATTATTGATCCCTTGCCTCCGATTGACCATTCTGAGATACAGTATGAGCCGTTTGAGAAAAACTTTTATGTGCCGCATGAGGAGATTGAAAACCTTACCCAACAGCAAGTTGATGATTTGAAGAAGAATTTAGGTGTTAAGGTAAGTAATTTTTTAAATTTAAATTTTCAGGGTGTACTTCTTTTATCTGTTATGATTTTTTCTGACCATATTTAATCTCTTAATATCTAAAAAAAGTATTGACTTTATTATATGATTAAGTTGTTTTGAATTTTATTGTATTGTATGTTTATTTTTTATATGTATATGAGTATGAGTAGTAGTATATATATATATATATGAATGTATGTGTACGTATATTTGTGTCCGTATCAATGTTGTCACTGTGGTCCGTGATCTGACCACATTGGTTCTTACTGAAAACTAATAGAACTTCTGGCATATGTTGAGCGAGAACCATTTTGACACTTGTTTATAAAATTAGTTATTTTTTGTTTTGGTTATTTGTATATTATAATATTATTAAGGTTTTAATTTTATATTATATTATTATATATTAAAATTAATTTATAATTACTTTGTTCTTACTCAGATATCTGGCCCAGACCCCCCGCGTCCAGTGAGCAGTTTTGCTCACTTGGGCTTTGATGAGCAACTGATGAAAGCGATCCGCCGCTCGGAGTACACTCAACCCACTCCTATACAGGCGGCCGGTGTGCCCGCGGCGCTATCGGGAAGAGATCTTATTGGTATGATTTGTTTTTCATAGCTCACATGGACTTTCCCA
Source organism: Baronia brevicornis (assembly GCA_031353405.1). Lineage (NCBI taxonomy): Eukaryota > Metazoa > Arthropoda > Insecta > Lepidoptera > Papilionidae > Baronia > Baronia brevicornis. Next base: position 98,140 of record JASFAT010001005.1, read on the forward strand.
ATTCTGGGAGTTTGGACATTAACCTACCACATACCGAGGCGGATGATACATATATATTTATCCAGTTGCAGGACCGTTGACTCTAGATGTGTTAACTTAGCCATTGACCCTATAAGATGGTCATTAGACCAATGGTTATTATGGCCTATGTTAACTTAAAATTTCTTTATTTAGTAGTAGAGAATTAACGATTGAAAAGTTTTTGAAAATGAATTAAAATTTAATTTCCCACTGGTAATGAAGTGTGCTAGTTATTATACTTGAATTTCTGGAATTTTATACATCGTGAAAATATTATTTAATGTATACAAATTAGTTTTAGGCTGAAAACTCACTTGAGCTGTTCTAACTGTATAAATGGTACTAAATTGCTGTACTAAATAAATAAAAATTTTATATATAATGAAATTTATATGTATATATATATATATATATATATGTATATATATACATATATATATGTATACATATACATATATATATGTATACATATATATATATATATATATATATATATACATACATATATAATGACATTTTAATATATAATGAAATTTTTCCCTAAAGGTATCGCGCGTACTGGTTCGGGTAAGACTGCAGCCTTCTTATGGCCTCTGCTGGTGCATATAATGGATCAAAAGGAGCTGGCGCCTGGAGACGGACCTATAGGTCTCATTCTGGCTCCAACTAGGGAGTTGGCACAGCAGGTATTCCATTCTTGTCTGTGTTTATTTTATCATTGAACATTCGTTTTGCACATATAGGTATACCGCTTTATATTAAGAAGGCCTCATACAAATTTCCTTTTAAACTCAAAGTCCGACAATTTTTTAAGAACTACCCGGATGAGGGTATTTGCTGCAAGGTGAATAATTCTTTTTTCGAAATTTTATCAACAATTTTTTGTAAGACAAAAAATATTTTGTGTTGTGGTTCCACTATATAAAAATTACTCTTAAAGTGTTTTCATAGCATTTTTCCTGAGTAATTTATGACATTGAATTGATTAATAATTTTTATTTAAATAAATTTTCAGATTTACATGGAAGCGAAGAGATTTGGCAAGGTATACAATATACGGTGTGTTTGCTGCTATGGGGGTGGCTCAAAATGGGAGCAGAGTAAAGCCTTAGAGGGTATGTATTTGTTAAGTAAAAAAGGAATATATCTATATATATATATATATATATATATATATATATATATATATATATATATATATATATATATATATATATATATATATATATATATATATATATATATATATATATATATATATATATATATATATATATATATATATATATATATATATATATATATATATATATATATATATATATATATATAATTCGTATGTAAAACTAATAATGCTCGTGCTAGGAATCGGTACACATTAATAATCCAATGTAAGGTATAAACTCACGACATAAAGGTCTTTACAAACAGAGCTAATGCTGTATAACATTTAACTCTTCTTTATTTTTTGGCCTGTACATTTATTTCAGACGATTAAGCAATGTCTACGAGGCAACGTCTTTTGTAGTTTAAAAATCAATGCTTGAGCTGCACTCCCTACCGCAGGCAGAACAAGAAATTGACGCGAATTCTGGAAGAGAGCCATCTTGGCGATCTATCAGTCTCCTGTCCGCTAAGCTTGTGATCCTCAAGCAAACTTGCGCCACCCGTTAGCAACACTCTCAATAAAAAAACTTTGTCGCGCTTAGCGCAATCCTTGAACAGAGTTAGGTCTCCAGACATCTCTTTGCATTCGCTATTGCGCCCAGCAGATCGCAACTTGGCTACGTGAGACCCCATTCTGTGCACATACCCCAACCAACGCAGCCGCTTATGTTTGTGGAGCAAAAATTATATACATGTGATAAACGTATAACAAAGAAATCGACAAATTTTAAGGCGTATCTTTGGTCCTGTGTTGGAAAATGAGCGATGGCGTACACTTTACAATTACGAGCTATATGAGCTGTACAATAAGTGGAACGTCATCAAAACCATTAAAATTGGACGCCTTCGTTGAGCTGGGCACGCGCTACGGATGGACGAGACCAGAGTACCCAAACGCCTACTTGACGGCAAACATTATGGTCGTAGAAGCTGCGGAAGACCTAAGCTCAGATGACTAGATGGAGTTGAGGACGACTTAAAGGCAATTGGTGTGAGGGGCTGGAGGGAAAAAGCTAAACGAAGATCCGACTGGAAAAAAATTCTGGATTAGCTTAAGGCCCACACGCGGCTGTGATGCCTTGATGAAGATGAAAGAAATCGACATAATAGTACAATTGTATGGAAAAATTATAAATTTTTTTGTTAAAAATTATCTTATTATTAAAGATTATTATTACATAATGAATGAATTATAATAATACTATTTAACAAAATTACAGGTGGAGCAGAAATAGTAGTGGGCACCCCTGGACGTGTGATAGATCTCATCAAGTGCAAAGCGACTAATTTGCAGCGAGTCACTTATTTGGTCCTCGACGAGGCCGACAGGATGTTCGACATGGGTTTTGGTGAGTAGCGCCTTTTAAATACTCAATGTCGTCATAACGACCATAAAAGTGCACGTTTTTTAATGGGATAGGAACGCAAATGAGCAGGCGTGTCATCTGGTGGAAAGCAATCAAAGCCAAATAGACATCCGCAGTTTTAACTTGAGTGTATGAATAAAAAGTATTTTATTAACGATGTAAAATGTGAACAAGATATATAAGATATCTCGAAAAACGTAGTGTGAGACGCCTGCTAGATGGAGCCACGATCTGCTCAGGGCGAGGGGCAGAGACTGGATGCTACGGCGATGCGATGCTAGATGCGTTGGATGCGGACGAGTTTCGAAGGCCCAACACCCCCCCCCCGCCCCCTTTCCTCTACTTCACCCATTCCCACTCCCATAATGACACTTTCCTTATAGGTCGGCAACGCTTTCGCACTGCCTATGGCGCTACGGATGTCTATGGGCGGCGTTGATTGCTTTCCATCAGGTGACACGCCTGCTCGTTTGTCTTCCTATCACATAAACAAAAATGTAATATAGCTCGATTCAAACGCACGCTGTCACCCCCCCCCCTCCTCCCCCCGCAGAGCCGCAGGTGCGTTCGATTTGCAACCACGTGCGTCCGGAGCGGCAGGCGCTGCTGTTCTCGGCGACGTTCCCGCGGCGCGTGGAGCGGCTCGCGCGCGACGCGCTGCACGACCCGGTGCGCGTGCAGCACGGCGCCGCCGGCGAGGCGTGCGACCTCGTCGCGCAGCACGTGCGGTACGTCAACAACGTATACGTTACGGCGACGACGGTTGTAGGTTGAAATGTGTCCCGTCCCGAACGAACGGAACGGGCAAGTCTACACCCCCACACAGGGGTGTGGGATCGAGCCTCTGAGGTGAACCCTACTACTCGGACCGAAAGTCAACGGGGCGACCGCCCCCCGGTCATTGGTTCCGCTGTTTCCACCGGCTTCCAAACGAAACGAGCGAAACGATTGAGACATGTATCTCGCCCCGACTGACTTACGCTTATTATACACAAAATCAAGAAGGCGAAGAAAGACAATAAACATATAATCTAACAAGTAATGCACAACAAAAAAAAAATTGAAGTTAATTCCAACAAAGAAAAATTTTATTATAAATTTTTTTTTTTAATTTATATGTACATCAAATGTCATCCACAATAAGTTTTTAAAAAATATATTTGAACTCGAGTGGATAAATAAAAAGTATTTTATTAACGATTGAAAATTTGAACAAGACATATCGTTAAAAAAAATACTTTTTATTCATCCACTTAATTTAAAGAGCGAACACGCCATTCAACTTTAAATAGCGCAAATGTCAACAAAAAAAAATATTTAATTCAGATCAGAAAAAATATAGCGTCGAATGGTCTGGTTCTCACAGCTCTACGACCAAAAGAAAATTTTGTATTTTTTGATATAAATAATATAGTGTATATTATTTTTCGAATTTGTTTTCCGCGGATCTTAGCATGGTAGTTATTGATTCTTCATCTGAATGGAATAGGGAGGCAAACAAGCAAGTGTGTTGCTTGATAGAAAGCGATCAGTCAAATATATACAACCATAACACAAGTATGCAGAAGCGTTGCTGGCTTTTGAGATGTGTGTATATTTGTTGTTTTATAGAGTGGCGGTGGTAGAAAGAAGTTGAAAGAAGAAGGACGAAATTGCACCTTGTATAGTTTACATGACGATGGACGTGGCAATTGATTTGCATTGTGGTTTTGTTGCAGCATATTCAGCAAACCAGAGGACAAGTGGCCGTGGCTTCTTAAAAATCTGGTGGAGTTTCTATCGGCTGGCAGTGTTTTAATATTTGTTACGAAAAAGGTAACATATACTTATTTCATTAAGCACTGAAGGTTATGTGTAGTTTATGACAAATTTACTTTTTTATTATATATGAAAGCGCCTTCTCCAATATTAATCTTGAGAATCGTGGGCGTAGCGATGAGGATCAAACTCAATGATACGCTTTTTGTAGGCAATCGATTATAATTTTCTTTAGTACACTTCACTTTGCACATAAATCGCTTTAGATATAAATCACTTTAGATATAAATGACTTTAGATATAAATCACTTTAGATATAAATGACTTTAGATATAAATCACTTTACATATAAATCACTTTAGATACAAATTACTTTAGATACGACGAGACGACCGATTGGCTCAGTGGCGAGGCCCTCCGCCTGCGGAGTCAATGGTCGCGGGTTCGATTCCCGCATCGGAATAAACATTTATATGGATTTTTAAATGTTTATTCCGAGTCTGGTAACCCCCCCAATCCGCATTTCCTTTCCTGCCCCTTCCTTTCTACTCTATCCTTTCCCTTCCTCTCCGCCAATCCACGGTCTGCCGTGCCAATGGATGCGTGGCTAGGGGCGAGCCTAGTCGTAAACGTGCCGATCGTCCCGGGGTCGGGTTCCTCCGAGGACTATGGTGCCTTACCTCAGCATGCAGGGCTCTGCTGGGGCTGACCTCCATCCTCCCTTGCGGCTCGTCCCTTGCGGGTTTCATTAAAGACGAATTTAATGTACCTAATTTGTCGAAAATGACGGCGACGTGGTTCGCCACCCGTCACGTCCTGATTCTCACGAGGGCGAAAAGCGACCAAAGACGAGCCGTTTCGCTGCGATGAATGGCAGCGGATGGAGCTCTGTGGTCTCTGCCAACCCCTGCGGGGGATAGGCGTGAATATATACATATATATATATATATATATATATATATATATATATATATATATATATATATATATATATATATATATATATATATATATATATATATATATATATATATATATATATACTTTAGATATAAATGATGTCAAATATAAATAATTTTAGACAATTAAATTAAACATTTAGCAATTTGTCGCAAGAATGGTGCGCTGACCGCGCCTCGGTTTGATTCAAAATCACTTGGTGGGCAATCTATTGTTTCTTTAACAGAAAAGTTATCTGTTAAAGTTATATATAAATAATCGCCAGAAAGAATACAAAGTAATCGCATGAAGACGATCTGCTAGCACGAATGTCTGTTAAATTCTAGCTGGAAGCAGAGCAAACAGCTGCAAATCTGGGCGTGCAGCAGTACGATGCGTTACTTCTGCACGGTGACATGGATCAGACGGACAGGAACAAGGTCATCACCGCCTTCAAGCGTCAGGAGAACAGCATTCTTGTGGCCACTGATGTAGCTGGTGAATATTTTTTATTTTTAATTCCTGTAAGTCGGTAGTTAATTATCACTCTAAGAAGGTTGATTTGTTCGTTTCCATATTCTATTTTTCAATTCCTACTGTTAGTTCACACTCATTCATCTATTATATAAATTCCGAATAAAAAAAAATATCGTGTCACAGTTTTTGTTAGTTCAATAAAAAATTAATCATAAAAATCCGTTTCGGAGGTTGAGATCCTCTGAAACGGTTTGAGCGATTTTTATAATTTTTTTTTGTATATTTGATAGGTCTGAGTATAGTTCGTAAACCTAGAAATAACATATGACAAAACAACGTTTGCCGGGTCAACTATTTAAATATCTTGTTTGAATTTCCAATAGATAATAAAGTACTTTTTATTCATCCACTCATGTTAAAATACATTTTTTTTACACTTGCTGTGGATAACAATGTTAATAAAGTTCTTTTCAAATATGTATTCATTAATTAAATTTAATTAATTAATTGTAGTTTTATATAGGAGAACGAAAATTCTCTTACATAAGAAAATTTTTATTTTAGTTACTTTTTATTAAATAAAAAGTAACTAATATAAAATTTTTCTTTGTTGACCTAATTAGGAAATGACTTTAATTTTTTTATATTACATGTTTTTTATAAAAGAGTGGCAACGTATTTAATATTACTGGAAGTCTTGTTAACCATTCCAACTAAGCTAATAATGCTTGTGCTAGGATATGTTTCACATCGATAGTCCCGTGGAGAAACTCACGACGTCCAGATTGTAAGCTTGATCATTACCAACTGAACTATCGATCCTATTATGATATATTATTACTATCCAAAAGTAGAACGCTTGAGAATTATAGAGCTGTTCGCATACTAAATATGTGGCTGTTGCATTCACAGAGTTCACTAAACGTCATCTTTCGCTTTAACATTATGTATCTAGCCGTTAGGGTGATTTTTAACTGATCACATCGTGTGTGTGTGTGTGTGTGTGTGTGTGCAGCGCGCGGTCTGGACATCCCGCACGTGCGCACGGTCGTCAACTACACGGTGGCGCGCGACATCGACACGCACACGCACCGCGTGGGGCGGACGGGGCGCGCCGGCGTCAAGGGCGACGCCTACACCTTGCTCGCCAGGGACCGCGACCGCGACTTCGCCGGACACCTGCTCCGGAACCTCGAGGGGGTGCAACAGGTGACGTTCATATACAGGATGTTTTTCTCGTTTAAATATAGATTAAGTGCAAGTTAAAAAAAAAACAACTTATTTTTTAAACACGCAATCCTCTAAGTATGATTTCATAGATACGTTTTGGAATTAAAAGTGGCATTTATTTCTTAGTATCATTCATTCCCCCTTTTGTGTTTTTTTATTCCCCCCTTTTTTCCTTTTTTTATCCCCTCCCTTTTCCATTTTTATATTCCCCCCTTTTTCCTTTTTTTTCATTAGGAGCCTAATGATATGCGTACGCGTGGCTTAGCGACGTACAATGAGGTTAAACGTAAAGGTTTCGCGGCCGCGTCGTTTTTGGCAACCTATAAGGCACTTTTTTTTTTAAAAAAAAATAATAGATGCTTTGTAGGTTTCGAACGGCGCCGAGGGCGCGTCAAGTACCCTAGCGATTGTGTGAGATGCCCATACGCACAATTGCACCATACACAGATATCCGTATAAATCCGCATCCGCATATACATATCCGTTTTAGTGGGTATGTTCTGATATTACTAACAAACGCAAATGTGTGTCAACGTTGATTTCAACAACTTATCTTGAATAAATACTTGATTCCTTTGCAATATTTTGGTAAAGCTTATTTCTCTTATTCTCTGTTGTACTGAACTCTTTCACTGTGCGAAAAGCGAGTGCATCTTCCCAAGAACCGTGCCTCAGTAAGGGATAAAATATAATATTTTTATTTGAACAAAATACTTCATTTAATCCAGGAGGTGCCTGAAGACCTGCTGCAGCTGGCCATGCAGTCCGCTTGGTTCCGGAAGTCGCGCTTCAAAAAGGGCAAGGGCAAGAACCTGAATGTCGGCGGATGTGGATTGGGGTGAGGGTGCTTTAATAAATATATAAATTGAAAACTCTACCAATATTCTCCTGAACGATTAGTATAAACTCTTTAAAGCTCTTTCAAATTTGTGATCACAGCCCAGACGTTGATTAGAAAGGAATTTGATATGTACCTTCTGGTCGCGAAATCTCTCATCTTTTTCAGAGCCAATGGAGTCTCTTTGACTTGATACCTTAGATTAAAATGTTATTTGAACTAATCACATATCTCCAGCTTCCATCCGGTCTCTGCTTTGGGTTGAGATGGAAGAAATACGATGCGACCTGGCACATTTTACAAACACAAAGTTTTTATTTTAGTTACAAAAACAAAGTTTACATTTAATATTATTGGTATTTATAGAATTATTATTTAAATAAAGTTCTGTTAAAAAGATATAAAATACACCATTGTAGAATATTATGGCAATCTTATAATAATATTTATATGACATTACATCTTATCAATAAAATACTTGAATCTATAAAATAGTAAGTCATTCCCCTTAAATTATACGATCATTGAGATATGTGAATGGTGTTGTTAATAAGACTGTTTTTTTTTAAAGCTACAAAGAGCGCCCCGGTCTCCCTTCATACACAGAAGAATTGTCTACAAGTGTCATAGACAAAACACACGGACCTGCCACAGACCGTCTGGCTTCGCTAAAGCAAGCTTTTCGCACGCAATACAATCAGGTAATTTGAACTTTAATGTTATAAATATATGAGGTATTTTAAAGCTTTATCTAGTCAATCCATTAAAATCGATTTATTTTTATTGAGACCATAGACATGTATCAAAATCCTTGGCAGTAACATTTCGAATTATATATAGAGCCCTTTTTTTTCTGTAGTCTCTGCTTCTTTCATTATTTTCATCAAAAACCAGCAAAACAACTATATAGTATGGTGTTTTTTACTATGAGACTATAACTTCTATTTTGTTCTATTACATTTCAGCAAAAAAATGTGTTTTTATATCAGTAAAAAGTTATGTTTATGAGTGAAATCTAATTATTGTAATATTAAATAAGAATTCATTAACAGCAATGTAAATTTTAAACAATTATATGTTACAGTTCACAGCATCTACAGATCACTCGTGGGAGAAGACATTGACAAGTATCCAGCCAGGTGTAAATGCACCAGCCTCCCAGTCATCGGAACCCAAGCCTGAAAGAGTTAGAAAGAGCGGCAAGAAGAGTAGGTGGGAGTAGTGAAAATTGGTCAGTGTACAGTGGTTATTGGTGGAAGTGTTACAGTGTATAAACGAGATTGTGTCAAAGTGTTTTATTGTAATAGTGCAAAGTGTTAATTGGAAAGCCATGTTGTATCGGTTGAGATTTGTACACATAGTTTTGCAACAAATACTAATGGAGTGTATGAAAAGTAGACATGTCTCTGTATTTTGGTCACGGTGATATATGACGGTGTGTATGTACCAGGGAATTTGCTAGTATAGGCCTCAGCCTTAGCAATTGTCGACCTTTGTTAATTCATAATAATCAATCAATCAATAAAGCTAAAGGCCACAAGGGACACTGCCACAGGCTTGTCAAGCAGATTGGGGATCATACATTAGTTTTTATATGGATGTACAAACATATATATTGTTAGTCTTGTTTCCCATAGCGGTAGGCAGATACCACAGATTTCCATCTCCTACAATCTTGAGATTCTTTCTTTATTTCATCCATACTCATCACTCTCCTCATGCGAGCCTGCCGGTTAAGGGTGCTCTTGACCTGACCTTTTCTAAAACTGGGCCATTTGGTCAAGGTATGTTTTCTTTGGTCTTCCCCTACTGAACCTTCCATCCACATCTGCAACGTAAATTTCTTTTACCAGTCGTCTTTCATCCACCCACTCTAGATAAGTTTTAATTATTTAGGAAAATGTGCCATCATATTGGGTTTAGTTGACATTCAGTTAATCTTGATTACTAGGTTTACGATGTCAAGTTACATCATTTCTTCCCATGGCATATGAGGCATCTATGAGAGTAAATACCCACAAATGTGCAGCAGTGTCTTCCTGAGAATAAATATCAATTTGTAATCCCTCCGCAAAGGTTGGAGATTACAGCAATAACCTTTAATATTTAGCGAGGTCCAGCAACGTACCATTGGTATTGATGATGCGATTTTTAAAATCACACTCTGCAGCTGATGTTAATTTCTTAAAGGCAATTTTAGCAACATCCTTGGTGTACATACACATTGGCACCAAGATTTATTTCATAAAAAAACTAAAGCAATTAGAAAAGCTTTCATTTGTAGACTTTAAGGACTCAGAAGTAGGTAAATTTTTTGATAAATAAATATAATAGTTTCAATTAGATATTGAATTTATCCTTTGGCTATATATATACCATCTACCACCATCTAGCCTATGGCTAAAAACTCATCACTTTGTCCTGTTCTAAAATATTATTGAAAATTAATTTATTGCCATCCTGTTGTAAATGGCTGGATCCATGGACTTTTTTTATGGAATAAGAATTCAATCATTTGTCTTCGTGCTCTTATGAACTTGTGTCTTGTGCTTGTGAACTGAGTCTTGTATGAACATAATCACTATCCAATATACATATAAAACTGATAATACCATGAACTTATGAGAATGTAAAATGATATAAGTTATTGCTAAACGTCTAAGATATTAAAGGTAATCAACAAATATTAGATGAGGTGTAGTGAAACAAATTTTTTTATTGTCCATATTTTGACCTCATAAATATAAGAATAAAAGTAGAGTAAATAATATTTTTATTACTGTACTTTGTTAAGTTGTTGGTAACACTATCGCCACTAGATTGGCAATATAGAAATAACATGCTGTCCATTTTTATGTGTCATCTGTTGTCATCTAAAAAGGGATTTTGAATAAAATATGAACTACGGTGAGCGTTTTTTTGTTTGGATTCAATTTTACTGTGTCATTCATTCGAATTAATGGCTTTTATGTTAATGTTATGAAAATTTTCATGTTATTGAAAGCCATTAATTAAATAATTAATTCATTCATTTGATTTAATGGCTTTCAATAGCGTCAAAATATGAAACGGATGAAATCGCCAATGTCAAGTAGAAGGGAGAAAACACGAAAGAGATTAATCAGTGCAGTTGAGATAAGGAAGGAATATAATGCAAAGGACACGTATGAGAATGAACGGTGCGTTCGGGGTAACAATGGAATAGAATGGAGAGGACACGAAGGAGATTAGTCGGTAGGATCGAGATTACAATCTCATTAGAATTTTTAAGTGAGTAAGTAATAGGTATTTTATGATTAGCCGTTAAACAAAAACAACACAAGCCTTGGAAATACGATAGCCTCCAAACCATTAATTCGAATGAATGAATGAATGTTAATGTGTCACTTTCATAATTGACACTGGCAGAATTCACTAATTGTTGCCATAAACAAATTGATATAATACAGTAAAATATGAAGTTATTGTCATATTTTTAAATTGTCCTACATTATTTTATAGGATAAGAGACCTGACAAACATAGAAAAAATAAATTATCTATGGTTTTAACAGACATGTCTACATTATGATCTTTGAGTTTGCACTTTTTATTTACTTGTTTAGCGAGCTGTTATGTGAGTTATACAGTATTGATTAATATATATTTGTACCAAATATGGTAGATTTATGGTATATGCTTGAATTTGTACCACATCTGATTGATTTCACCATTTGTGCTATAGGTTTTTGAATTTTATGTGAATATTAATAAATTACTATTTTCAATTTTGTCTTTTATTTCGTGATCATATTTATTAATTAAAATACTGTAATTAAAGGCTTCAATTTCCTGTGTTATGTATAAACACACAAGTAACAAGAACTTTATACTCTATTCCACACTGTTCCTTCCACAAACAAGAAGTTAATAACTAAAATCCAGTCTCAGAATTAATAACTGTACGCTATACTTATTCTGATGAGGGCGTTGAACCCATGACCTAATTATTGAATATTAAACATACATAAATGATGAAAAACAAACATACATACCTTGTTTCTTCTTCTCGTAATTGTAGGTAGAGACCATAAACCTCCATCTACTATGATCCAGGCACACATTCTGTGCTTCCTCCACACTCATCACTCTTCATACGCTCGTCGGTTACAGATAGGTGAATGATCAAGCGGGTCACTTGATAGCTTCACTGCAGCAAATGAACATTTTGAACTTCCACTGCAGCATATGAATTTGCATCGTGTTGTAGACCTCACTGTAAGGATGCACTAAGGGGCCATCCATAAATTACGTCATACGTTACATTCAGTGACAAGAGAGTGATGAATCTTAAATTTTTGTGGCAGCAGATGCATAAAATTAATTTGCTAAAACTTTTAACTTAAAAGTATCCGTGTGAAAAGGGGAGGGGTGTGATATCACGAAATACATGTGACATAATTTATGCACGGACCCTATTGGTAGGGGAAAAAGGACATATAAAAATATGGAGATCTTAGTTATAAGGTTATATTTATTTATTTAAACTTTTGCACATGTGCACAACGGGCAGACTTAATGCCATCGGGCAATCTCTACCAGTCAACCTGCGTGCGAAACTGAGAAAATTGATTTGGAGGTGGTGCAGCTTGTAATGAAAAAAAATCTTTTTTTTTTGTTGTGGAATAGGAAGGCAAACGAGCAAGCGTGTCACCCGGTGAAAGCAATCAACGCCGAACATAGACATCCGCAGTGCCATAGGCAGTGCGAAAGCATTGTCGACCTTTAAGGAAAGTGTCATTATAGGAGTGGAAAAGGGAGAGGGAGAGGAAGAGGGAGGAATGAGGGAGGGGAGGGGAAGGGGTAATGGGTCTCTGGAACTCAGCCGCTCAGCGTACGAAGTGCGATAGCTAAGCTACCACTCAGACGCCGGTTTTCTGCAGGAGTGTGGCGGCTTCCGGCGAGCCGGCCCATTCATGCTACAGACAAATATTATGTCATTCTTGACAAAGTATTCGTCTGCAGCGTGGCTCAACCACTATAGTTATAGTTATAGTTAAATCCTTGTTATATTTGAAATATAAATAGTTTTGCGTTTAATACCAAACGTTTTCACAATTAGATACAAGACGTGGGAAATTTAAGAATCACCTGTGATAGCAGCGTAGTTGATTTGAATTCATTTGTAATGGCGCCAGCTCAGGCACCGCGGCGTGCCGGAACGGCTAAGTTTTAATTTATTCTCCTAACGATCCCCAGGCATGAGATCGGTTGATTACCATCGCTCTTACTTAGATTGTATGTTTTGTGTGGCCGAGTTTCTACGCTAGTTCGTATCGTAATAAGGAAATGGTTCAGTAGATTTTTCGTACTGATTTTGAGATTTTTAATTCTTGCTTGATGAAAAGAGCTGTCCGTGTATATGTACATATCAAAGATGAACAGACAAACTTACTTTGATAAGATTCGCGAACAAAAATGTATTCTCGGATCTTTATTTTTAAGTGTGAAAGAGAGAAAGAAAGAAACCTTTTAACATAATCCACAACACAGTAAAGTGCGTGTTGTACACATATATATGTACATACCAAATGTCAAAAGATAGACAGTCAAACTTACTTTGCTAAGATTCGCGAACAAAAATGTATTCTCGGATCTTTATATTTAAGTTTGAAAGAGAGAAAGAAAGAAAACTTTATTATATTTGTAATAAAGCTTTCTTTAGTACTTTGTTTACTGTGTTGTGGATTACAACACAGTAAACAAAGTAATATATTCATAGAAATGAAAAAAAATATATAAGAAATTAAAATAAAACTAATATAATATTACAAACAAAACAAAAAATTATTACAAACAAAAGTAATACGAAAAGAAAACAAAAATACAAATTATCTTTCAAGAGGAAAGATCACATCATTTCAAAACGGTAGTAGAAGTTTGTTTTTTATCAGTCGAATAAATGAAAGGGTTTTTTTTTATTGGAATTGACTATAGCAACACCATACAGGTTATCTTTAAAAATATCAAAGACAAACACATAAAAAACAATACTATAATATTATTTCAATAATCTACTATTACATCTAATATGTACAAATATATAACACATTTACATCTACCGTATCACTCATTGTCTTCGATTGCAGTAATATCATATCATCCTGCTAAATCGATCTTTTCTTTCCCCTGCCCTTTCCTTTCTTCTCTATCCTTTTCCCTTCTTTTCCGCGTGGCTCATGCGTGGCTAGTCGTAAGCGTGCCGACCGTCCCTGGATCGGGTTCCCCGGGTACTATAGTGTCTTACTTCAGCATGCGGGGTTCTGCTGGAGCTGACCTCCATCCTCCTTTGTGGCTCGTGGATTTCACTATGACGAATTTTAATAAACCTAATTTATTAAAAAATGACGACGACGTTGTTTGCCACCTGTGCGAGAAGCGACTAACGGAGAGCCGTTTCGATGAATGTGAGAGGAAGGATGGATGAAAGATGGATGATTGTGGAGGAAGCACGGAAGGTGTGCCGGGATCGCGGTGGATGGAGATCTGGTCTCTACCTAACTCTACGGGAAACAGGCGTGACGATATGTAAGTATGTATGTATATCTGACACGAAAAAAGTAAATGTCTTCAGTGACAATCACGCAAGCATTCGAACGTCAATATTCAAATATTCGTCGTCAATTTCAAATAAAGTGTGACGTACTAACATAATATGTATAGTCTTAAAATTACTACGGGCGTACAAAAAACACATGAAACTAATTTCGATTGTTCGCAACAAAACAGGAATACATTAGCATTGATAAAATGCTCAAGAATTTGGAAGTATGGTGTGCCTAATAGCTTTTTAATTTGTACCACGTAGGGCCTGCACGCTCGTACCAAACTTTGTTGATAACGGGCGCGAACTGATAAGGGAGCTATTCGTGTCGTCTTCGCAATCCCGGGCGAAACAATGTCCGCCATTATTTTCAACATCTTGATAATAGACCCTTTGTTTAAGTAAAGTTCGATGTGTATTGTGGGATAGATTTTTAATAGTTTTTTCCAAATTTCTTTTATTTTTGTATGAATTCGAAAAAGGAAATATACCGAAAAAAGTAATATTGTGTATCATTGCCAGTTTTTGAAAATATTAAATAAAGTAGAAAAACATAATATTTAAAGTTTTTAAAAGCTAAAAGAAATTAGTAACAATATAAACTACTACTTCTTCCTCGATTGCAATTACTTAAAATTATTATGTTAATGTCCAATAAAATATTATAACAAGTAGAGCTACAATATATGTACAGCATACGAATGGATTAGTCTACTTGTTTTTTTCTTTTCTTTGATGGCAATTACTTATAACTATTATGCCAGTGTGAGGTAAAATATAATAACATCAAGTGCCTTAAAATATACTAGTCAGCTTGTCACGTTACATCTTTGTAAAATGCTGGCCATTCTGCTACAATCTTCTAAGGACTATTGCAGTCAACTTAAAAGTTACGATACATGCATTTATTTCATTATACTCCACTTATATGCTTTAATCTAATGCGTAAATTGTACAATACGCTACCACAACTAAAATATATCTGATAATAACATGACATTATGAAAATGAAATAAAAACATAATGGCACAGTTGTAAATTGGTGGGAAAATCCCTTTAAAGCCTACTTACTTTTGGTAATACACTAATAATTGCACTTAAACAGTGAGATCGAAGTTTTATGTAGACAGTCAACATTTTTATTTGGCCAAAATTCGCGACAAATAAACAAAAGCAGATAAATAATAATGTGTGTTTTTTACTGGAGGAAGTAGATTTACAGGGAACTTAAACTGCCAAAAACTGGGAAAAACGGCCATCAGCACATCTCGATCACCCAACCATTGTCACCAACAACAATAACACCAAAAACACACCATCACTTTTCCACAATGTACACGACATGTGTTTCTCCTCAACACGAGGCATTATTATCAGGTATAGTAGACTCTACGGAAGACAAACGTCAAGTCTTCCGCCTCGTGTTAAGGTTTCTGACGGCCGTTTTTTGGTAAGATTTAGTTTAACTTCCCTTCAAATCCACGTCATCCAGTAAAAACACACATTATTTTTCTGCTCTTGTTTGCTTATCGCGGATCTTAACCAAGTAAAAATTACGTTCGCATAATAATATATATCCGCAAAGTAACGCCTAACTCTAATAATCATATAATTTCATTTTGCTAATGAACTTTCCCAAAAAATTTTTCGAAATATTTCGTCATTAAATTTTTAAAATGATCCCGACACACTTTCCTTGCTTCTTCCACACTCATCCATCATTCCTCTCACATTCATCGTAGCGAAACGGCTCTCCGTTAGTCCCTTCTCGCTCTTGTAGAAATCAGGATGTGATGGGTGGCGAACCACGTCGCCGTCATTTTTTAACAAATTAAATTTATTAAAATTCGTCATAGTGAATCCCGCGAGCCGCAAGGAAAGGAGGTCAACCCCCCCCATGAAAGGAAAGGGCAGGGGAAAGGAAATATTAATTTAGACAGGATGTTAGGGATATGATACTATCGCAACGGAAGACAAGGAGTGATACGGTAGTAGCTCGGGAGGTTGGGGTCGCGTACCCGTGTACCAATACCATAAATATCGAACAAGCGGCTAGTTGAAGATATTCCCTGACCTATGTCGTAATAAAATCGATATAGTGATCGTACGCAGAGAGATGATACATCTCTGCGTACAGATAATAGATCGGAAATCCTGCGGTCGATTCAAGACGCTCTTCGTTGGGTGCAGTCAAGTGAAAGGAGTTGGTAGCTCCAGCCCTGAGATAACCGTACTCTATATGTTTAATTTGTCGTTTCTTTTCTTTGATGGCAATTAGTTATAACTATTATGCCAAGTAAACTACAATAATATCAAATCTCTCGAAAATTAACTAGTCCGCTTATCACGTTATGTCTTGATAATTGGTGGCTATTCTACTAAAACCTTCCATGGACTTTTTCAGTCATCTTAAAAAGTCACGATACGAAATAAACAGGCGTTTATTTCGTATCACTTCACTTTGAAGACGTGTTGAGGCTTCGAGTTGATGTTAAAAGAAATCCGGGTTCACTTGCAAACTTTCTATTTATTACTTGTACACACAATTACTAACACGGACACATTAAATTGTATAAATATATAAATTGTATATATAAATTGTAAACAATAGTTATATTGAAATTGCGCGGAACAAATATGATGCGTGTGTCGTCGCTATTCGAGCGGACGGAGAAGTGGACGAGGCACTGGGTGTACAATGTTGCCACACTAAAAACAATGTGGTGTGTACAGACGCCACATCACCCCCCTGGGTAGAAAATAAAGCTATATAAAAAAAGAATTTTTTACAAAGTGCCTTAAACTAGAGCCCTGCCTTAATAATATTTACAGCTTATCACTAACTTATATATCTAGAACGTCGCGGAATCTAACTCTGCGACCGGAGCGAGTGATAACGGGGGCAGGAGGGAGAGGGGTGGTTGATGATGAAGATGATGATGGCTCAGGTGCACGATCCTCTATCGTAGCTCTTGCAAGAGATGCAGGATGCGAAGCAGGTGTTGACGCTGGTGCCATGTTGGAGGGAGACTGTTGCTCCACCTCCAGATGCGCTGGCTTGACGCGGTCAATGCTTACCTCGTGCTTCTTGCCACCAATATCAACCGTTAGCGTCTTAGGATGTCGAGCCAGGATTTTGTAGGGTCCTGTGTATGGTGCTTGAAGTGGCCGTCGCACTGTGTCGTCCCTCAGAAACACGTGAGTCGCCGAAGACAGGTCTTTGAAGACAAATGTCGTTGGCTGAGAGCGTCTCGAAGCGGGGACGGGGCGTAGAGCGGCCATCTTCGCTCGTAGGTGGGCTACGAAATCGTGCGTGCCGTCAAAGTTGTTTTCATCTGGCGCGGGTGTAAGGACGAACTCTCCGGGAAGCCGCAGGGGTTCGCCGTACACAATTTCTGCCGCAGAACATTGCAGGTCTTCTTTTACCGCTGTCCGGATGCCTAGCAGGACAAGTGGTAGAGCTTTGCTCCACGTCTCGGCGTGGCACATTAAAGCTGCTTTTAGCTGCCTGTGGAGACGCTCTACCATACCATTGGCTTGTGGATGGTAGCTTGTCGTCCGGATACGCCTCGTGGCGCAGACCTGCAACAGACGGGAGAACAATGTGGACTCGAACTGGCGCCCTCTATCCGTAGTAACGATGAGCGGGACACCAAAGCGCGAGATCCAACCATTAACGAAGGTGTCTGCAACTTCCTCTGCTGTGATACCTGACATCGGCCAGACCTCTGCCCACCGCGAGAATCTGTCGATCGCAGTAAGACAGTAGGTGAAGTTGTTCGACGACGGAAGTGGGCCGATGATATCCAAGTGGACATGCTGGAAACGTGCAGACGTGCTTGAAAAGTTACCAACCGGGGATGAAATGTGCCGAGAGACCTTACTGCGTTGGCACGCGATACAAGAGCGCGCCCAGGAGCTGCAATCCTTGCGTAGGAGAGGCCAGACGTAGCGATCAGCTACCAGGCGTGCGGTTGTACGCGCGCTAGGGTGGCTGAGGTTGTGGAGCCTCAGGAATGCATTTCGGCGGAATGATGCCGGCAGGTATGGTCTCGGCTTGCCCGTGGATGTGTCGCACGTAACCTGTATGTCGGTACCTGGAATGTAAACAGACACAAGTTTTAGTGAGGAATTGGTACGCAATTTTTCAAGCTCCTCATCGACAGCTTGAGCTTGCGCAAGAGCAGCGTAATCGTCCGTGAGAGATAGTGCCTCCACACGGGACAAAGCATCAGCTACTATGTTGTCCTCACCCTTTAAGTGCACAATGTCAGTCGTGAACTGGCTTATGAAGCTGAGCTGATTGAGTTGCGGTGGCGGAAGCTTCTCTCGCCGCTGTATGAAAGCATAAATCAAAGGCTTGTGATCTGTGTAGATCGTTACATGTTGTACTTCTAATATGTGCCTGAAGTGCTGTACGCTTTCATAGACAGCGAGAAGTTCCCTATAATATGTTGGCCACTCGGTCTGCTTTGAAGTCAGCTTCCGACTGAAGTATGCCAGCGGTTCCCAACTGTCGCTGTCTGTCCGGCGCTGTTGAAGACAGGAGCCGATATGAGTGCCAGACGCATCAGTGAAGAGACCCAGCCGTGCGCTGCTGTCAGGATGGGACAGCATAGTGGCTGATGAGAGGCTCTTCTTGCAGGCGTCAAAACTCTGCTCCAGTTCCGGCGTCCACGGGAAAGGTTTTGCACCTTTGCTGTGCGTGGAAGCAACGGCGTCTATCAGGGGTGCCTGGAATTTAGAAGCGTTGGGTAAATATCGGCGGTAAAAATTAATCATGCCCAGAAATCTGCGCATTCCTTGAACGGTCTTGGGTGGGGGAAGTCACAAAGTGCCTGGATGCGGTCTTCGGGTGGGCGTGTGCCTGCTGCGCTGATGCGGTATCCCAAGAACGATACCTCAGATGCGCCGAAGACGCACTTTGCTGGATTTATAATTACCCCGTACTGGCAAAGCCGCTCGAAAATAATTCGCAGGTGCTGGGCATGTTGGGTACTGTCCGCGGAGTGGACGAGGATGTCATCCACGTACGCGAAACAGAAGTCAAGGCCTCGCACCACCTCGTCGATGAACCGCTGGAAGGTTTGCCCAGAGTTCCTCAGCCCATACGTCATATAAGGGAACTCGAACAGCCCAAAAGGTGTGATGATAGCTGTCTTACCGATGTCGCTGCTGTTGACTGGAATCTGCTGGTAGGCCTTCACCAGGTCTATCGTGCTGAAGACAGTGGATCCAGCCAGGTTCTGCGAGAAATCTCCTATATGACGGACTGGGTACCTGTCTGGAATGGTGCGGGCGTTGAGAGCTCTGTAGTCGCCGCACGGTCGCCATGTCGCATCTTTCTTGGGGGCGAGGTGCAGAGGCGACGACCACGAGCTGCTAGATGGGCGAGCAGTACCGGACTGCACCATGGCATCAAACTCTTTTTGAGCGATGCGAAGCTTGTCGGCAGCCAGGCGTCGCGGACGACAGGTGACAGGAGGTCCATCGGTCGTGTTGATGTAGTGGACCGTGGAGTGTTTGATCACTCTGTCGATCCCAGGAGGGCGCGTGATGACGGGGAACTCAGCGAGCAATGAAGCATACGGTGAGTCCCCACAGGTTACGGCCTTGATGCTGTCCTGGGTAGTTTGCGCGGTGTTCGCCTTGACCGACAGCTTGGTGGTGCCATCTATGAGCCGCTCGTGTCTGCAATCTGGAAGTAGATTATAATGGCTTAAAAAATCTGAACCAATGATTGCAGTGTTAACGTCGGCTATGACGAAGTTCCATTTAAAATTACGGCGCAGCCCCAGATTTAAATTTAAAAAAACGGTGCCATACGTTTGTATAGCCGTGCCGTTAGCTGCGCTGAGCTCGTAGGTGCAGAGTTGACGTCCCTTAGTAAGTCGCCGGGGAAAACAGCAAATATCTGAACCGGTATCAACGAGGTATTGCACGTTGGTGTACCGGTCCACTATAAAAAGTCGGCGACTAAGAGAGGGGGGGCGATCGGTACTCGCCACTACCGACCGCTGTTCGCGTTTCCCGCTGCTGGTGGAGACCAGTTGCAGGGCTGTGTGCACTTCTGAGCCTTGAGTGCAAACCGGTCATGGTACCAACATACCTGGTCATCTCGAGGGCGGGAGCGAGAGCGGTTGCGTGTGCGATGTCTACTGTGACTGCGGCCATGTGACTGATTTCTAAAACGGCCACTGTCACTTACTAAGGTGGCTAACATGCGGTTCAATTCGGCTACCTGTTGCTTAAGGTCTCTTACGTCGTTTTGCATAGTGGATTGCCTACCGTTATCACTTACAGCCATTTTTGTTTACAGAAAAGTTAGTTAATAAAGCTAATATACAATACTTAGGTAAAATTAACTTTGGTTGAAATATTACACACAATGGCTTAACTTAAATGGGACTGTATAACAATAAAAAGATACAATTGATAACACAGGTGCGCACACTAAACTTAAAAAATTAAAATAGCTATGACTAAAATGTTCAGTACAGCACTATTTTTGTGGTTAAGTTGATATCGCTTTCAGTTCAAAATGTTTAAAAATTCAATAACAGAAAGTCAAAATCTAAAACGCGAACACGTAACATAATGCACCAAAAATAAGTATAGGTTTAACGCTCCGCAGTCTGTCTTTGTTCGTTCACTCACTTAACAATGGCCGCCCGGCCAAAGATGCGCTTGCGGTGCGGCTTGGGCGACTCGACAAGATGGCGTCCGACTATGTGTATAAATGCGAAAGTTTGTACAACCTCAAAGTCCACGTGTGATGCGATGTGTAGATGAGTGATGCGAATACCGGCTGGTCTTGCGGCCTCCGCAAGCTAAGGCTCCGTTCGTAGAACTCGATGCGTGTCCAGATCACGTCGGGGTCACCAATGAAGACGGGTTGAGGCTTCGAGTTGAAGTTAAAATAAACCCAGATTCACTTGCAAACTTTCTATTTATTACTTGTACATAGAATTACTAACACGGACACATTAAATTGTATAAAGTGGTTATTTAAATTGTAAACAATAGTTATATTGAAATTGCGCGGAACAAATATGATGCGTGTCGTCGCTATTCGAGCGGACGGAGAAGTGGACGAGGCACTGGGTGTACAATGTTGCCACACTAAAAACAATGTGGTGTGTACAGACGCCACAACTTATACGCTTTAATCTTACTATATTGTATAATACGCCACCAGAATTGAACAATAAAATTGATAATGAAAGAGGTTATAAAAATGAAATAAAAACACAACGTCAGTGATTTAAGTTTGGAAAAAGTCCTATATGTTTAGTTTATGATCAGTAAGTTAGTGTAGTACATGAATTCAATATAGCATCTGATTTTCTTTGGGATGCTACGGGTATGTTTGAGGTTTTTCCATGTAAACAAAAAAGGTTAAAAAAGAGTAAAGGTTTGTTTATTAGTATAATTGAATAACAGTATTTATGTTGTATGCCCTTAGCCGCGAAACGACGAACAAAATCAAGGTGTGACGAACAATAATCACCTGGCAGATATCACAATGGTGGCTCGTGTCGGCCGCCATGATATGAACGCAGGCATTCGTTTCCCGCGCTTTGCCTCGAATCGTATTCCTGCATGTTTATTTGTGTTAATCTCACGATTGAATTGTATGAAATGTAAAATGTTTTTATTGTGACTGTTTTGCATTTTATTTTGTTGAATTTGTTTGGCATTGAATTGGTGAGTTTAACTTTGTCTTTTTTTTATATATGTTACAGGGAAAAAATATAAAACTTTACTAATTTTCCTCAAATTGTAAACGCATAAAGTATATATCTCTATATCGGCACAAATAAGCGAAAATGTAGTCAACGCCAAATGAAAATTTACCACCAGAATAAAAAAACTTTTATGTCCTGAAAAAATTGTATCTGATCTGAAAATAGTCAGTTTCAATGCTGCACAAAATTTTCTTTTAGTGGTACAGCTGAGAGGCTCATACGAATCGACGCAGTATTCTTTTCTGGTTTCGTATATACAATAGTTTATTTTGACATATGTGTCATTTACAGTGTTTTCGCTTTTCTTCATCTCATGTATGTATTTAATTGTTATTATATGTATATTTTTATTTGCATATATATATGTATATATATATGTACTCCTTTTTTCTTTTCCATCAACCCAAAGCTTGACTGATACAGAATGCCTTCTGGCATGAAGACCGGCTCGTATTAAAAACTGTACAATAAGATTAAATAAATAAATACATAAAAATAATACCATGGATGTTAGTAGTCACGTGTTCTATTACAATTGCGTTCAAATTATAGATAATACTAAATTTTTTCTTAATGATTCGTAGCTTGACTGGTACAGAATGCCTTCTGGCATGAAGACCGGCTCGTATCAAAAACTGTACAATAAGATTAAATAAATAAATACATATAAATAATACCATGGATGTTAGTAGTCACGTGTTCTATTACAATTGCGTTCAAATTATAGATAATACTAAATTTTTTCTTAATGATTCGTAGCTTGACTGGTACAGAATGCCTTTTGGCATGAAGACTGCCTTTGTATCAAAAACTGTACAATAAGATTAAATAAATAAATACATAAAAATAATACCATGGATGTTAGTAGTCACGTGTTCTATTACAATTGCGTTCAAATTATAGATAATACTAAATTTTTTCTTAATGATTCGTAGCTTGACTGGTACAGAATGCCTTTTGGCATGAAGATCGCTTTTGTATCAAAAACTGTACAATAAGATTAAATAAATAAATACATAAAAATAATACCATGGATGTTAGTAGTCACGTGTTCTATTACAATTGCGTTCAAATTATAGATAATACTAAATTTTTTCTTAATGATTCGTAGCTTGACTGGTACAGAATGCCTTCTGGCATGAAGACCGCTTTTGTATCAAAAACTGTACAATAAGATTAAATTAATAAATACATAAAAATAATACTATGGATGTTAGTAGTCACGTGTTCTATTACAATTGCGTTCAAATTATAGATAATACTAAAATTTTTCTTAATGATTCGTATTTAGTTAATAGTACTTGTACTGTGAAAATATGGTTCATAACAATAGTCCACTGGTAAACTCGAAACCAGAACTCAAGGACTTAAGCGCATTCTTTATCAAATGAATAATGTATATTGAAATAATTAAATTATTTTTCAATATTCAATATACAAAACTTTAGTAGAGTTGGTCACACCATCTACCATCCCGTATGAGCCCGTTACAAGATGGTGTAACGCTCGCTGATTTCCCCAACTTGACGTCATCACGCGCCTCATTTGCGTGGTAAAACTTTAGTAATTAATATTTTAAAAGACGGGTTTTATTACTGAAATTAAAGAAGTATGTATATCTACTTCAATTTTTATAAGTTATAAAAAAATAGCATTAGTATATTTATTACAAATTGGGACTTATAATTTGCTAATTTAGTTTTTTTTTTAATTTGGTTTAATGTTGATTTACGAATAGAAAAAAACTAGGTAGGTTTCCCCGCTTTAAATGCACAGCGAATTATTGACATTAATATTTCTTTCAACAAGTTTTTTATGAAGCACACGATTTCATGAGTCGGAAAAATGTTATAAAGCAAAAATGAAATTCTCTCGCGTTCGGGTTGAATTGTGGGAACAAGTGTAATTTGCGTGGAAGTTAGCTTACGTTGGATAATTTATGTTGAATAATGATAAGATAGTTGAAAAATGTTTGAGCTGAAAAGTGTTTTAAAACATTTATTTTACAAAATGAACGCGTATTTCGTTAGTTATTTGTTTAAATAAAGTTATTTATGAAGCCTGCTTGCTGCTAGATGTTAAATTAGCGTACGTTTGAGTCAACGTTTACAGGTTGAAATCCTGGTCGAAACTAAAATTTGTTTTAAACATAAATTCAAATTTCGTGTCGCTAGATGTATTTCGTACTGAATACACGATTCTCAAATATGAAATAAAACTATATTAGCGGTGGGTTGAGCTTGAATTATTGATTCGAAGATTTTAATGCTGGTAGCCTATTTACCTTTTACAGCTTTATCGAATACTGGATTATTCGAATACTCGATTTATTGAAACCAAAAATTATATATGAGTAATTAGTAAATTGCAATGCATATCAAGTAAATTACATAATTAGCGACATCTGTTTTGGAGTAACTAAACCAAGAAGAACTAATTAAATAGGTGCATATCCTTGACTTTGTGCCTAGAGGACTGCAACAGAATTTTTTGAAATAAAATGAGCCTTTTATAATTTCTGCGCTGCGCTGTGACTTTACACTGTCATTATTGGAAAGTCACAGCGCAGCGCAGAAAGCGATGTGGAGAGCAAAAGAAGGTGTCGTGAGGAAAGTTAATGTCTGTGTAGTGGTCTGTGCCTACAACTACGGGAGACAGGTGACGATGTGTATGTATGCTAAGCCAGAGCCACGCTGCAGACGAATACTTTGTCAAGAATGGCATATTATTTGTCTGTAGCATGAATGGGCCGGCTCACCCGGGGAAGTACCACACTCCCGCAGAAAACCGCTGTCTGAGTGGTAGCTTAGCTACCGCACTTCGTACGGTGAGCGGTCTGAGTTCCGGAGGCCCAACACCCTCCCCCTCCCACTCCCCTTCCTCTTCCCACTCCTTTCCCCCTCTCACTCGCATAATGTCACTTTCCTTAAAGGTCGGCAATGCTTCCGCACTGCCTATGGCGCTGCGGATGTCTATGGGCGGTGATGATTGCTTTCCATCAGGTGACACGCCTGCTCGTTTGCCCGCCATCCCACAAAAAAATATTACATTACTAGGCAAATTATTTAACCTGTAAAATAAAAATTGCCGTC
The DNA here is from genome assembly GCA_031353405.1 of Baronia brevicornis. Classification (NCBI taxonomy): domain Eukaryota; kingdom Metazoa; phylum Arthropoda; class Insecta; order Lepidoptera; family Papilionidae; genus Baronia; species Baronia brevicornis. Next base: position 123,359 of record JASFAT010001005.1, read on the forward strand.
GTCCGGTAAATGACACGCAATTTGTAAATCGCATTGTCGCGCTCGCGTAGGAAGGTCGACGCGTTCGTCCGTGACGAGCCGAATACGCCGACGGCGACTTAACGTAATTACGAGATCGTTTCGAGTGAAAAACAGTTGCTTCCAGTGAAGAGTCTATAACCATGAATAGATAGATAGTAAACAATGACTCAGCCCTTGTCACGTGAAGTTCTAGTGTGGCCATATTTTGACGAGTTTTTTCAATTCATATTTTTAGTTTACACTTTTCCAATATGTATATATTTATATATCTTTTTAATATTTATTTTCTCTCATTATAACGATAGTGGTATACAAAACACATACATCAAATTATCTTTTTAACATTGTGTACATCCTACGGTTGTCTGGACGAAATCGCTATTAGCGATAAGACCGCCATTTGTATATAGATATTACAATCAATAATTGTATAACTTTGTTTTTGGTGTACAAAAAAGAATATATCTATCTGTCTATACGTCAGAAACAAAACCATGCAGATGTAAAGCGTGGGGCATGTACGGTTTTTTTACACCCCACGATTTTTTTATTATTATATATTATATATATATATTTTTTCTTTTTTACATTATACGGCATACATAAACTTAAATTAAGTTTTCCCGTATACCGTCGTGATGAGGTGTGGGTGTATGTATCGTATAGTGCATGTGCTCAAATTGTGTGTAGTGTAAGTGTGTCAACTATCGCCCTTCGCCCGCCGCTGTATCCGTTCTATATCTGCTATAGAAACGGTGTGGATATGCGCAAAAAGTTTTGCTAAAAAGAAATCCGTCGAACATTTAAAGTAATCGACTTAACTCTCTTAGTTAACAAACTAAAATGGTAACGGACTGATTACGTTTGTCGGATAATCTTTAGAAGAGTGTTGGAATGAAGACGGCGTCTGCGCAAACGTAGCGTGGGACGCCTTCCATCTAAAAAAAAATTATCTGCGTAGTTCAGCTGGCAATATCTGGAATGATCGAAAGTAATCTATGGATGGCCCCATATTACATATTTTGTTTGTATCAATACAAGTTATTCTCCATTCACGGCTACCTGTGCGCATGACCGGCGGCACATAAAGACACTTCCGCCGGAAGTGCGACAATCACCGCCATTTTGACTTTGCCCCAATATTGTGCTCCCGCGTCGACCATGGGGAACCGATTTGATGTTCTAGATTGAATCAGTAATAATCAATCATGTAGTAGTAAGAGTAACATGTATTAGTAATATATAATAATTTCGTGAAGAAACAACTTTTTACTATTTGTTATTATTATATTTTGTCTATGGCCATTAATTTCGTTTATATGTATATTGTATTCGAATATTTAATATTTGACTTAAAACTTTATATAAATACGGTTAATAATCCTTGTTTGTAAATGGTAGTTGAGGTTGAAAATCTAATTCTGGTACCAGACATCTCTATATAGTATGTAAATATATACATATATATTTTCTGAAAGAACTGATTGACTCAGTGGCGGGGCCCTCTGGCCGCGGAGTCAATGGTCGCGGGTTCGATTCCCGCATCGGAATAAATATTTATATGGATTTATAAATGTTTATTCCGAGTCTGGTAACCCCCCCAACCCGCATTTCCTTTCCTGCCCCTTCCTTTCTTCTCTATCCTTCCCCTTCCTCTCCGCTAATTTACGGTCTGCCGTGCCAATGGATGCGTGGCTAGGGGCGAGCCTAGTCTCAAGCGTGCCGATCGTCCCGGGATCGGGCTTCCCCGGGAACTATGGCGCCTTACCTCAGCATGCAGGGCTCTGCTGGGGCTGACCTCCATCTTCCCTTGCGGCTCGTGGGATTCACTAAGACGAATTTAATATACCTAATTTGTTAAAAATGATGGCGACGTGGTTCTCCACCCGTCACGTCTTGATTCTCACGAGGGCGAAAAGCGACCAATGAAGAGCCGTTTCGCTGTGATGAATGCCAGCGGATAGAGCTCTGTGGTCTCTGCCAACCCCTGCGGGGGATAGGCGTGAATATAAAAAAAAACAGGATCAAAATGGCGGCTGTCCGTCTGGTCCTTTGACTATAATTTTTCTTATAATCTTATTATGAGACCTCTTTTGAATTAATAGTTTCTTTTTTAATTTCATTACCCTTTTTTAATTTCATTTCATGTTATCCCTAAAATACTTAACAATAATATTTTTAATGGCCATTTTTTTATGGGATACGAAGGCAAACGACCAAGCTGGCCGCCTGATGGAAAGCAATCAACGTCACCCTTAGACTACCGCGACAATAGAAAACCGCCTTATGAAGAGGTTTAACTGCATATTTTTGCATAGTTGTATTTAATACAGGTTGTATTTTAAGCATAAATAAAAAAAAATAATAATATGAAATGCGATATATAGATGCTGCGTAATTAAAAAGGGAATTCCCCGGTTAACACGTTGATATAAGAAAATTGTAAATTTATATATATATCCTAAATATTTTTCCACCCTATATATTAAATATGTTATATGTATGTACATATATTATAATATATAAAAAGCGTATTTTACCATCCTATCGATAGTGTGTTATCAGCCCACACCAAATATTTACTTTAACAATGTGTTCATCCAAAGGTTGTTTGAAAGAAAACGCTATTAGCGATAAGACCGTCCTTTTTGTATAAACAATACAATTAAATATTGTATCAGTTTGTTCCTGGCATGCAATATAGAATATATATATATATATATATATATATATATATATATATATATATATATATATATATATATATATATATATATATATATATATATATATATATATATATATATATATATCTAATCTTCTATTGCATGCCTATACACACGAGATATATATATATATATATATATACATATATGTACATATACATATATTTAAAAATATGAAAGATAATCGTAATCGTTTTTTTTTCGAAACGCTAAAAATTATAGCTAAATTATTTTCGCTTAGTTCATTTATCCCTATCTTCTTTTGCAAAGATGATACGTTAAAACTTTCTGTGCCAAGATCCATGAATATAAAATATAAAAAAATTATGTAACGTGTTTTGAGCGCCTGTATATAAAATACATACATATATATCGTAAATTATATACTAGAAAATAGATGGATGGATGGTTTAAATGAATCAAAATAAATTAAACCCTTTTCTTCATATATTTATTTCATAGTCCATATATGTATCAATCAACAGCCTGCAGCAGTCCACTGAACATAGGCCTCCCCAAGTAGTGCCACCTAGCCCGAATTTCGGCTACACGCATCCAGTTTCTGCCAGCCGCCCAGCGCAGATTGTCGCATCATCTTGTCGGGGTGCGTCCCACATTACGTTTGCCGAGACGCAGTCTCCACACCAGTACTCATCTGCTCCAACGATTGTCGGATCTTCGACAAACTTGACCAGTCCTCCATCCTACGTCAGCCAGCTTACGTCGTTTGTTAACCCACCACACTTGTTCAATGCGTTTTGGCGGGGTAACCAGACTTGAATACAATGTATTTCCTCTATATAACCTTTCGCCAATGCAGAAGGGCTAGAATGCTCTGCACCCTTTTCACAATTTTAAACGATCCTTGTGTGTATTTGAAATCAATGTTCCAATATCTGTAGGTTTCCAATAACGTCAACCTCCGTTCTACGGATAATCTTAAACTTCTTACCCTTTCACACAGCATTGGCTTTATTTCGAAATCCTTCGCCTTAACGGCTATAAAGCTCTGGAATGACATCCCTCTTCACATTAAAAAAGCATCAAACATATTCGTTTTTAAAGTCAAGAAGACTTTAAAATTTAGGTTAGGATGAGTTAAAAAAATATTCTGAAAGATAATATTTACAGTGAAAGATTCACATTCAAAGTGAAAAATAATATTCACAGTGAAAGATTCACATTCAAAGTGAAAAAGAATATTCACAGTGAAAGATTCACATTCAAAGTGAAAAATAATATTCATGGTGAAATATTCACATTCAAAGTGAAAGATAATATTCGCAGCGAAAGATTTACATTCAACGTGAAAGATAATATTCACTTTGTAGCAAGTCAAAGTGAATATTTCTTTTTTCAAATTTTTTTCCTTCTATTTTCTCGTGTTTTTATATATACATATATGTATGGATATATATGTATTCTATGTATTTAAATGTATATAATATTTTAGTTTTTAATATTTTTTTAGTACAAACTGCACAACTTCCAAACTAATTCTCTCAATTTCGCCCGCAGGTTGACTAGTAGAGAATGCCTAATGGCATTAGGCCAGCCTGCCGTGCATTTTGTGCAAAAATAAAATAAATAAAAATTTAATATTTACTCCGATACGGGGTTCAACTCCGTGAGTGACCCCTACTGAGATGATTGATCGTCATTTAGTTCAGTGGTAGGGCTGCAGGATCAAACCTATTTACTTTGTTAGTAGTATCTGTAACACGATATTTTCTGTTTTATATACTTATGAAATGTGTTCCTGCGACAGTAATGGGTTCGGGAACATCTGGGCTTGCGTGTGACACCCCTGGCGGTGATCTGCGCCTGCCAGCGTCTGGGCTGCGTTTCACAGTTCAACAGCTTCGGACTCTGAATTCCTATGTAGATACGCTGTATGAAGAAGACCAAAAAGGTAAATAATCAACAAATGCATAGCCAAGAAAGTATATTTTTTATGCCATAGGAAAACCAGCAGGAATGTCACCTTATGGAAAGCAATCAATGGGTATCATTCATAGACATCCGTTCATGGGTTTCTGGAACTCAACCGCTCACCGGTCGAAGTGCGGTAGCTAAGTTTCTAGTCAGACACCGGTTTTCGTCACGTCAGTTGGCCCATTCGTGCTACAGATAAATAATATGCCATTCCTGACAAAGTATTCGTCTGCAGCGTGGTTCTACCATTACGAAAAAATTACCACCAAAGTAGAAAACGCAGGCTATTCAGTAAAGTTGTTCAATTGGGGATTATCAAAATGATACATCAGCTTGAAATTAAATAAATATAGTCTAATCAAATATAGTCTAGTCAAATATAGAATACGATTGATAACGCGAAAACAAAAGGATAAGAGAGTTTCCTGCGCCATTTCATTTCTCTCAGAGCGCAACTTTGTCTCTGATACCGATTTCGATGGTATTTTATTAGTTTTTATATTGACTTGAATCGTGAACTTATCCGCCATCTTACATCAGTCACGTTAAGTTTTTATTTCATTTTATAATCTCATATTATTATCAGTTATATTGTTTAATTGTGGTGGTGTATTATACAATATAGTTCGATGAAAGAGTATAAGTGAATTGATATGAAATTAATGCGTGTGTAGTGACTGTTTAAGTCGACTGAAAAAGTCCATAGAAGGTTTTGGTAGAACAGCCACCATTTTATCAAGACGTAACGTGATAAATTGACTAGTTATATTTCAATAAATTTGATGTTATCGTATACTTTTACTTGATACTGGCATAATAGTTACAACTAATTGCCATCAGGAATGGAAAAGAAAAAAGAGTTTTGAGTTTGGCTGTTAACACCAGGCCATATCCTCATAATTATTTACGTTTTGCATAATGCTGAATAGAGAGAATATCTTAATGAGGACGGAAGTAATTCTTATGTATATTAATTATTGTAATGCTCCGAATAGGTGTATCAGCTGACGCGAGTCAACCTTTTTACCACATCGTGACTTTACCAGCAATGAGGGAGACAGAAACAATGTGTTTACACAATCCACGAGCGAGCCGGCCCATTCATGCTACAGACAAATAATATGCCATTTTAGTATTCGTCTGCAGCGTGGCTCTACCACTACTAACCTGTGCACCTCAATTGTCGAATGGAATTCATTAAATAAAAAAAAACACATTGAAACCACCTAAATAGGATAATTAGCAGTAACTTTTTAATCTATTTTAACTGCACACAAGGTTAATAAGCGATAGAACTAGTGTCTTTTGGCCTTCGCGATACATCGATGCGTATATACACACTCATAATGCTTTTAAATTGTGTCACGGCGTTGACACTAGACATATATGTATATATATATATATATATATATATATATATATATATATATATATATATATATATATATATACATATACTTTTTTTCACAGCCTATATACTGCTTTCCCATTGCTGAACACGGGCCTCCCTATTTCTGGCGGAACGGACGTCAACTCACCACGCTTGTGCAATGCGGATTGGGATGACCATATGTATATACATATCGTCATGCCCGTCTTCCGTAGGGGTAGGCAGAGACCACAGACCTCCATCTCCTACGATCTCGGCATACTTTCCTTGCTTCCTCCACACTCAGTACTCTCCTCATGCAAGCCCGCTGATTAAGGGTGACTTGGTCCTTCTTGAAAGAAAAAAAAAAAAAAAAAAATATATATATATATATATATATATATATATATATATATATATATATATATATATATATATATATATATATATATATATTAGGTGTACAAATAAGTTTCCGCAGTTTTTTATAAAAAATTAGGAATTTATTGTAAAGGAAAAGTACATTACGTTTTATTCAAAGTATTTTCCATCATTTGCCACTACTTTTCCCCATCTTTCTGGCAACATTCGGATACCCCGTCGAAAAAACTCTTCATCTTTTGACGCTATCCACAAATCTACCCAATTTTTGGTGTCTTCATATGATGTGAAGCGCTGCTCAGACAGACCATGTGCCATCGACCGGAACAGGTGATAATCAGAAGGGGCTAAGTCTGGTGAATACGGCGGGTGGGGTAAAACTTCCCAGTTGAGTGTTTCCAAGTATGTTTTTACCGGCGCCGCAACATGTGGACGAGCATTATCGTGTAAAAGAATAATTTTGTCGTGTCTGGAGTAGTAATGGGCGCGTTTTTCCTTAAGTGCCCGACTCAATCTCATCAATTGTGTTCGGTAGAGAGCTCCAGTAATGGTTTCGCTTGGTTTCAGCAATTCATAATACACGACACCAAGCTGATCCCACCAAATACACAGCATGAGTTTTTTTCCATGAATATTCGGCTTAGCTGTCGATGTTGATGGTTCGCCGGGCTTAACCCATGACTTTCTCTTCTTTGGATTATCGTAGTGAATCCATTTTTCGTCACCAGTGACTATACGATGCAAAAAACTCTTTTTTTATTCCTGGCAAGCAGCATTTCACTCATGCATAATCGGCGTTCAACGTCTCTCGGCTTTAGTTCATATGGAACCCAATTTCCTTGTTTTTGAATCATTCCTAACGATTTTAAACGATGTGAAATTGCTTGTTGAGTCACTTGTAGAGTAAGTGCAAGTTCTTTTTGCGTTTGGGACGAATCTTCCTCCAATAGTACTTCTAATTCCATGTCTTCGTACACTTTCGGCCTTCCACTGCGTTCTTTGTCTTTAACGTCAAACTCACCGTTCTAAAACTTTTGAAACCATTCCTGACAACTTCTCTCACTTAAAGCAGCTTCACCATATGCTTCTAGAAGCAATCGATGCGCCTCAGCTGCAGATTTTTTCACATTAAAGAAGTAAATCAAAAGTTCCCGCAAATGATGCTTATTCGGAATAAAACTTGACATTTTTGCACGAAAAAAATTACGTGATGCTGATACGGAATCACTAGTACTTTAAGGTTATGGTGTTGCCAGATGACTAAACTTGGGATATTACGTTTTACATCTGACAATTTCTCCATAACCTTCTGGTGGGGCCATCTTTTGACAAACCGCGGAAACTTATTTGTACACCTAATATATATATATATATATATATATATATATATATATATATATATATATATATATATATATATGGCCTACAGATATTTATTCCATATATATTATATATTTATTCCGATGCGGGGATCGAAGCCGCGACTGATATGATACGATACGACTGGTATGATAAATATGTTGTTCAAATTTTAATTAAATATGTTGTTTAGTTAAAAATATAATATACTTTTACTATTGTTAATTATCAACTCAAGTTCAAATACATTTTTTTAAACTTGTAGTTGATGGCAAAAGTTAAAAAAAACATAAATAAAAATAAAAATTTTAAAATACAATTTTTCTTTATTGATCTAAATGGTTTATTTCTTTACATATTACTTGTATTTTATAGAGATGTCTGCTATATATTTTGAATTAGTCCAAACGTACGTTCTTTCTCCCATTAGGTCGAATGTCAGCGACAATGGAGTGCACCGTGGAGGCCATCGTCCAGAGAATAGTGGACGGAGCTGGTCAGAGGGATCCTCGGTTCAGATGCTGTCATATGATTGCTCTGCACAGAGGAAAGAAGGTAAATAATTGTATATATATAGGACTCGTGTTTCTCAAGTTGCGCTGGACTGCATGTCTGTGAGAGTCGGGCGGTGGCAGAAAATCAGTTTCTCCTCTCAATGAGTGGAGATTCTGACCGAGCTGTCGCCCATTTCCCTACAGATGGTACATATCCATACAGATACTGTTGATTTAATAATAATTTAATGTGTATTCATACGTGGTAATGATTAAGGATAAAATAAATGAATCTATCTACATACACACATACATATAGTCACGCCTGTCTTCCTGTAGTGTTAGGCAGAGACCACAGATTTCCATCCGCTACGCTCCCGACACACCTTCCTTGCTTCCTTCACACTCATCCTTCTCTTCATCCATTCTTCCTCTCACATCCATCGTAGCGAAACGGCTCTCCGTTCGTCGCTTCTCGCCCTCGTGGGAATCAGGATGTGACGGGCGGCGAACCACATCGCCGTCATTTTTTAACAAACTGAATTACAATTGGTCATAGTGAATCCCACGAGCCGCAAGGGAGGACGGAGGTCAGTGCCAGCAGAGCCCCGAATGCTGAGGTAAGGCACTATAGTACCCGGGGAGCCCGGTCCCGGGACAGTCGGCACGCTTGCGACTAAACTCGCCCCTAGCCATGCATCCTTTTGCACAGCCGTGGATCCGTGGATTTGTGGAGAGGAAGGGAAAAGGATAGAGAAGAAAGGAAAAGTCAGGGGAAAGAAAAGATGGATTTAGACAGGATGATAGGGATATGATACTACCGCAACGGAAGACGAGGAGTGATACGGTAGTAGCTCGGGAGGCCCGTTAATCAATACCATAAAAATCGGACAAGCAGCTAGGCAAAGATACTCCCTGACCATATTTACACATTTCGTGTGTGAAATGTGACATTATTCCTATAATAAGTTATTTGTTTGTTTTTGAAGCTTCAAATGTCGTATTGATTCTAAAACACTGCGAGACGTAACCGGTTCCACAGAGTAGTGGTGCGTGGAAAAAAGTTTCTAGAAAAACGCACCATACTGGATCGCCACTAATTCAGATGGTGTAGATGAAACATTTCCTTGTAACGAAACTTTTTAACCATCTTAATCCGTAGATGCGTTCCCGTTCATTGGAGTATCTGGTGACGCTTGACTCCCTGCCCGTGATGAATAACGGAGAGGACTGCCGACTGCATGAGGGACCCCCTGGATATGGAAAGATTAGACTCGCAGGCAGGGAGGCCGATAAGTGGGACGACTTCCTCACACCCTCAGGATATCTCTGCAGGTATAATTTTCCAGTATCCTATACGCATACGTTTTGATTGTTCGAAAATTGAGTCGAATGATTGTTTTTAGGTGAATTCAGATGAGTAAGCTTTAATATGTATCCTTCGTGGTATACATTTTGTTTAAAATGTCCGATAGCAGAGTTAGATAATAGTTCGATTAATCAATCGCCTAGGTCACCGGAATTCACCCCTGTTGTTTTGCTGACGGCCGTTTCTCGGCAAGTGATTGTCTATAAATTTCTCCGCAAATACACAATATTATTTTTGTGATTTGTGTTCGCGGGGCTTAGCTAAGTAAGTTTGACTATCCACCTTCATAATGGATTTCCGCAAAGTAACGCCTGACTCCGTCAATTATGTAAGAGATGTCGTGAAGGTAATCTATATATATGAAAATCAATTGCTGTTCGTTAGTCTCGCTAAAACTCGAGAACGACTGGACCGATTTGGCTAATATTGGTTTTGAATCATTTTTGGAAGTCCAGGGAAGGTTAAAAAGATAAGTGAATATGATAAAAATATTAGGAATATAGTAAAAATAACAATTTCGTTTTCCCTTAGAAACTATTCCTACCTGTCAAATATTTGATGTTCGTCCCGTCGTTCAGAAATCAGTTAAATTTAAGAGTGAAGTTTATTCATTACGACTCCTTTTTGTTCCTGTTAACTTTTGACCACATTTTTTCTACAGTTGAAACATTCTGCAATTATCGTTCAGCTTTTTTATTTATTATTTCTGAGGCGGTACGAAGTTTGCCGGGTCAGCTAGTTATTATATTTTTAGTAAATAAATGAAAATAGATAATTTTTGTGATCCGGTTCAGGGATAAGGTAGTGGAGCGTTGGGTGGAGCTAATAGCGCGTTGTGCGCAGGCGCGAGGTGGTGGTGCTTCGAGGGTGGTTTGTGCACGCGCCAGTGTCCACGCGCAACCCTACCACTACTGCTATTTGGAGAAAGGTACTATAGCGTGCCAGCTGTACTGCTACGGTGACACACGGGATATTTATGGGGTTTTAACTTCGATAAAAATGACATTCTTCCAAGTGAAATTAATTTAATTTTCCTATTCACTGTACATTTATATCTTATTCATACTTTATCAATATTATTTACTTGTGCAAGGAGAGGCGATATGTTACATCCGAGACGTCAGTCGATCGAAAATATCGATTGATAGAATCGATATATTGTATAATACACCATTACAATGGAACAATATAACTGATAATAATATAAGATTATGAAAATGAAATAAAAACACAACGTCACTGATGTAAGTTGGCGGGAAAAGTCCAATGTTATTCTATTTTACTTGACATTGGGATAATAATATTATAGTTTTATCCAATTGCCATCAACGAAAAAGAAATAATGTTAGTGAGATAGTGGCTTATTATTTTTTAATATCAACTTATTCGTATGTTTCAAGACCGATTGAACTGATGTTTTTATTTATACAGTATAGATTCTCACGGTTGATGTAAAATTCCCTACGGGACAAATATTTACCGATTACCGCGGGCGTGAGTTGTATTAAAACTTGGTGAAAGCTCTATCATGTAGCGGGGAATTGTAGGAGAGGTGTCGAAGTACTTTGCGTATTTATTCAGTGTGGAATACATAGTTAACACAGTTGGTAAATCGATTCCTAGGTATGGAATTCTTGGGTAAAGTTTGTCTGATCCATTGATGTCTATTTCATATATGAATAAATATTGACTTGAAAAACTAATTTTTGTAATGTATATATAATCGAAGTTATGATATTTTGAAATTCTGTTGAACAGAATTCAACAGTTCTGTTTTTGTTTTCATCATTGTTTGTTGTTGTTGTTTGTGCAAAAATATTTTCATTATTTAACGAAAACCAAGTAAAACTTACGTCCATCGCAACAAATTTGTTGTTATTATTGTATAATCACGTCAAAAGTCAGTAAAATAAAAATAAAAATGTATAAAATTATAGAATTGCTATAACCTTTTATATAACAACATGGCGGTTAGGCAAAGAGTGACGTCATGCGCTCTGATTGGTTTTCAATGTCACGTGATCAAACTCTTTATTTTGACTTATTTATTCATTACAATTTTAATTATCGATTTTCATTATCTCTAGGACTTACTTAACTATACAAAACAAAAATATAACATGGCTTTTCCCGCCGAGTTACATCGTGCTTTTATTTCATTTTTATAATCTTATATTATTATCAATTTTATTGTTAAATTGTGGTGGCATATTATACAATATATTTCGATTATGGCGTATAAGTGAAGGAATACGAATTAAATGCGTGTATCGTGACTTTTTAAGTTGGCTGAAAAAGTCCATAGTAGGTTTTGGCAGAACAGCCACCATTTTATCAAGACTATAGTTATATTTTAAGAGATTTGATATTATCGTATTTTACATGACACTGGCATAATAGTTTTAACTAATTGTCATCACAGAAAAGAGAAAAAATATAACAGTTTTTAAATAGCCATTCTGTTGTCTTTTCCATATATATTTTTGATTTCTGTTTTTCTTTATAGAATAGGAAGAAAATGAGCAAAGCGTGTCGCCTGATGGAAAGCAGCATATAAAGTTTCATTCCAACCATCCGGATGAGTGCAGTGCGCATGTCTAGAATTTTTTTTTATACTCTATATTGTTCTACGTATATGTATTGTTATACCCACCCTGTAGAACCAGCTAGCTACCTTCAGCGGTATTTCTGAACGATACAATATTGGAACCTGCAAAAAACAAGCCTACAAACACCTTAAAGACCGTCAAAGTTTCCGTCTTATATGAGAAGTGTGGATGTTTGTATTTCCGTTGATTGCTTGCATTATGTGACATGCGTGTTCGTTTGCTCTCCTAACCCAATGAGAAGAAATCATTAACACCACTTATAGACTTCTGCGAAATCAGAGGCATGCATTGCCAGCTTCTGACTTTTTATTATTTTTTCCGATCTAATCTTGGCAATGATTATAGCGACTCTTTTCCTACAGTATCACCCCAGACCTCAACGGAGCGTCGTCTCGCCATAGTGGAAGGCGCCGCCTGGGTTATGGTGCGAGTAGGGGCGGGAGAAGCAGAGGCCAAGTTGATGTTGGGTGCCAGGGTAGGGGGATGCAGTGCCTCTGCATATACGAGCAGGGTTCCTCTCACACACCCCATGGCGCTGCTACACTACACCTGCGCTCAGGGGGTGAGTAATGATTAATATGTTTATTTTAATGACTAAATTAGGTTGTTTTATTTAATGGCTACATTAGGTTGTTTTATGTAATGGTTGATAAACGAATTGGTTGATAAACTTCCTCGTTGGTAACCTTTTGTATTTACGAGATAGATATCATGCGTCCATAAAGCCACATTTCGTATGCTTCTGTACATTATTTTCTCTACTCTACTCTCTCATTAAGCAGGGGTATTACGCCACAGCAGTGGGCCCCTTGCCCTCGACGGGTGGGGAGCGCGGTGTGCTGTGGCAGCTGTGGAACCCAGCGCTCGAGGCTTCCCTGGACTCGCACTGCGCTGACCACTCCAGCGTAGCCGTTGTATCGGGAGCTCTCAATGCACTGCTCGATAGCATGAGAGAAGGAGCCTTTCAGGTATTTCTCTAACAATTCTACATACATACAAACATATCGTCACGCCTGTTTCCCGTTGGGGTAGGCAGATACCACAGATGTCCATCTGCTATAATTTCGGCACTTTCTAAACAGGGCTTTAAAGAGAGAGTTTGGAGTTGAAGATCCAGTAGATACAAATTAGTACAGCCTTACAGATAGATGGTTTACAATTTTCAAATTTAAATTTCTTCTACTGCCAATCCTTCTGATGTCTGTTGAGTTTTCGTTTAGTTGCAGTTTGCACTTATTTTTTTTCGTTAAAGGTTTTGAAAATATGGCAGTTATAAAATAAGTGATTAATTTATTTTATTAATTTTTTTAAATTTATTAAAACAACTTTGGGTTGAGAAGAACCCACCGCCTCTAGGTTATATACGTGCTTCAGAGTCTCTGCCAGCCGGAAAGAATATGCCGTGTCCAGTCTGGAAGTTCCTTAACCACATGCGTACCCAGACTGGCCACTGTGGAGACAGCATGGCAAAGTGGGGTTTCTCAGCCACAAACACCTTGTGTGGTTGTGGGAGAGGCACACAAACAATGTCAGACTTGACATCCTGCTCTCTGTTCCCTGTCACCTGCTCAGCAGATGACCTTACGATGGCAAGAGATGATGCGGTGTCAGTGGTCAAGTTGTGGGCTGGTACGTCTGATCGCTGACTTGATGAAGAAGATTTATTTTATAAATATTTTTTATGGGATAGGAAGGCAAACGAGCAGGCGTGTCACCTGATGGAAAGTATCCAAAGCCGCACATAGACAACCATAGTGCCACAGGCCGTGTAAAAGCGTTTCGACCTTTAAGGAAAGTGTCGTTTATGGGAGGGGGAGAAGGGGAGGGAGGGAGTTGGGCCTCCGGAACCAAACCGCTCACCGGACGTAGCGCGGTAGCTAAGCTACCACTCAGACGCCGGTTTATTGCGAGAGTGTGGTACTTCCACGGGCGAGCCGGCCCATTACAGACTACAGACAAATAATATGCCATTTTTGACAAAGTATTCGTCTGCAGCGTGACTCTACCACTAGCGAAAATAAATTAAAAGTTCATTTTGATTTAAAAAGGTTTTAAAATGTAATTAACTTAGATCGGGGACTTGATTCATGTTTGTCACCCCGGGCCTCTGACGGAGTTAGTCCACCATTGAACCTAGTATCGCATTTGTTTGTACATTGGTCACTTTGTTCTTTGGTGGAGACGAATTGTTCGTTGTGTCTTCATCTCCAGGGTTCTTTGCGGGTCTTGAGCAGGTATTCAGCGAGCTGTGCTCTGCGCCGAAGGCTGGAGCGCTGCGCCGTGTACCACCAGCTCGGTGCCAGGAGCTTCGTGGCGGCGCACGCCTCGCACCATCTGTTGATGGTGTTAGACTCGTGAGTAGATATTTATCATCATCATATGTATATGGTTCTCCCGTTGATTAGATATTGATTTTTAAGAATGTTTTTTATTATTATATATTCACGCCTATCCCCCGCAGGGGTTGGCAGAGACCACAGAGCTCCATCCGCTACGATCCCAGCACGCCCTCCCCGCCTCCTTTCATCCATTCTTCCTATCACATTCATCGCAGCGAAACGGCTCTCGCTTCTCACCCTCGTGGGAATCAGGACGTGACGGGTGGCGAACCACGTCGCCGTCATTTTTCAACAAATTAGGTATATTAATATTCGTCTTAGTGGATCCCAAAAAGTCGCAAGGGAGGATGGAGGTCAGCCCCAGCAGAGCTTTTTAAGAATGCTTTATTAATAATAAATTTACATTATTGCAATAGCGTTCTTAACTACAGTAGACCCGCGCTAATCCGGACCCTGTCTAATCCGGCTCCCGCTGTAATCCGACAAGCCTATCACTATTGATTGTACATAAAAAATTTCGGCAAATCTTCATCAATATTTTATTAGCATTCAAGTTTTTGTGATAAAAGGTGTTCCTTTTTATATGATAAATAGGCAAACGAGCAGGCGTCTTATCTGATGGAAAGCAATCAACGCCGCCCATAGAGTGTTGCCGGTCTTTAAGGAAAGTGTCATTGTGGGTAGGGGGGGTAGGTGGTTGGGCCTCTAGAACTCAACCGCTCACCGGACGAAACACCGTAGCTAAGCTACAACTCCTTGCCCTTGGGTGTCGGGTGGTTTTGTTGTAGTATCTTCGCTGCGGTGGAAGGATTGGTCACGTTGCTCCTTCTTTGAAGGAATCTTTTGTTCTAATTGAGTGTTTATTTACGCTTAACTGT
Organism: Baronia brevicornis; assembly: GCA_031353405.1. Classification (NCBI taxonomy): domain Eukaryota; kingdom Metazoa; phylum Arthropoda; class Insecta; order Lepidoptera; family Papilionidae; genus Baronia; species Baronia brevicornis. The sequence continues at coordinate 138,839 of JASFAT010001005.1, forward strand.
TTCAATTTCCGAAAGGCTGTTTCACATGTGCTCGCGCGGGGGTCTGGCGGGCTACGTGTGGCCATTAGATCGGTCGGAGCTGACGCGGCGCGGAACTCGTGTTGCCGACTGGGTGCCAGACGCAGACTGCCTCCGCAGTTGTTTAGTGCGTCTGCACACTGCAAGTAAGAATATTTTCTATCCTTATCACCACGTAGGTTCTAGAAAGGATTTCTTAATGTGGAAGTTGCCTGGCCGTGTAGTCTTTGTAGGTTGCCAGACTTGAAATATCTATAGGCCATACATATTGTTAACCCATTGATTGCCAGACATATTTAGAGCGTCTTGGCCTGGGTGCCAAGGTTTTATTTTGAAGAATATATGAAAGTTTACAAAATATAATTATATTAAGTTACTGATATAATATTGTAATAGCATTGACAGTAATTTTAATTGAAAAAAACAAAAACACTACGAGATAACTCGTAGCTGGAGTCACTAAATAAAATTCCTGTGCTGGTTTCTACTACGAGATATCTCGTAGCTAGCAGTAACGAGATAACTCGTAGCTGGAGTCACTAAATAAAATTCCTGTGCTGGTTTCCACTACGAGATATGTCGTAGCTAGCAGTTTTGATACACACGCTTAATACGAGATATCTCGTAGTTGGCAGTCAATGGGTTAAAGCCCAAAATTGAATCGGTAATATAAATTTAACACCGGTGTATGGAAGAGATTTTATTTGCACTCAAAAAAAGATTTATTTTCCAAAATATATACGACATAAATAAGCAAACCATATCGTGTGTTAGTAGCGCCATCTATCGCTACTGACTGTAAATACATTAGACATTTATTCCGATGCAGGAATCGAACCTGCAATCGCCGTGGGTGGGGACTTTTCGGCTGTCTTCCGTAGAGTCGAGAAAATGTTCAGGCGAAACACGTGTCGTTTACAAGGTGGAAAAGTGGTGGTGTGGGTTTGGTTTTGTGTATAGTGGTCGGTGGGTGGAGAGTTGCTAACCGTTTTTCGGTAAGTTTTTGGTTAAAGTTCCAAATAAATTCACTTCGTCTAGCAGGAAAACACACAAAATTAATTTTCTTTTATTGTTTGCTTGTCGCGGATATTAGCTAAGTAAAACTTTTGACTGTCCACATAGTGATAGATTTCCTGTAACTCCGGATTTCATTAATTATCGTAAAGGAGGAAGTAAGTGGGGAAGGTAATAAACATCTCTACCATCTCAAATGTCATTTACATCGGCATGCGCCGGGTGACAATCGACTTCTGTGGTACTTTCTGCTAGATAGGTAACGTTCTTGTAAAATTTACTTCTATAATCATATGTATTGTGACATTTAGACCGATTTTATGTATATTTATTTCCATTTTTTCAATACCCCATATTAGTTACACTCTACCTATCTACATATTATCTCCCTATCTATATATTTAAGTGTTTGTCTACCTAATTATACATATAAATGAAATCATTAGGCCTCATATTGTTATTGTTAAATATTCATTGTAATTGTTGTGTATAGTTGTAACTGGACTTTAGGTTTATCTTAAATTCTTTTGCATGTTCGTTATCTTATATTTCATTTAATCTGAAGTCTGTAACTGTATCTTTTGTAATAAAAATAAAATAAAAATTAATATATTTATATATCTTGTTCAAATTTTCAAACGTCAATAAAATACATTTTTTTCATATAATCAAATTCAAATGCAGTTTTTTAAACTCGTAGCGGATGACACTTCATGTTGATACAAGTTTTTCAAATATTAATTCAATCATTCAATTTAATTAGTTTAGCAAGGTATAAATGTAGAAATAAATCAGTCAGTGGCCAAGCGTGTAGATCGCTGGAAAAAATTATATTATTTGTTTTCCTTATCATTTGTTTAGGCGCCGATGACATCCCAGCAGCGCCCTCTGCACCATTAGAAACTGCCCTGTTTAGCCGCTGGGAAAACTTGAATCGCGAGGCGAAGGCTTCTGGTAACACCCAGAGCTACAGTCGGCGACAGCTGCGCTACCTGCGGCGAGTAGCCAGCGAGCTGGTGAAGTGTAAGAATGCCGTTGTCTTCGTGAGTACATTCTGTTTTAAAATAGCTATCCAGTACAGCGTTGTGTTTTTCTAGAAGTTTCATTCCACGCACCACAACCCCATCTAATTGGCTGCCTACATCGTTAGAACCGAACTGATATGACATTCTTTATCTTCTAATACTGCCTCTTGGCACTTTTCCCGCCAACTTACACCAGTGACGTTGTGTTTGTATATCTATTTTATAATTTTGTATTATTATCAATTATATTGTTTAATTGTGGTGGTGTATTATGCAACATAGTTCGATTAAGGCGTATAAGGGAATTTATATGAAATAAATGCGGGTATCGTGACATTTTAAGTTGACTGAAAAAGTCAATGGAAGGTTTTAGTAGAATATCCATCATTTTATCAAGACGTAACGTGATAACTAGTAAATTCTAAGATATTTGATATTATTATTTTTTACTTGAAAGCGGCATAATAGTTGTAACTAATTGCCATTGTAAGAGGTAGTATCTTAACTGTGAAGTGATGCAACAGGAGTCTGGTTTAATAATCCTTTTTACTATACCAAGTGGACCTATTATATATACAATTGATGAATGGCGGGAGAAGAGCGCGGGGTGGGGGAGACGCGGTTGTGCCTGCACGTGTGCAGCAACAAAGCGCGTTCCACGAATGCGGAGAATCAAAGCGCATTCCACGAATGCGGCGTAACAAAGCGCATTCCACGAATGCGGCGTAACAAAGCGCATTCTGCAAGTGCGTAGTAACAAAGCTTGTTCCGCGAATTTGTTCTTGAAGTTATATTCTGTAGCAGGTAGCTACACCATCAAAGAATACAAAACTGACTCACTTCTTCTGATTTGTGTCCACGGATCTGAGGAAAGTAAGTTTGACTGTCCATATTTATAATGGATTTCCGCAATGACCTTTTACTCCGTTAAGATTCTCCTATTTGTTTCCGGAAAGAACAGCGTTATTTTTTTTCAATCACCTTTTTCCAATTGTTCCAGGAAAACCACAACGCCTTCAGAGCGAATCTGATTCAAGCTACCTCCATGCACCAAGAGACTATAGAGGACCTTATACACATCATCGCCATAATGCTGGACCAGGCTCGAGATATGTATTTAAACAACTTCCACTCGAAAGCCGTCGGTGAATTCGATAGGGAACACTCGATTTATAGGTACGGGATTGATACATTTTGAAAGATGCAGGGTAATCTTCTTGCATGCATAATAAAACCTCTATATACCTTCTTGATTATTGTCAATCTCACCTTCCAGTAGTGTATGTCGCTAAATCTCTTTTTTTATGGTATATAGGGGCAAACGATCAAACGTGTCGCCTGATTGCATGTCGTATCGGTTCGAAAATATCGCTGAAGGCAGCTGGTTCCGTCTGAAGCTGAAGGCGGCTGGTAGTGATGTGTGGAATGAAGTTTTGGATAAAACACACCTTACTGGATCACCACTTATACAGATGGTGGGGATGAAACTTTTCTTTTTGGTGTGGCAGTAGAATTCAGAGACAGAAATTATTCCGAAGAAATCTTCGGTGCATTCCATATGGTAAAAGCAATAAAAGATTCTAAGAGATGAGATTCCCACCGTAATATCTGACATGCGTCTCTAATAAGAAGAGCTATTTACAGCATTAATTTTCAGCTTAAAATTCAAATGTGCTTACTCTATCGACAGGTCAAGGAAGTGGAACAAATTGAAAGACTACTATGATGCATCGTCGGCCTGTCTGATAGACGCGGTAAGACGAGACCCCGATCTGCGGCGAGAAGACCTTAAGGACGAGACAAATCTCATGAAGAATGTTCTCATGTGGCTCCACAAAGGCGCGAAGGAAGACAAGAAATATCTAGGACCGGTTCTCAAACCGTATCTAGATGGTCTTTTTTCAAGTTCGATGGAGAATTGTTGGTTTTTGGAAGACTTTGATAGTAGAAAATGTGAGGATGAACATGAGGGGTTAAGAGATTACTGTATGGAAGTTCATGCCGGGAATGTCGAGCCGTGTATGGGTCTGCTGGACGCGGCGAAGAAGCTGGCCTGGGCCAAGGCGATGGTGGACTTCGTTGATAGATTTCGACACGTTGGTGAGTAAAAGACAGGGAGTCTTGTGGCAGATTTGAGTTATATGTTTGAATGTCATTTTTTTACCAATTTTTATATTTACCGACCGATTATGCTATATTATACATAATATAGCATAATCGGTCGGTTCGTCTGGGAAACTATGAGTCAAATGAACCAAAATAATCCCTGGGTATACACAGTGTGGTACGCCCCCCTGCTAGATGGAGCGACTATCTGCGCAATTCGGCTGGCAGAGACTGGATGCATGTAGCCAGCAGTGGACTGTCGGGGGCTGATATTCGAGGATCTATATATATATATATATATATATATATATATATATATATATATATATATATATATATATATATATATATATATATATATATATATATATATATATATATATACTAATATTATAAATGCGAAAGTTTGTGAGTATGGATGTATAATTGTTACTCTTTCAGGAAAAAACTACTGGACGGATTTTGATGAAACTTTACAGTAATATAGGTTATACATCGGAAAAAGATATAGGCTACAATTTGTAATGATTTTATGTCATTTTGGTCGTAATATAATTTTACTATTAAGTAAAAAACATATATTTATTTAAAAGTGATCTGTCACGAAACTTAATGTGGCAGATCAAATTCCACGCGAGCGAAGCCGCTGGCAGAGGCTACTATATTTAGCGCGATATATATATATATATATATATATATATATATATATATATATATATATATATATATATATATATATATATATATATACCGCGCTCAAAGCGTGTTAAATACGGAAATAGTACACTCTCCGTTACAAAAGAGACCATTGTTTTGAGATCCTGTCCGTCTCTTGTTAACTATCAAAACAAACCTTACAAAGGTTCACAGACATGGGATATCTAGGTCAACTGGGTAAGTTACATTCTTCATTGTACGAAAGCCAAATCCCATTGTTAATATGACCCAATTAAAACCCTTTGCACGTATGAATTACGACTCCAAGTTTAATCTTATAAGCCTACTTGCTTTTCCGCTGTTATGATCATCATTTGGCTCAGTTATTATAATAATTTTTTTTTATAAACTCACGTCTATCCCCCACAGCGGTTGGCAGAGACCACAGAGCTCCATCCGCTGCCAGTCATCGCAGCAAAACGGCTCGTCATTGGTCGCTTTTCGCCCTCGTGAGAATCAGGACGTGACGGGTGGCGAACCACGTCGCCGTCATTTTCGACAAATTAGGTATATTAAATTCGTCTTAGTGAATCCCACGAGCCGCAAGGGAGGATGGAGGTCAGCCCCAGCAGAGCCCTGCATGCTGAGGTAAGGCACCATAGTACCCGGGGCAGCCCGATCCCGGGACGATCTTGCGACTAGGCTCGACCCTAGCCACGCATCCATTGGCACGGCAGACCGTGGATTGGAAAGGAAGGACAGAGAAGAAAGGAAGGGGCAGGAAAGGAAATGCGGATTGGGGAGGTTACCAGACTCGGAATAAACATTTAAAAATCCATATAAATATATATTCCGATGCGGGACTCAAACCCGCGACCATTGACTCCGCGAGCGGAGGGCCTCGCCACTGAGCCAATCGGTCCAATGTGTGTGTGTATATATATGTACTTATTTATTATGTATGTACTTATATATTCCTAATTTGAATAACGACCGAATCGGAAGGTCTCAGCACGGGCCTGCCTAGTGCGACCTACTATGCTCTATCCAACTTCACCTGTAAATTGTCATAAATAAAATAAAATAATAAAATAAATAAATCTTATAGACCCACTTGCTTCTCCACCGTGATAATCACCACCTGGGCCAGTTATTATAATAATAATAATTTCTTTATTTGCACTAAACTGGGTTTATATGAAGATTTTCAGTTTAGCCATTATTTATTGTCGGTTCTCCGACAAACCTGTCCAGCCCAATGCCACTTCGGTCTGCTAATTTTAAGAGCTATGTCGTAGTGTGGGACGCCTCCTCCTGCTAGATAGAGTGACTATCTGCGCAAGACGGCTGGCAGAGACTGGATGAGTGTAGCCGAAAATCGGAATAAGTGACGCGCCTTGGACGAGGAAGGCAAATGAGCAGGCGTCTCACCTGATGGAAAGCAATCAACGCCGCCCACAGTCATTGCAGTAACATTGCATGCCTTATAGAAAAGCGTAGGCTTGTTTTTTGAAGGTTCCAATGATGTGTAAATCGAAAACATCCCTGGAGGTAGCTAGTTCTCGTTCATCTTTCTCGATTAAGAAGTCAGTTACGTAGTATACTAAAAAAAAACTTTGAGAACCTCAGGAAACGCTCGCAAATTTACATATATGAATGTACATATTTGTATACGAAAGACTAAAAGACCAAATAATGCCTCTTTGCTGGCAAGTTTGAAATTATGAATACTGTAAGTCGAAATCCACATTAACTGTGTAAATGAAAGGGACTCTTATAACCAATTGGATTCTCCCCGGATCAAAATTTCAACAGGGCCACACCCTCGACGGGAATACGTTAGCATTTTTAATAGACCAATAAACGTTGACCTCTGTTGGCGCTTGCCTGAGGCGATTGTGCTGGAGCTGCGAGGTCAAAGGCGTCTGGTGAAAAGTTAATGCCGGGTCTGGCTTACGTATATGAAGTTACAATAAATGGAAGCGACATGAATTCTTTTGAAAATACGTTCAGTTTTAATTTTTTAAATAAAAGGTGTAGGTAGACAAGAAATTTTAACTCCCAAAATTTTTTCGTACCCTCTCATTGCGTCTTTCACTCCCGATATTTTCTGCTTCTCCTGCAATTTCCTTTTTTCACTCTCAATATTTTCTTCCCCCAATAATTTCATGATGTGAAAAATCGCGAGCAAGTTGGTCGATAAAAAAGTCTTGGGTACTTAATATCATGGAGTGGACCGGCATAGTGAGTGCTTTAGAACTGCTGTAACTCGCGAAGGAGGAAAATTGCCCTGAATTGGCTGCCAACCTTCGCAAGTTTGAGAGGCACTCTTAGAAGAAGAAGAAGATTCTTTCACGCCCAATATTTTCGATACTATATATTATATATATATATATATATATATATATATATATATAAAATACGTTCAGTTTTAATTTTTTAAATAAAAGGTGTAGGTAGACAAGAAATTTTAACTCCCAAAATTTTTTCGTACCCTCTCATTGCGTCTTTCACTCCCGATATTTTCTGCTTCTCCTGCAATTTCCTTTTTTCACTCTCAATATTTTCTTCCCCCAATAATTTCATGATGTGAAAAATCGCGAGCAAGTTGGTCGATAAAAAAGTCTTGGGTACTTAATATCATGGAGTGGACCGGCATAGTGAGTGCTTTAGAACTGCTGTAACTCGCGAAGGAGGAAAATTGCCCTGAATTGGCTGCCAACCTTCGCAAGTTTGAGAGGCACTCTTAGAAGAAGAAGAAGATTCTTTCACGCCCAATATTTTCGATACTATATATTATATATATATATATATATATATATATATATATATATATATATATATATATATATATATATATATATATATATATATATATATATTCATGCCTATTTGGCAGAGACCACAGAGCTCCGTCTGCGACCAATCATCGCAGCGAAACGGCTCTCCATTTTTAACTCCAAATTCTTAACTTTAACGCTTCCGCGACTCCTGCGGTGTCGCGGTTGTCCATGGGCGGCGTTGATTGCTTTCCATCAGGCGACACGCTTGCTCGTTTGCCCTCCTATCCCATAAAAAAAAATACGTTGTCTTAACCTTAGGTTGACAATGCATCTGCAATGGTTGGTGGAAGTTATTTACTATCATGTGACATGCTTTCTTATTCGACCATACCACTTCGTAATATAGCTAACTTTATGTTAAAAACTTGACTACGTTCAAAACACAAGTTCTCGAATCGATCTTCTTTCTACTCAATCCCTTTCTATGTACAGTTAAGGTTATTCGGCTTAAAGGATTATCCAGTTTTATGAGGAAAAAGTTCGGACTCGTACTTCAGATTGGGAAGAAAATAATCCCCCGCAGGAGTGTACTAAGAATTTTTTCGCTTAAAAGTTACTTGGGAAGTACTTAGCGTTATTGTTTGCGGGTAAGGATTAATAAAGTGTTTTCTTTAGATACTTTTATGTTGCGGATCTTAGCAAAGTAAATTTTACTGACTATATATATATATATATATATATATGTACAGTATATATATATATATACATATATGCATATAGATCAGATATACGTAAAAGTTTATGTTTTTTGTCTGTTATGCTTTTCCCATATTTTTTATTCGTAAACCTATTCTCTTAAGAGCGAATAAAATAAAAAAAAATCATTTAAATCTGTCGAGCCGTTTTCTAGTTTTAGCGAGACTAACAAAACAGCTCTCCATATATATATATATATATATATATATATATATATATATATATATATATACAGACAGATTTGAATGATTTTCTTTTATTTTATTCGCTCTTAATACAGGAAAAGTTTACGAATAAAAAATATGGGAAAAGCATAAAAGAACAGCGTGAAAAATTAAAAATTCCTTTTCTCGCTTCAATTTCCAATTACTTTCAATAGATGGCGTTCGTGACGGCTTTATCATATAACGTACGTGTTGTTAACAAAACTGTCGTTTCTTTTGTGCGATTTTGAAAAGTATTGCATACCTAAGTACTAACATACCAGGACAATATAAATACAGGGGAACTTTAATTGTAGGTGAAACGAAGTTCCATTTAGTACTAAATAAATAAATAATAAATTCCTTTATTTTCAGATTTTTACACATTTGCAAAGAAATGTTTGATTATCATATAGTTTATCTAATCTAAAAGTTTTATAAAAAAATACCTCCTTTTTCTTAACAGCCCATATATGTCCCACTGCTAAGCACGGGCCTCTCTAGTTTTGGAGAAATGGATGTCAACCCACCACGCTTGTCCAATGCGGATTGGTGGGGTTATCAGACTCGGAATAAATATTTGTAATCCATACATATATTTATTCCAATGCGGGGATTGAACCCGCGACCGCTGACTCCGTGGGCGGAGGGTCCCGCCCGCCACTGAGCCAATTGGTCTTCAAAGGAGGTATAATTTGTCGTTTTTAAACATTTCAGACTTCCGTCTGGTGTTCCCTACCGGTGATGGGTTAGCGGTATCCTACCCTGTGAAGCTACCATCACGTCGCGAGCACAGCTCGGCTCGCATCCTAACCCTGAGTAGGAGAGATAAGGCTGAAGCTAAGCTAAGATTGGCGAGGAGATGTGTTCTCGGAGCCTTCAACTCTGCGCTGATGGGCGTAAGGGGGTAAATATGGTTGTTTTATTTTTACCGTTTTCTTATTTTTTGTTATATATATTTTTATTTTAACTTCTGCTAAAGATGGCCATTCACACTTACTTTGCTTAAATCCGGTACCACACGAAAAATTTCACATAAAAATGTTAATAAAGAGAACTCAAAATTTACACGTGTAAATTTTGCAATTTGTACTTACAAATGACAATACAAAAGGCTTAGGCGAATAAATTACAGGAGTTAAGCGAATCAAATTAGAATCGGAAGACCTTTCGTCATTCGTTTATGAAAGGTGGGGAAGTTTGAATAATTCCAGTTGTATCTATTCAGAAAGCGGAAACATGGAGATTACATTAAATAAATCATTACCTTTATGATTGATAACTGAAGCATGGGTTGTTTCCTGTTTAGATTTGTTCTTTGACATCTGCTTTATCATTGAAAATATAAAAGATATTTAAACACAACATTTGCACATCAAATGACACCTGATTTTTTTTATGGAATAGGAAGGTAAACGAGCAAGCGTGTCTTCTGATGGAAAGCATTCACCAGCGCTCATTGATAACCGCAGCGCTATAGGCAGTGCGGACGCGTTGCCAACCTTTAAGGAAATTATCATTATGGGAGTGGGAAGAGGAGGGGGAGTGGGATTAGGAAAGGAAGGGGGAGTAGGAGTTGGAAGGGGAAGGGGAGGGGGCGATTGGTGGGCCTCCGGAATTCTGCCGCTCACCGCACGAAGCGCAGTAGCTAATCTACCACTCAGACGTCGATTTTCTGCGCGAGTGTGGTATTTCCCCGGGCGAGCCAGCCCATTCATGCTACAGACAAATATGCTATTTTTGACAAAGTATTCGTCTACAGCGTGGCTTTACCACTATCAAAATTAAATACTGCTATAAAATATTTTTCTTTAACAGATCTAAATCTAAACGAATTAACCGCCAAGAAAGTACAGACGAAATTCTAGCTAGCGTCAAGTCTGGTCAATTTTGGCGGAACACCACCAAACCGGATATCATACCCGGCAATTTATCTCAAGATGTTGCCAATAGCTTAGAGAATCTGCCCAGAGTAAGGAGAAGATCCAGAAGAAATAAATCTGCGACGGCGTATGGTTTTCCAGAGATTTCTATAACTAATCAATCGGATACGAAAACTTTGAGACGAAAATATCATACGTTGAAGAGTTTGGTGTACACAGAACCCGTTGAGAGTATTAAGGAGTTGAAACGGAGACCACGATCTGCTGGGTCAACGGTGAGGAACAAAGAACCTTTGAGTAGACCAAGTATACTGGAAACATTGGATTTTATAAACAGTGTTAAGGATGCTTTATGTGGTAAGTCTGATATCACTAAATATTGTATTTGTATAATATATACATATATACATATAATATATGCCTACATTTGGTACACGGGTACCCGATCCCCGCCTCCAGAGCTACTACCGTATTACTTCTTGTCTTCCGTTGTGGTAGTCTCATATCCCTATCATCCTGTCTAAATCCATCTTTCCTTTCCCCTGCCCTTTCCTTTCTTCTCTATCCTTTTCCTTTCCTCTCCTCCAATCCACGGTCTGCCGTGTCAAGAGATGCGTAGCTAGGATCGGGCTACCCCGGGTACTATAGTGCCTTACCTCAGCACGCTGGGCTCTGTTGGGCTTGACCTCCATCCTCCATTGCGGCTCATGGTATTCATTACGACGAATTTTAATAAACCTGTTGAAAATGACGATGATGATGAGAGGAAGGATGGATGAAAAGATGGATGAGTGTGGAGGAAGCAAGGAAGGTGTACCGGGAACGTAGCGGATGGAGATCTGTGGTCTCTACCTACGGGAAACAAGCATTTGTTACTAATTAAATATATTACATAAAAAAAAGTACGGTTCGCGCAAATCCGGATAAATCCTGCGAGGTTTTGTGGCGCGGCCTTAATATTGTCTATTATACATTTAGTTTTTAGTGTTTTGAGAAAGAAAAAGAAGTTTTCGCGGCAAAAATATGTTAAATTATTTCTGACATAAATCACCGACATAGTTTTCCGAATTAGCAAATCGAAGTGGTCTGGTTTGTCAATGGGTCGGTCTCGTTTCTCGGAGATCCAACAACCGTTGTGATAGACGAACGCTGGGGTGGAGACCGTGTTTTGGCAAACGTATTGTGGAACGCCCCCCGGTTATATGGTGCGACAATTTGCGTAGGACGGCTGGCAGAAGCGTGAAGTCGAAGATAGGGATAGGTGGCGTTTCGTGATATTTTCTAACATAACCTTTGATATTAGTCAATTAGAAAGAGATTATAGATGTGATGATTCATTTAGTGGAAGAATCGGGAACATCAGACGCAGAGGAGTCTGCGTGGTCAGCAGAGGATGAATGGTTACTGAGTGAGACGGCTCCACTCAATCTACTGGCAGCTCGCAGCGGCGCCCGCGTGCTGCACCTCACCCTGGGAGACATTGTGATAGCCCTGCTACAGCGCGGAAGATTCACTGTAAGTTATATGTGATTATGTGGACAGTTAGAACTTTTACTTAGCTAAGATTCGGGACAAGCAAACAGAAAAATAATAATGTGTGTTTTTTTACTGCTAAGTAACTTATACTGTACCTGATGATGCCTCGTGTTGAGGCGAAACACGTGTTGTGTGCAAGGTGGAAAAGTGGTGGCGTGTGTTTGGTGTTGTGACAACGAGCAGACATGTCACCTGATGGAAGCCAACCAACGCTGCCAATAGACAACTGGCAGTGCGGAAGTGTTGCCAGCCTTTGGGTATTTTATAGGTTTTTATAAGTTCTAGGCTATTTTATAAGTTCCAATGTCATAATATCGGTTCAGGAAAACCTCTGAAGGTAGCAGATTCCTCGGAGTAGTGGTGCGTGAAAAGAAATTTCGGGAAAAACGCATCGTATTGTATCACCATTCATCTAGATGGTGGGGATAAAATATTTCTTTGTGACGAACTATTCGGTAGTGAAATTCAGCGGTTGGTATTATTGCGAACAATCACTTTCAGTCAAGATGCTGAGAGATGAAATGTCTGTCCGCAACGCCAAGGAATTTAACCGTTCGGTGTGATCTTCGTTATTGACGTGAATAGCCCGACGTTGATCAGGTTATTATTTATTTCAGATTCTACAAGAGCTATGTTCGTTCCTTGGTGACTCTAGTGAAGGGGCACTGTTCGCACTGCATCGACTTGCCCGAGCCGCTCGTTCTAGAAGCAATGAGAGGGACACCAAGTGAGTAAGATTTTATACAGTACAGACATGCTGCGGCTCTTTAGAACAATTACACGTTTTCAGAAGACTGACTTTGCTTTCTAGCGTCTCAAATTTCTATCAAAAATAGGCAAAGATCCTACAGTATCCCTACTGTAACTGACTCATTTGTTCATCTTCCTCTTCTGTTAAAAATAATGTTTCGTTTATGTTCCAAATTCTTCATTTCTGCTATCATACAAATCGCAATATTACTTATATGGTCTTGTTAAGACCATATAAGTAATGTTGCGATTTGTATTGGATCGACATGCGCTTCATTTTGATCGACAATTTTGTTCAGTAGTTAAAATATATGATTTATGAGCCAGTCAGTGGTAAAATTTTGGTGAAATTAAATATTTGTTTTTAACATTATTTATTTATATGTTATATATTATGTATTTATGTATACTTATAAAAACTTATATACTTATAAAATATAAAATATATACTTATAGCAAAAAATTAAAATAAAAGTGTGTAATTGAAGAAATCGAAAGGAAAACAGTTCACGTAAAATGGATGCGCACTTAGATGAATCAGCTCAAATAAAAACATCAGAGCATTTTATTTTCCTTAAAATTACATAAACAATCGCTTCAAATAATTTTTTATGAATTACAATAATAATAATAAGCAGTAAATAGCTTAGTTGGTGAGACTCGACTTTATAGTCTGATCGTCGTGAGTTCGTATCTATAAAGTTTTATCCGTGCACTATCAGCTTGGGAATAATTAGGAAACACTGAAAATCAGCGCTGTGGCTTGACGCAACTTTTTGCTGATCTTTTCATAATCCATACTGTAGTATAGGCAAAATAACTGATTGCAGGTCTACTATTATTATGATAAATGTATTTTTTTATTTGTATTCTTTTATACATATAGTAGCCGGTATTATTCTTTTTCATACATATAGTAGCCAGTATTATTCTTTGATACAAATAATAGCCAGTATTATTCTTTGATACATATAATAGCCAGTATTATTCTTTATTGCATATAGTAGCCAGTATTATTCTTTGATACAAATAATAGCCAGTATTATTCTTTGATACATATAATAGCCAGTATTATTCTTTATTGCATATAGTAGCCAGTATTATTCTTTTATACATATATTATCCGGTATTATTCTTTTATACATATAGTAGCAAGTATTATTCTTTGATACATATAGTAACCAGTATTATTCTTTGATACATATAATAGCCAGTATTATTCTTTATTGCATATAGTAGCCAGTATTATTCTTTTATACATATAGTAGACAGTATTATTCTTTAATACATATAATAGCCAGTATTATTCTTTTATACATATATTATCCGGTATTATTCTTTTATACATATAGTAGCAAGTATTATTCTTTGATACATATAGTAGCCAGTATTATTCTTCTATACATATAGTAGCCGGTATTATTCTTTTTCATACATATAGTAGCCAGTATTATTCTTTTATACATATAGTAGACAGTATTATTCTTTAATACATATAATAGCCAGTATTATTCTTTTATACATATATTATCCGGTATTATTCTTTTATACATATAGTAGCAAGTATTATTCTTTGATACATATAGTAGCCAGTATTATTCTTCTATACATATAGTAGCCGGTATTATTCTTTTTCATACATATAGTAGCCAGTATTATTCTTTGATACATATAATAGCCAGTATTATTCTTTATTGCATATAGTAGCCAGTATTATTCTTTTATACATATAGTAGACAGTATTATTCTTTAATACATATAATAGCCAGTATTATTCTTTTATACATATATTATCCGGTATTATTCTTTTATACATATAGTAGCAAGTATTATTCTTTGATACATATAGTAGCCAGTATTATTCTTCTATACATATAGTAGCCGGTATTATTCTTTTTCATACATATAGTAGCCAGTATTATTCTTTTATACATATAGTAGACAGTATTATTCTTTAATACATATAATAGCCAGTATTATTCTTTTATACATATATTATCCGGTATTATTCTTTTATACATATAGTAGCAAGTATTATTCTTTGATACATATAGTAGCCAGTATTATTCTTTTATACATATAGTAGACAGTATTATTCTTTAATACATATAATAGCCAGTATTATTCTTTATTGCATATAGTAGCCAGTATTATTCTTTTATACATATAGTAGACAGTATTATTCTTTAATACATATAGTAGACAGTATTATTCTTTAATACATATAATAGCCAGTATTATTCTTTTATACATATAGTAGCCGGTATTATTCTTTTTCATACATATAGTAGCACTATTATTTTTTCTATCTTCCACTGGACTATTGATGTGAACTATTTCCTAGCACAAACATTATTAGCTTAGTTGCATTTTAGTAATATTTAAAACCTTGTTAGTTTTCTTTTTAAAAAATAAATAAGAATAAAAACTAAAAATAAACACAAAATATATACAGAATTTATAACCTTTTTTAACTACATTTATCTACAGAGAACGAAGGGAAAAATAAATTAAATTAACGAACGAAGGACAAAAAGACGGACACAATAAAATATTTAACGAAATCATAATAAGATTTACTGTTTACAAACAGTGTTGTACAGTCTGCAACAGAGATTGTGTCGAGTATATTTATAATTCAGAAGGTTCGCTTTCGCGCGCTGTTTCTCTTCCCTCTCGCCATTATATCACGCCTACGCACCCAGGGGTCGTGCCGGAAACGAGATGCAATCCATCAAGCTGGAGAATTTATTGGTTGTTTTTTTTTTTGGTAGCGACTTACCCTGGATTGAATCTTTGTAGTTTGGAAAATGCAAGATAATAGAAACAGTTCCCGTCTGCTTCCCGAAAATTGTTGTCAGTTTTTAATATAAATATATCATGCTCAGAACACGGCCTTTATGTATCGATGCAAGAAGTTCATCTTCAGTTTTTGGTTGGCGGTGTATCTCACTGGTGATGATGAAAGAGATTATGATTGATGGAATCAGGCGTTACTTTTCGCAAATTCATTACAAAGATCTATAATCAAATTTACCTAGCTAAGATCCGTGAATACAAATCAGAAAAATAATATTGTGTTTACGGATGACCGCCTGGCTCAGTGGCGGGGCTTCTACCCACAGAGTCAATTCTCGCGGGTTCGATCCCCGCATCGGAATAAATATATGTATGGTTTGCAGATATTTATTCCGAGTCTGGTACCCCGCCAAACTGCATTGGACAAGCGTGGTGGGTTAACGTCCGTTCTTCCAGAAATGGAGAGGCTCGTGCTCAGCAGTGGGCGAACATATATGGGCTGTTAAAAAAAAATACTAGAAACTGTTCCCGTCTGCTGTCCCGAAAATTGTTGTCAGTTTTTTATATGGATATATCATGAGCTCAAACCACGGTCTTTATGTATCGATGCAAAAAGTTCATCATCAGTTCTTGATTGGGGGTGAGATAAGTGAATATGTGAGTAAGGAATCAGGCGTTACTTTTCGAAAATCAAACAAAGATGTACTCGTATAATAAAACTTAACTAAATAAGATCCGTGAACACAAATCAGAAAAATAATATTGTGTTTGCGGAGAAGTTTATAAGGAATTATATCCATGCATCATCTAATTTGCTGGCTGTCTACCACAGTCAGATTTAGTTATAGTTTTCTACCATGAACTGCAAAATGTGGACCGCTTTATCACCTATGGTTTCCCACACAAATACGACGTAAACACATTCAAAAGACGAGCGTATGTTTTCACAAAAGCCCGGCAACGCATCCGAGACGCCTCCGGCATTTCTTGTCGCCTGCATGGTCGTTTGCCTGCTCTGCTATAAAAAGGGGTATTCCCAGAATATGATATTGTTATAGAAATAATAATAATAATAGGGGACATCTACTCCCCCGTCAGGGGACTTGGAGTGAGCCTCGGGGTTAAATAGAAATCAATCGGGGAAGTCCACTTCGCGCGTGCGGGACACAGAGTTGTCGGATCGAGCCTCGGGCTCGTGTCCAAACCCCACTGCTCGTGCAGCAACTCAATGGGACAACCGCCCCCTAGGTGCCGCTGTTCCTAGCGGCTTTTGGGCGTCCTTTAACGACTTCGCGTCGTCGAGATATGGGTGAACCTACTGTTATTGAAATTAAGACGATCTGAAGGTGATAAGTTTTTAACAGCGCCATCTGTAGGATGTTGTGTGCACTGATACGTGCCATAACATTCCAATTGGTATATAGGGATCAGTATCGATTGGACTGGGACGTTTGATGCCGTTTCAGCTAGATGGCGCTGCTTTCGCACAGGTTTATTCTAATATACAACACGTATGTATGTATGTAGATGCTTACGACGGCTTTTTATCGTTTATATATATATATATATATATATATATATATATATATATATATATATATATATATATATATATATATATATATATATATATATATATATATATATATATATATATATATATATATATATATATATATGTATATATGTATATATATATATATATATATATATATATATATATATATATATATATATATATATATATAACTATTTCTTCAGAAACGACGGACGACCACGCTAGTCCACAGACTCGGAATAAATATTTGTAATCCATACATATTATATATTTATGTATCTAGCCTTAGCACCATTAATATTGTATAATCCTTTTTAATTATAAAACTGGACATTTCACTTTTTATGTATCGAGTGTGACTAAAGGAAAACATAATATGTTTTAAATACATATTTTTTTACTATACACAGCTCCTGGAAGCTTCCAGAAGCACAAGGAGCAGTGGAGGAAGCACCTCAGAAGTACAAAGTTAGGCCTCCTGACTATATGTCAGGAGACGAGGCACCACAACCACCTCCATTGCCACGCAATGTCAGCAAACCCAAACAGGTGAGTAACTGGGGTTAAGAAATACTTCGCTATCGATGGAGCGATTCACGGTCTGCCGTGCCAATGGATGCGTGGCTAGGGGCAAGCTTAGTCGCAAGCCTACCGACCGTATACTATAGTGCCTTACCTCAGCATTGAGTGGATTCACTGTGATGAATTTTAATAATATATAATTTTATAATAACTTTTCGGTTGTCTACCGTAGAATCTACTATACCTGAAGATGCCTCGTGTTGGGGAGAAACACGTGTCCTTTACAAGATGGAAAAGTGATAATGTGTGTTTGGTGTTGTGTATAGTAGTTGGTGGGTGGAGAGTTGATGGCCGATTTTCGGTAAGTTTTTGGTTTAAGTTCCAAATAAATCCACTAAACCCAACGGAAAAACACACATTATTAATTTTCTGTTATTGTTTTGCTTGTCACGGATCTTAGCTAAGTAAAACTTTTGACTGTCCATATAGTGATGGATTTCCGCAAAGTAACGCCTGACTACATTAATAATTTTAATAAACCATATTTGTTGAAAAATGAAGGCGACGTGGTTCGCCACGTCTTGAACTCTCGAGGGCGAGAAACGGCTAACGGTGAGCCGTTTCGCTACGATGAATGTAAGAGGAAGGAGGGATGAAAAAACTCATGGATGAGTGTGGAGGAAGCAAAGAAGGCGTGCCGGGATCGTAGCGGATGGAGATCTGTGGTCTCTGCCTCCCGACAGGCGTGACGATATGTACCTATGTATGTCTTGGAGGATGTCTCTTCAACGATAGTTCGTTGCGTACCGTTTGGAGGATACTTCCCTCGGTGTACTGCGATCGACCTGCTACGTCTTTTATAGTCTATTCCTACCAATACTGTTAATGTTGCCAGTATATGTATTTCTCCCAACAGTACTAACATAAAATAATCTGTTCCAGGTTCCGAACCACTATCCCGATTACGTGCCATCCAAGCGTCTCCAAAAACTGGAGCAGCATGTCGACTATATAGAACACATCACCGCTCGTCACACTCATCACCAGACGAATGACTGTACCGGCATAATCAACCCGATATACGATATCAAAATGCCTAAAGACAAATTTAGCGTGAAGAGAACCAAGTCCTTGGGCAGATCTTTCAGCTCTCGACATTTAGGTCTGGAGGTAACCAGGTATAACCTAACGTTGGGACACAAAACAGGCAAGAAGACCAACGATGTGGTGACCGCTATGGATGGCACGAGTGGTGAGACCGGTCTCGATGTGAAGAGTAACATCTTCCAAAGATACAGCCATGATAACGTCGTTGGTGATTCCTATAGAATTAGTAGAGTTACTATTGATTAAAATATATATTGTACATATAAACATACATACATATCGTCACGCCTGTTTCCCGTAGCAGTAGGGAGAGACCACAGACCTTCGGATCGGATACGATCTCGGCATATTTTCCTTGCTTCCTGCACACTTATCACTCTCATCATGCAAGATCGTCGGTTAAGGGTACTCTTGACCTGACCTTTCTTAAAAACTCCACCAGTTTGATCAAGGCATGTTTCCCTTGGTCTTTCCCAACCGACTCTTCCATCATATACATAAAATATATTTATTTCTTAAATAACATATAATCAATACAGGCGTTTACTGCTGATCATTGACTTCAAATTGAGGGGTGTAGGTCCACGTGGACGGAATGGAGGTCGTAGAATGATTTTTTTACTTATGAAGACGTACTTATCTACTGGTAACCCATAGCCGCCCCATAGATACTCAGGAGAAGAAATTATGAGTTCATTAATGTTGGATATTAACCCTTATCAGTCGTAAGTCACCTCTCACGTGACAACAGTACTTTGTCGCTGCGGTCGTAAGTCATTTGTGAGGTGACAAGACGAGTCATGATGAAACTCGCTCTGTGTGAAATGCAGGCACTATTGCCTTATTAGTTAAATATCCGTAACAAAGCAAATGACATCTCCAGTTATATATCATTGCCTTTTCCAATTATTTTTTAATATATTGACCCCAAAAATGAACAGTCAATGAAAACTGTATCTGTAGCTACAACCCACCGAGAATCACGTATAAAAAGCTAGCGACCGATAAGGGTTAAGTCTGATTTATCTATTTTTCCAATATTTAAACAATATGACAATCTGTCCAGCTGTGGGACATATGAGCTCTGAAAATAAAAAAAAAATGTATTACTAACTATGTACATATATACCTAAGCAGTGATTTGTATATCAAATACATAATGTGTAAGTCATCTCTAGACGTTGTGCCATGTAATAGAAAATGTCTCCATAGGAAGTCCAAGACAAGATATCGACCTTGGAGGCCATTCATAAATTATATCACACAAATTTTATGATTTTCTGACCCCTACCCCGTCCATGTCACGCATGTGTGACATGTCATATTTGTGTGACACTCTCTAGTGTGACGTTAAATATTTTAGAAATTTACATTTAGACATTATTAAATCAAATGAGCGACTTTCAAAATGTATTTATATATTTTCTAAAAAAATTATAGAACTGGTCATATTTTAACGTTTTTACGTTAAAGTTATAGTATAGAGTTTTAGTTTTAATCTAAAGTGGTAGATTTATACATGTGACGTTACGAAGCTTATGACTCTCCCCTCCCTCGTCACAGGATTTCGTACTTTGTTACCTCTCCCTCGCTCTTAACGTGTGACGTAATTTATGGATGGCCCCTTATGTGAGGGGCTCTAACATCGCTACTCGCTTCTCTCTTATTATATTCCGAAGTTCTAGTGATGTTTCATTATTTAGTAGTTGTGTTTGTCTCCAATTAGTCCGATGCTTGACGGGTTTTCTATCTCTCGAGTCTTTCTGGTGTAGCAAGAGCGAATAGATAGCTTGCTATTCTACTACTATATCAATGGATTGGAAAGCTCACTAAGGTTAAGATTGCTGCCATAAAAAAAGAACTCCAGTTAAACATAAGTCTTGTACAATAAATGTTTGTGTTGATAAAGAATTTACATGTACACTAACTGAAAATTTAATTTTGCTTATGGAAGTGTATTTTTGTTATGTTTTGTACAGTTATTTCATTATAGTCATCCAAACTCTGTCAGTTAACTATGATAGATTTAATTAATTAAACAATTGTTTTTGAACTATGTTCCGCGTTTGTTTGTTTTCGGTGAATAAATTTTGAAACAAGTAATTACGCTTTTTTATTTATACATATAGAAGGAAATCGATTAGATTAACAATGGTATTTCTATCAGCATAAATCTTCAGCACCACACGTACTGTGATGTCCAGAAGGCTTAATTGCGATGTGGAAGATGGGTATATAATACGGTCAATGGGTGATGATTACTTATCACCAGTTGACTCTGCTTAAATCTTTCGGACCGGTAAGGGAAAGTGATGGAGTATACCGCATTCGTATGAACCACGAAGTGGATTGCTTGATAAGCAATGAAACGATTGTTCGATTTTGCAAGGCACGAAGGCTGCAATCTAAAATCATTACAGACTGGACACCCCAGCAGAAAAAACCACGAGATAGATCCAGGAAGCATTGGAAAGATTGCATCTAGGTAGACTTGGATATTCTAAAGAAAAAAAACGGATCGGAAGCGCGTTGCTCTAAACAGAGATGGCTGGAGACAAATTGTGGAGAAGGCCAAGACCCACACTGGGTTGTAGTGCAAAAGGATTCTAACTTGAAGATTTCTTAGAAGAGTCTGCTCGCTTGTTCGTTTACTATTGTATACTTATATAAAATACTATACTGATAAGTTATACAATATAAATATGTACATAATTTATCTCGTCACCGCACTATCAAGACATGTTACTTGATCCGTGGTCCACAATCAACTGATTATCATCGCGCATTCATATGACACTCGCGGCTGAGACAAGGATAGCAATACATCTATGTCTACATTGCATACTTTACACCTACAGTTTTATAAAGATAAATAAAAAATATGCTTTGAATGTCTTTGGATAAAATATTAATAATAGTATGTGGACAGTCAAAAGTTTTACTTAGCTAAGATCCGCGACAAGCAAACAATAACAGAAAATTAATAATGTGTGTTTTCCTGCTGGATGAAGTGGATTTATTTGGAACTTAAACCAAAAACTTACCGAAAATCGGCCATCAATTCTCCACCCACCATCCACAATATACAACACCAAACACACACTACCACTATTCCACCTGACACGTGTTTTGCCCCAACACGAGGCATCTTCAGATATAGTAGACTCTACGGAAGACGACGGAAAAGTCATCTTTTCGGTTGTCTTCCGTATCCGAAGTTTTTGGTTTAAGTTCCAAATAAATCCACTTCATCCAGCAGGAAAACACATTATTAATTTTCTGTTATTGTTTGCTTGTCGTGGATCTTAGCTAAGTAAAACTTTTGACTGTCCACATGGTGATGGATTTCCACAAAGTAACGCCTGACTCCATTAATAATCTTAATAATAGTACGTACTCTTGATGTTATTTTTATATTTAATAATGTATATTTAAAAATCTCGTACATATAATTCATATAAAAATATTTTTAAAGCCCTAGAATTACTATTAATACTACTAAAGCTTCTATTTATAAAAACTGTTCTAAAAATTCTGTATGATAATAATACTAAAGAACGCAATTAAACATACACTCTTTCTTCTTAAACACACACACACACACACGTACACGTACATGCACACAAACAACGCACACTCACACACAGACGCATGTTCACAATCGAATAAACAAATGTTCTATAAATTCACCGTCGTGAAAAACAAATTTAAATATATTTTTTACTAGAGGTCATTTAATATGGAAATCCGTAATTGGCTGATGAGGTTGTCATATCGATATATGGACAGTCAAAAGTTTTACTTAGCTAAGATCCGCGACAAGCAAAACAATAACAGAAAATTAACAATGTGTGTTTTCCGTTGGGTTTAGTGGATTTATTTGGAACTTAAACCAAAAACTTACCGAAAATCGGCCATCAACTCTCCACCCATCAACCACTATACACAACGCCAAACACACACTATCACTTTTCCATCTTGTACACGACACGTGTTTCGCCCCAACACGAGGCATCTTCAGGTATAGTAGACTCTACGGAAGACAACCGAAAAGTGACCCGCCATTACAACGGGCGCCTTATATAAACAACCCCCACCCACAATGTAAGAAAACAACATGTGGGCAATACAGGTGTGTCAAAACACACCTGTATCGCCCACATGTTGTTTTCTACGGCCAGCAATTCTCCACCCACCAACCACTATACACAACACCAAACACACAGTACCACTTTTTCGGATCTTAGCTAAGTAAAACTTTTTTTTGTAAAACGTTTTACTTTGTACTGAGACGGTCTACGGTTTCCTTCGCATACATATGTTTCACATTAATAAATAAATAATATTATATTTCTGCAACGATCATCAAACGGAGCAGATATATCACAATGGCAGAGGTCAAGCTTACTAAGCCAATTAGTTTTACACTCGGCGATGATAGGCGACCGCCTGCACCGACCTTGGCACCCGGCCGACGGCGATATTGGTAAATTGCCACCGCGGCTGATTGTCGCACAATGCCTAAACGGTTCGATGTGGCGCGACACGTAGGTGTCGTGTGTGTTGTATAGATAAACTAGTTGTACCCGGCACGCTTTGCAATGCTACGTAAAGATTTTTTTTAATGTGATCGGAAGGCAAACGAGCGGGCGTGTCACCTGATGGAAAGCAACCAACGTCGCACATAGACATCCGCAGCGCCAAAGGTAGTGCGGAAGCGTTGACGACTTTTAAGGAAAGTGGCATTGTGCAAGTAAATTCCGGAGTCCCAAACCCCCTCTTCCCCCCTCATTCTCCCCTTCCTTCTTCCCATGCTACTCATTGCTCTCTTTCTTCTCCCTCCTCCCCTTCCTTCTACCCCAACTTCTCCCACCTCCCATAACGACAATTTTCTTAAAAGCCAGCAACGCTTCTGCACTGCCTGTGGCGCTGTGGATGTCTATGGCCGACGTTGAATGCTTTCCATCAGGTTACACGCCTGCTCGTTTGCCTTCTCATCCCAAAAAAAAAATATTAAACTTCGATCGAACCCGCGACCATTGACTTCGTGGATGGAGGACCCCGCCACTGAGTCAATCGGTCGTCACATTGGTACCAGTATATAATGGTAATTACCACGTTCACTGCGCAAAGATGAACATTGAATGTCATCTGGTGCGGTGGCGATCCAATAATGTGAACGAACGGGGGTATCTACACCCTGTTTATGGGTGTAGGAGCGAGCCTCGGGACTGAAAACCATTACTCGTACATATGCTCGGGAGGAGTAATGGGGTTCATCTCCGAGGCTCGCTTTAATAATGTGGTGATACATTACATATAGAAAATTTCGAGAAAAGCGCACCGTACTGGATTGCCACTCATCCAGATGGTGCGGATGAAACTGTTCTTTAGGGCGAGTTGTGCGGTTGTGGAATTCGGCGGCGGGAATTATTCCAATTCCTCGGAGCACTCCTCATGGTAAAAGCGATAAAAAACGCTTAGGGATGAGAAATCCTTCTGCAGCCGCAAAGAATAAGTTACTTAAGGAATAGATTTTCTATTTTTGTTTGTTTGTCGCGGATCTTAGCTAAGTAAAAGTTCAAACTGTCCACATAGTAATGGATTTCCGCAAAATAACGCCTGACTCTATTAATCATCAATATTATATATTTAATGAACGCTACACTTCCGTAATAGACAACGACTTGCACATAGGGAATATACACGTATATTCAGACAAATGGATACGTAGTATATTTATTTTACTTTGACATATGATATATGTATAATATATAAATAATATTCACACAATCTTTTATACTTCGAAATAATATAAAGAGAACTATATTTCTCAGTATTTCAATAAAGTCTCTCAAGAAAATTAGAGTAATACCACACAAAAGAAAACATCTGCTACACAATTGCTACGAGAGCCTACGGCGTAGCGCTGTAGCAATATTATTACATTACCTAAGTTGGCACGCCGTTTCGCGTGAAAAAGAAGTCGATTCCCAAATGGGAGTAACTCGCCCCTTCAGCGCTAGTGAATTATTCGTAAATATGAAACACATGTCGGCGTTGAAATGAGTGAGGTTTGTGCGAGATTGTGAGCGATTTTAACGCTTATGTATTTTGTATGTAACAAAATTTGAGCATGTGAACTTGAAGAAAAAGGAAAACAGATTTTTTTATGGGATATCAGAGCAAACAAGCAATCAATGCCGCCTACAGACATCGGCAACACCATGAGTATGACGGAAGCGTTGCCAGATTTTGAGATATGAATACCGTTGAAGGTAGCTGGTTCCATTGGCTGGTGGTGGTGCTTGGAAAGAACTTTCGAGAAAAGCGCACCGTACTTGATCGCCATTTTATGGCCATTTTACGCCATATTTTTGCGAGTTGTGCGGTAATGAAATTCAGCGACAGGAAATCAATATTAATTCTTCATCATTCTATATATGTTGTCGTTGTTGCGGCCTAAAGTTGGGTTGGTTGGAAAGGAGGACTTGGCTACGTAATATCAGGGAATGGACCGGGATAGCGAGTTGTCCGAAATTCGGTATCAAAATTAAAACCTCAATTTGTCTCTCGCTATTTTTTATATAAGTATATTTTTAGGAGTTAATTTTGGAAAAAAGTAAATTAATTTTTACAAGTCTGTAACGAGAAAATAGAAGACTATTAAGGTGAGAAATAATTAAGAGATTTCGGTGAAATACAAGGTTTCTTAGCGAATTTTGAAAGTTCGTGGAAAATTAATTTTGTTTTTAAGTTGATTAATGGACTCAGGCGTTACTTTGCGGAAATCCATCACTATGTGTACAGTGAAAAGTTTTACAAAGATCCGCGACAAGCAAACAATAACAGAAAATTAATAATGTGTGTTTTCCTGCTGGATGAACAAGGTGTCGTTTACAAGGTGGAAAAGTGGTACTGTGTGTTTGGTGTTGTGTATAGTTGTTGGTGGATGGAGAGTTGCTGGCTGTTTTTCGGTAAGTTTTTGGTTTGAGTTCCAAATAAATCCACTGCATCCAGCAGGAAAACACACATTAATTTTCTGTTATTGTTTTGCTTGTCGCGGATCTTATATAAGTAAAATTTTTGACTGTCTAAATTTAGTTTTTATTCTGTGCTACGTAAAAACTATAGTTACCAGTGTGAGTGCTACGAATGTAATTATTTCATGAATCGTAGAGATTTGTGCGACTTCGTAGCCAATTATATTTTATTGTTCACTCCAGTCTGGAAAGTTAGACAACAGCTTCATTCGCCGGTTCATTTGTTTTTATTGAAAACATTTTGGGTTATGTTTTAAGCATAGGAATCACCCCTCCCCCCCGAGACATCTGCTATATCAGGGGGATTGTAAAAGCGTTGCCAGGCTTTGAAAAAGCTGTTTGATATTGAGAGATCTCAACATTTGCTTTTCGAATTGAAGGACTACGTGAAGAATTCGTTCGTATGCGAAGCTATCAACCAATCAATCAACAGCCTGCGGCAGTTCACTGCTGGAAATAGGCCTCCCCCAAGAAGTGCTACCTAGCTCGATCTTCGGCTTCACACATCCAGTTTGCTGCAGCCGCCCTGCGCAGATCGTCGACCTATCTAGCCGGGGGGCGTCCCACACTACGTTTACCGAGACGCGGTCTCCATTCCAGCACTAGTTTGCTTCAACGATTGTCGGATCTCCGACAAACGTGACCAGCCCATTGCCACTTTAGTTTGCTAATTCGAAAGGCTATGTCGGTGACTTTCGTTCTCTGGCGGATTTGTTCATTCCGAATTATATCTACCAGAGAAACTCCGAGCATAGCTCTCTGAGTGACTCTGAGCTTTTGAAGCATACGGACTGTCCACGTTTCAGCACCGTAAGAGAGTATAGGTAGGACACAATGGTCGAAGACTTTTGTCTTCGGGCTTTGTGGTATGGGCAACAAGAAGACCTGACGAATTTTCCTAAATGCCGCCTAGCTGAATTCTTCTATCGGATTATTTATGCGAAGCTATACCGTAGCCAAACGGAACAAACGAAAACAAACAAATATTGTATTATTGATTATAATATTACACTTTACATAGTAAATATTTAATTACAATTGTCATTACAGCTCTTTTACAAATTCGGGAGGCCTATGTTTAGTCGTCGACTGCCGCGGGATGTTGATGATGATGATGAAGTGTATTGAAATATTATTGCGTTTTTTATGGGATAAAAAGGCAAACGAGCAGGCGTGTCATCTGATGGAAAGCAATCAACGCCACCACCCCAATCGCATTGCCGTAGGATTTGCTTAAGCCTTGATGGTTTTTTTTGGAATGTGTAAGCTTGTTTTTTGGAAGTTCCAATATCGTATAGGTTCAGAAATATCGCTGGAGGTGCGTGGATAAAGTGATAGTAAATGAAATTTCTGGTTACTCAACTGATATCAAGATTTTCAGAGTGGTAGAGTCACGCTGCAGACGAATACTTTGTCAAGAATCACAAAATAATATATTAGTCAACATCAATATCAATATCAGCCCGCGGCAGTCTACTGCTGGACATAGGCCTCACCCAAAGCGCGCCACCTAGCCCGATCTTCGGCTACACGCATCCAGTCTCTGCCAGCCGCCTTGCGCAGATCGTCGCTCCATCTGGCAGGAGGGCGTTCCACACTACGTTTGCCGAGTCGCGGTCTCCACTCCAGCACTCGTCTACTCCAACGATTGTCGGTTCTCCGACAAACGTGTCCAGCCCATTGCCACTTCAGTCTGCTAACTTGAAGAGCAATGTCAGTGACACTGGTTCTCCGGCGAATTTCTTCATTTCGAATTCTGTCCACCAGAGAAATCCCGAGCATAGCTCTCTCCATAGCCTTCTGAGCGACTTTGATCTTGTCAAGGAGACGGACTGTCAGTGTCCACGTCTCGGCACCGTAAGAGAGTACGGGCAGGACGCACTGGTTGAAGACTTTATTAGTCTGTAGCATAAATGTGCCGGCTCGCCCGGGGAATTACCACACTCCCGTAGAAACCAGCGTCTGTATGGAAGCTTAACTACCGCGCTTTGTACGGTGAGCGGTTGAGTTCCGGAGGCCCAACCACCGCATCCCCCTCACTCTCCCATAATGACCTTTCCTTAAAGGCCAGCACGCTTCTGCACTTCCTATGACACTGTGAATATTTATGGAGGGCGTTGATTGCTTTCCATCAGGTGACACGCCTGCTCATTTGCCTTCCTATCCCATAAAGTAAAATCAAGTATTGAAGGTGGTACAATTTTAACACATTTTACATACATTTGCGTATTTTCATACGAGTTTTGTAGTGTGGAACTGATTGGGCTGTCCGACTCTAGAGACATCCGGCTAGGTCCGGGCGCCGTTGGGTCGCAAATTGACTCCATTTGTCGGGGCCCCTACGCGTTGTTCTCGATGACAATTATCTCTATTTGTAAATTTCGACATGTTTATTTCGACATAAGAAATTACATTTCGTTTATCGTATTTCGCTCCTTGGAAGCTTTTACCACCATTTCGCAATGAGACTCGTCTTAACGGAGAAGAAACTTCGACAAAAACTCTGCGGGTATCGTCTTTTTTGTATTTTTTTTATCATTTTACTACATGTCAATGTGTATAGATCAAACTATGCAGTCCCGCACATAACAAGGAGAAAGTTCGGTTATATTTATGTAATATGAGGGCTGCCGACAGGGAGAAAACTTAAAACTATATTTTGATATTTCAAACTATGTGGACAGTCAAAAGTTTTACTTAGCTAAGATCCGCGACAAGCAAACAATAACAGAAAATTAATAATGTGTTTTCCTGCTGGATGAAGTGGATTTAGCTGGAACTTAAACTAAAACTTAACGAAAAACGGCCGTCTGCAATTCTCCACCCACCAACCACTATACACAACACCGAACAGACACCACCATTTTTCCACCTTGCAAACGACACGTATTTCGAAAGACTACGAAAGACAGCCGAAAAGTCACGTTTTTCGGTAAGTTTTAGTGTAAGTTCCAGGTAAATCCACTTCATTCAGTAGGAAAATACATATTATTAATTTTCTGATACTGTTTGCTTGACACGGATCTTAGCTAAGTAAAAGTTTTGACTATCCACATAGTAATGGATTCCCACAAAGTAACGCCGTTTATTAATATTCCCACAAAGTAAGTCCATTAGTCATATTATCATATACAATGTTTTGGTTTGATGCGTATATGTGGCCAGCTGTGCGCGTATTGACTATGTTTAAAGTATGTCCATAGCTATAGATATACCTTAAGTATTAATGTTGCTGACGCGAATCCATAGATTTTTTCCCATCCAGAGTCGTATATTGCGGCTATATATACAGTCCCGAGAAGATTTGTCACCACAAGCATCTGTTCACATGTTGACAGCCATCATGTGGCATGTGGCAACCATTGCCCTTCGCAACCATTTTAAAGGAAAGCGAATGAACCACGACGCCACTGCAAGCAGAGACTTTTAGGCGATCATGACATACCCTATTCTTCGAAAGAATGATAAAAGGTTGTATGTTTGACGAAGAATAAAGTGATTGTATTTGTTGTAGTGGTAGAGCCAAGCTGCAGATGAATACTTTGTCAAGAATCGCATATTATTTGTCTGTAGCGTGAATGAGCCGGCTCGCCGGGGGCAGTACCACACTCCCGCAGAAAATTGGCGTCTGAGTGGTAGCTTAGCTACCGCCCTTCGTCCGGTGAACGGTTGAGTTCCGGAGGTCCAGGCTCGACCGATTTGAATAATTTTTATTTTACTTTGTTTGTTTTAAAACAGGGAAGGTTTACGAATAAAAAAATATAGGGAATACCTAAAAGAGTTTCTTTTACTTCCAATTACTTTCAATAGATGGCGTTCGTGACGGCTTTATCGTTCGACAGACGTGTTGCTATACAAAACTATTCTTTCTTTTGTGCGATTTTACTTACTAAAATCGGTACTTACTTTACGGTACTTACATACCAGGAGAAGATAAAATCAGGGGAACATAAATTGTAAGTGACACGAAGTTCAACGGGCCATCTGGTACAAAATAAAAATGAATACTCACGTCGGGATCACCACTTGTGGTTAAATGAAATATAACAGTTATGTTTGCAATACTATGATATAGTGTCAGAAAAAAATATTTGAAAAACGAAGTTTTAACTATGTGTTCTTCCTCTGTCACAAAATATATGAAAATAATTCATTATTTGTAAACAATAGTAAGGGATATACCTTCTAGAACTGTCGCATATATGTCTCAGTAATATCAATCCATTTTTCCGCTCTAGAATCAAACACATAAATTCCACTTAAAAAGTTTTTATATTGTCCAGTTCTTTTTTTTATGGCATGGGAAGGCAAACTAACAGGCGTGTCATGGTGATGATGATGGAAAGCAATCAACGCCGCCCATAGATTTCCGCAGCGCCATAGGCAGCGCGGAAGTGTTGTCGTTCTTTAAGCAAACTGTCATTATGAAAGTGGGAATGGGAGGGGGAGGGCTACCCCTCCCCTTCCCATTCAGGGGGAGGAGTTCATTCTTAACTCTCAACTTTTAAAAATAAATGGCTATTGGATAAGTAACTAACTTGGAGAAAGAAGCCGAAAAAAATATTCAGTTAAGTTATCTAGCATTTAGAAAGCTTGTACAAGTTTCTTCCTCACCCATAATTCAGGAAAGAAGACGAAAGTGCATTCTGATTCACAAACTCGAAGTCACTTAAAAGGGTTTTTAAAGAGTGTTCCTTTAGTGTATAGAAATAGAAATAGAATAACTTTATTTATGACACCATTTTTTTACAATTAATAAAATGAAATCCTTAATAATATTCTATATACAAATAAAAACACAAAACAAAAAGAAAATAATTTTAATCTAACGAGTGTCATAAAATGGTTCTTGCTCAGCATACGCCGGACGCACTATTGGAGCACCCGGCGCTGGTTTTCAGCAAGAACCAACGTGGTCAGATCGCGGACCACAGTGACGACATTCATACTGACACACTCGTGTATATGATACGGAATGAAGAATTCGACGGGAAGAAACATCACAGAGCTTCAATACGAGAACCCGCCACTGATCATGATGTTGGGCTGCTTTTCGTCCGTTGCCTGCCTGTAGCTAAAAGGCCGGCAACGCTTCCGTTCTATGGGGAGCGTTGGTTGCTTTTCATCAGGCGACGCGCTTGCTCGTTTGCCCTCCTATCGGATACAAAGAAATCTGATGGAAAGCAATTAACGCTGCCCACAGAAATCCGCAGTGGAAATGGGAAATGTCTATATAAACTTATAGTGTTCTCAGATTTAAGACTTAAATACCCGTATTGTATATTCGGATAAATATGTGTTGTATGTGTATTAGAAGTAAATAAGACATATTATAAGAACACAACTGATATTGACGCAATTGTGTTCATATAATATATTTTATTTACTTCTTTTTTTTTAATGGCAATTAGTTATAACTATTACGCCAGTGTCAAGTAAAATACGATAACATCAAATATTTTGAATCATATCTAGTTAGTCTACCTAAAAAAAAACAACTAATATCTGAAATACTAAACATATCTAAAATGGTGGCTATTCTACCAAAACCAATAGACTATTTTAGTCAATTTAAAAGATCACAAAGTGTTTCATATCACTTCACTTATACGCCTTAATCGAACTATGTTGTATAATACACCACCACAATTCAACAATGTAATTGATAATAATATAAGATTATGAAAATGAAATAAAAACACAACGTCACTGATGTTTTTTGGCGGGAAAAGGCCTTTTATTTACTTTTCTCTTTTTTGATAGCAATTAGTTATAACTATTATGCCAGTGTCTAGTAAAATAATATCAAGTATCTCATAAAATGTAAATTCAGCTTTTCAAGACGTCTTAAAAAAATGGTGGTCTTTCTATCAAAGTTTGCTTGACAGCAAATATCTATTTGCTGTCAAGTTAAAAAGATATGATGCGCATTTATTTTGTTTCATTTTATTTCGATGCCTTAATCAAACTTTATTTAGTAATAAGACACCAGAATTGAACAATATAACTGATAGTAACTTGAGATTATTAAAGTGAAATAAAAACTCAACTCAAGATGTATGTAAGTTGGCAGGAAGAGTCGTTTTATTTACTTTTCTTTGATGGCAATTAGTTATAACTATTATGTCAAGTAAAATGCTATAAAATTAAAAACAAAATGAAATGTAACTTGTCAGCTTGTCACGTTATGTGGTGATAAAATAGTGGCTATTCTACCAAAACCTTCTATGGACTTTTTCAGTCAACTTAAAAAGTAACGATAGACGCATTTATTTCATATCATTTCATTTATACGCCTTAATCCAATTATATTGTATAATAATCCACTACATTTAAACAATAGAAATGATAATAATATAAGATTATTAAAATGAAGTAAACACTCAAAGTCACTTATGTAAGTTGGCGGGCAAATTCCTGTTTACTTAATCTTTCTTTAATTTAAAAATTTTATACAAATGGTTTGTTAGTGGCCAGATGTATATAAACAGTAGGAGTGATATTGAAATAATATTTTAAAATAAAAAGATATTTTTATCCCCAGCAGCCTTTTGAATGAACAAAAAAGGTTATATAACATTCAAGTGGAAAAAGAATTCCTATTTCAAATTCATGTTTTTAAAATTCGTACGTGCCCCGACAACAAATGGACTAGATTATGTGCATTCACATCTCAAGCTAATGCTGTCCTTTTCAAATCAACGGGAAAATTGTTTCTCTCTCTTTCAAATTTTCCAGTTTAGGCATGCGCATTGAGGGTTTTCCCCAAAGATATGGGTCGGTCGAAGCTTCGTATGGTGAATAATTTTTTACATTATTTCATGTGCCAGTTATATTAAAATCGAATGGTTTATTATTAATAATATATTATTATTTTTAAATTAATATTTATTTTTTAATTTTGTTTTAAGTAAAGTTTTGAATGTCTTCTTAGCAGTGATATAAAAGTTATGTTTTGGACGAAAAATTATTAAAAAAAAAATGATACAATGATGGAAAAGTACCAAATGGCTTAGATGCGAACGTGTTAGGAATTATTCAATTTATAACAAAAGTTACGCAAGAGGGGAGGTGCGCGTTACGAAGCTTCGACCGGCAGACGGGAGGGAGTCAGCCACTGTAGCCCGCGGGATCTCCCGGGTCGCGGAACGCAATCTCATAGAAAGTACCGGATTTAACTAATATATATTAAAAACAAAATAACCTTCAAAACATTCAGATTAATGAATGGTGTTAGAAAAATGTGTTTTTTGTGTTGAGTTTGTGATGTAAAATTTTAAATTGAAACAGACGTGGAAGGACCGAAGTGATACGTGTGAAAAGAGGTTTCATATTTGTGTTATAAAATAGTTCTTGTTTTCCTTTGAAACTTGAAAGATGTTGAAGTCAGCACTGAGAGTTTTCTTTAAAAAGCTGGTTTATGTATTGGAAGAAGATGGCGTATCAAAAGAATGTATCAAGGTAAGATTCAAATTTGTAAATATATAAAAAGACATTTTAGAAAATATATTCATCTTAAAATATTTTAATGTCTATAGTTTAATATGGTTTAAAAATAAAAGTATATTTTATATTAAACTATTTAAAATTATACGTTATGAAGCATTCATCAAAAAATAATTGATATCTGCATGTTTTCGCTACGTAGAAACATAATAGTAAACCATTGAATAAATAAAAAAATAAATATACTTTCATTTACAAAATATAAATCAAAATGATTTTAAAAAAATGCATATTATGTTAAATATAAAATTAATAACAATAATGAGCTAAAGGTTTTGCATTGTCGATACGATAAGAATTAATAGATTCAATTATAGATTCAACAAGTTATAAGTGAAAGAAAGAAAAAAATTATATAATATAAACGAATAATTGTTAAGGTGAAATGAATTACGTAACTGAGTTTTATAATTATTTATTTCGAAATTTATTAATATTAAAATATCGTATTGCATAATATTGAAGTATATATGAATAAATTGACCTTGAAAATATACCAATTATATTTTTCGTATAAAAGTATTTTGTGTTCTGGTAACATATTTCTTTGTTCTTCTTTGGAGTAGTGTGATGTAACAGATTTATACAATACTATGTTGTGCTATATAAACGGTCATATACATTGTGTTCATGAATGCAATACCTTCCAAATAACCTTGAATATTAGTGTTTTAAATATGTTTGTGTGTGTGTCTTATAAACTGAAATAAATACAAATTTAAGAATTAAAATTTCTTAACAAAAGTTCTTTTTTAAACGACATACATACAAAACCAAACACAAACACACACACACGCACACTTACACAATGTTTGTTTTTTAATAAATATTGACCGCGAATTTAATAAATATTTTTTATAAGATGGACAGTAATCTGATAACACAAGTTTTCAAAAATTATTTTTTTATTTTTTAAATTTAATAAACATGTGATGTAACAATATGAATTTATTGAAGGACCTAAATGGATTTACAATTATATATACATTGCAGAAGCATTTTCGGCCATCCACAATTGTGGAGGCTTGTTTTTTTAAAGTTTCATTGTCGTATATATTAGGAATAACTATTGAAAGGCAAAGTGATGGTGTATGGAAAGAAGTTGGTATGAAAAGTATATCGTACTAGATCGCCACGCCATCCTGATGGTAGGAATGAAACTTTTCTTTGTAACGGCGGGTTTTGTGGGAGGGAAATTCGCAATGTAAAAGCAATAAAAGATGCCGCGAGATGAGACATCCCTTTTGTAAAACCGAAAAATCTATTCAACAATATTGTTTTGTTACATTAATAGAATTATTGAAGGTTATGATTTTTATCCACCACGATCACGATCGATGGAAAACTTCTCGAAGTTGTCCAGGAATATGTTTACCTTGGACAAATAGCGCGATTGGAAGGAGACAACTTCGAGAAAGAAGCCGAGAGAAGGATACAGGTGGGCTGGGCAGTGTTCAGGAAATTCCGTCAAGTCTTCTCGTCGCCCATACCACAAAGTCTGAAGACAAAAGTCTTCAACCAGTGCGTCCTGCCCGTACTCTCTTACGGTGCCGAGACGTGGACACTGACAGTCCGTCTCCTCGCCAAGCTCAAAGTCGCTCAGAGGGCTATGGAGAGAGCGCATAGTTCTTCGGGGTTTCTCTGGTAAACAAAATTTGAAATGAAGAAATTCGCCGGAGAACCGGAGTCACCGACATTGCTCTTCAAGTTAGCAGACTGAAGTGGCAATGGGCTGGACACGTTTGTCGGAGAACCGACAATCGTTGGAGTAGACGAGTGCTGGAGTGGAGATCGCGACTCGGCAAATGTAGTGTGGGACTGCTTGATGGAGCGACGATCTGCGCAAGGCGGCTGGCACAGACTGGATGCGTGTAGCCGAAGATCGGGCTAGGTGGCGCGCCTTGGGTGAGGCCTATGTCCAGCATTGGACTGCCGCGGGCTGATATTGATATTGATGATTTTTATGATTGTTAAAATTCAAATAAACTAACAAATGGACTTTTCCCGCCAACTTACATCAGTCACGTTGTGTTTTTATTTCATTTTTATGATCTTATATTATAATCAGTTATATTGTTTAATTATGGTGGCGTGAAGTGATATGAAATAAATGCGTGTATCGTGATTTTTAAGTTAACTAAAAAAGTCCATAGAAGGTTTTGGTAAAACAGCCACCATTTTATTAAGACGTAACATGACTAGCTGACTAGACATTTTAAGAGATTTCATATGATTCTCCATTTCACTTGACACTGGTATAATAGTTTGAACTAATTGCCATCAAAGAAAAGAAAAGAAACTAACAAATCTTGGGTTACTAGATAACAGCTAAATCCGTGGCATAGACAATTCGGCTGAAGTTTCCAACTTTGGCTGTGGTAAGCCTTTGTCTCAATCTGCATCCGTCTTGTTTTACAATTTCCGTTGTCTGTTGTCTACGAAACAGGAATGATTATTTGAAGTGCGAGTTCGTTCAAGGCTTCAGTGGGAACTGCGAGTCTTTTGTCTTTTCGCTGTCTCAACCAGAGGTAGGAATAACACGCCGGTAAAAGTACTTACAACAGTGATATTTAAAAAATACTAATACTAAAATTAATAGTACACTGTAATTTTAAAAAAATCAAATAGTGATGATGTAAATTTAAGTAAGAGTTTTGTAATTTTACTCTAATGAATATAATTTATTTAATATCTAAGGCTTGTGTGATTTATTTTCTTAATTATTTTTACATTAAGGCAAATGAGTAAACAGGTATACCCGATGGTAAATAATCACCATCGCTCACGGACATCTGTTGAGGGCATTACAAATGTGTTGTAGATAACGCATATACAATTTAAAATCAAAGTATCAAATCTTTACCCTAAGGTATACCCTAGGGTAAGTATGCGTAAATTTAACGGAGATGGAAGTAGTAACCAAAGGAAGTATAAGAAAGGACTAAATAAAAGGGAAAGTAATAAAACGCGGTAACACAGTAAAATGATAGTATTTCACTTCTATAATTTGTATGGATGTGGTACTTTTCCGATTGGGCGGTCCATTATATCTATATATTATATATAAAAATGGAGAGCTATTTTTGGTCTCGCTAAAACTCAAAACTATAGAGAAAACAAAAAACAATTGTCAAAAAATTAAAAAATACATTTGTTCCACTCGCTTCCAATTACTTTCAATAGATGGCGTTCGTCACGTATTTATAATCTAACAGAGACGTGTTACGATACAAAACTTTCGTTTCTTTTGTGAGATTTTGAAAATTATTGCATACACACGTGCTAACATACAGTGAGAAGATAAGTCTACCAGGATATCATTTTCGTCAATTTGAATTAAATAAATTGTAGGTGAAACGAAGATCACCGGGTCATTTAGTATTAAATAAAATTAATTTTGTGATATACCTTCTCATGTAATTTTTTTCTTAGTAAAATAATTTTTATAGTCATAATCTAACCAAGATTCACTGAGATTTATGACATAAACATTATATCACCATCCAGGAAAACCTTTAAACTTGTTATAGGAATTTTAGTTTCATTTTTATAAAAAATTACTAATAATTTTAAAACTATTCTAGCTGTAGTAGTCGTAGCATTCGTAACGCCGTTTTAATGGCGTAGCGGTCGTAGCTTTATACACATACTAAAACTTTCGTAGCTTAATTCTCGGACTAATAGTGTAGCAGCTTGAATAAATAAATCGTTTTTACTATTATTTCGATTAAATAAATTAAAAAAACAAACTTATGCATACTGACCGATTGGCTCAGTGGCGGGGCCCTCCGCCCGCGGAGTCAATGGTCGCGGGTTCGATTCCCGCATCGGAATAAATATATGTATGGATTTATAAATATTTATTTTGAATCTGTTAACCCCCCCCCCCAATCCGCATTTCCTTTTTTCTTTCCTTTCTTCTCTATCCTTTCCCTTTCTCTCCGCCAATTTGCGGTCTGCCGTGCCAATCGATGCGTAGCTAAGGGCGAGCTTAGTCGCAGTCGTGCCGACTGTTCCGGGTTCGGGCTCCCCCGGGTTTTATGGTCTCTTACCTCAGCATGCAGGGCTTTGCTGGGATTCACTATAACGAATGTGAAAGGAAGGATGGATGAAAAGATGGATGAGTGTGAAGGAAGCGAGGAGGGTGTGCCGGGATCGTAGTGGATGGTTACCTATGGTCTCTGCCTAACTCTACAGGAGATGAGGATCTCTGCCTAATCCTCGTGGGATTGTCGTGTCACAAGCGATGATGGAGGTCAGCCCCAGCAGAGCCCTGCATGCTGAGGTAAAGTACTATAGTACCCGTGGGAGCCCGATCCCGGGACGGCCGGCACGCTTGCGACTAAGTTTGCTACGAATCCTTTGGCACAACAGACTGTGGATTGTGGGAGAGGAAGGGAAAAGGATACAGAAGGAATACAGAAGGATACAGAAGAAAGGAAAGGGCAGGGGGAAGAAAAGATGTATTTAGCTAGGATGATAGGGATATGATACTACCACAACGGAAGGCAAGAAGAAGATACGAAATTAGTTTTAATAAATTAATTTAAGAAAGTTTGGTTTTTTTTGGAGCTATTGTTGCGGCCGTTTATAATTTACTCATACATGATATTCGTCATTGGCTCCACTGTTTTGTAAAAAAAATATGTATATGTGGTAATCGCATTATCGTGAGTTTGTGGAATGTTGTCACGGTAGTCAGTATTTAACCAATATCCGATTTAATAACCGATATCCGACTGAGCGGCGCCGGATCTGCGGTATGACATTTCTATTTGAATTTCCATTTAAGCCTCGATGCAATTGCACAGTTGATTTATTCTGGTTTACGCTTAAAATTTTTATTAAAATTAATTTTTAATAATTTCCTCTTTCTTAACTACTCTTTTGGAGCTATAGTACTTTAATTTTTTTTGTGTGTTCCATTATTTTTTTATTACTCTATTATTTTATCTCGGCATACTTCCCTTGCTTCCTCCACACTAATTACTCTCCTCATGCAAGGTTCCGCCGGTTAAGGGCACTCTTGACCTGGCATTTCTGACCAAAATGAAAAGGAAATCACGGTTTCCTTTCGGCGACGTGGTTTGAAATGGCGATAACGTGGTTCAAAGTGGCAGCGACGTGGTTTGAAATGGCGGCGACGTGGTTCAAAATGACGGCGACGTGGTTCGAAATGACGGCGACGTGGTTCGAAATGGCGTTGACGTAGTTTTAAACGATGGCGACATGGTTCGTCATCCGTCATGTCCTGATTCCCGCGGGGGCGAAAAGCGAATAACGGAGAGTCGTTTCGCTACGATGAATGTTTGTTTTCACAGTTATTATATTATTATTAATAGAGAAAAATGTAAATTAATTATTTAAATCAAAGAGTTATTGAAATTGACTAGTTAAGCATAAAAAATTAAATTCGTGATTTTAAAACAAATTCTCAACCGGGATTTGAATTCAGAACCCTTGATTCAAAATTCTACACTAACCACTGGGCTGAGAGAGAATTGTTTGTCAAAGAATTTCACCTCATCGCCACGTTAGCGGAGCTGTTATTGTTATAGTAATAACGTGCCCGGGACGAGGGAGTCGTCTGGATGGAAAATGATATTGGCCCGGGGTTGTTACGACCCGGTAAAGAACTCCCCAGATGGGGGGAACTTTGGAAAGGTGTTAAATATAATATGGAGTAACACTGAGTTACTATTAATATACTTCTTGAAACCGTATTCAACTGCTGATGTTAATAAAACAAGTTATATAAAAATTAAATTAAAGTCAATTCCTACTTTTATATCGTGCTAAATATCTTATATAAGAGAAGAAAATCGAAGAAGATACAAGCGATGTTAAGTAAAAGGTGTTGTGACAAAAGTTGAGAAAAGGATGCTTAGATGGTTTGGGCATATAGAGAGGAAGCGTGGAAGGAGTGCGAATGTGGATGGAAGGGTCAGTAGAAGAAGACCACGGAAAACAAACCATGACCAAATTACTGAAGTTTTTAACAAAGGCCAGGTCAAGAGTATCCTAAACCGGCGGGCTTGCTTGAGGAGAATAATGAGTGTGGAGGAAGCAAGGGAAGTATGCCGAGATCGTAGCGGATGGAGATCTGTGGTCTCTGCCAACTACTACGGAAGACAGGTGTGACGATATGTATGCATGTATGTATAAGAGATTTCTTTTCTCCTATGTAAAAGTAAATTTAATAATTGAATTGATATTTGAAACAACCGTATTAACGTCGAGTGTCAACCATTACAATTTAAAAACATTTTTTTATGATTTATTTGAACCTAAATGGATTACTAAAAGTATTTTATCATATATTATATAATAATAAACTATTAGCTCTCCATTGTGATGTTTGAATTACTTTATTCCACATTCATATTATATACATAATTATTAGTTACGTAGTTCAAAAAGATTCTTTGATTTGTACAATGTAACATTTGACTCCATTAATTAAGTGTAAACTTCTTTAGCAATTTCAAATACAAATAGTTTGTATTTGAAACACGATGAAACAAAAAAGGGAAAGTAGAAAGAGACAAACGCATATATATATATATATATATATATATATATATATATATATATATATATATATATCTTCTTCCTTTAATAATTTCTTTATAAAAAGGTAAGCGCCTACATATAATTTCCATTATGGATATATATACGTAATTATGGTAATATATACGTAATTGTTCGACGTTGTTGTTATACAACGTGAGAGGAAATTGTGAGAAATAACAGGTGTACATAACAGAAATAAATTAAGTAATGAAGTTATATTAATTAAGCTTTCGTTGTGATATAGTCATAAGGAAAATACGGTAACATTGGCTGATAGGTAAATGAAACGTTTACTTATTCTGAAAAAAAAAAAAACAATACACACACTTTTAATTTTCCACAGGTCATATATGTATGTCCCACCGCTGGGCACAGCTTCCTCCATGTCTGGAGGAACGGACATTAACTCACCACGCTTGTCTGATAATTTAAACCTAACCCAACCTAATCAGACTCAAAATAAATATACATATATATACATATGTACCGTCACGCCTGTTTCTCGTAGGGGTAAGCAGAGAACACATATCTTCATCTGCTACGATCTCGTAAGCTCTCTCTCAGGTAGGCTTGTCGGTCAAGGGTACTCTTGACTTGGCTTTTTCTAAAAACTTAGGCA
Source organism: Baronia brevicornis (assembly GCA_031353405.1). Lineage (NCBI taxonomy): Eukaryota > Metazoa > Arthropoda > Insecta > Lepidoptera > Papilionidae > Baronia > Baronia brevicornis. Next base: position 179,297 of record JASFAT010001005.1, read on the forward strand.
ATTTGGTCAAGGTATTTTTTCGTCCATATTTGCAACGTACATTTCTTTTGGAACTCGTCTTTCATCGATGGTTTGCGCACATAGAGATGGTCTCTATGTGTGCAAACCATCTAAGCACCCCTTTCTCAACTTTTGTCATGACTTTTGTCTTCCATACGTGTATACAATTCGTGTAGAGTTGACATAATAAAATAAATAAATAATTATTTACTGACATTTGTACGTCATAAGTGGCAATGTGATAAAGCTTTTAAACGTCCTTTTCATCTGGTTACACCTCACATCATGCAAATACAGAATCATCACTACTATCGTTGCGTGAAAAATCACAAATGAAAAATAATTTTTTTACAAAATGTTTAAAACCTAATTTTGAAATCTCAAAATCCTGGTCAAACAAGCCATTACAACTTTTAAAAATAAATTGACAAGACGTCCGTCAATGCGTGACAAGACCAGTTAATAGAAATTAGCTGCGCGCGGAAAAGAGACAGGACGATGTCTAGAAAGGACTACACATTGATGGAAGATTTTCGAATTTTGTGGAATGCTAGAACTTTCGATTGTTTTACCCCATATAAAGAGGTGACGGTGGGTCGAGAGGCAGCTTAAAAGTTTAATACGGAAGAAAATTGAAAGAAAATTTTAGAAGAGAAGTAGAAGTAAAGTGAAACTTAAAGTGCAATACATTTTTCCGATCCCCGAACCCTAGTTCATAATAATATTTTTAATTCAAATGAATGAAAGCTGTTAGAAAATGGCTGTTATAGTCCGAGTAAGTAGCAAGTCTGCGGTCGATATACTGCGACCTTTGACATATACTATTATATATACATATTACTAGTTATATAATATGATAGCTATCTCAGCGCGACCTGAGAGAATGGGTCTGAAAATCAAATTAACCTCACATATTAGATCGTTTCGAAATCTAATTAAGGTACAGACCTTTTCAGGTAGAGCTTTTAAAAAATATATTTATAAATGTATAACCTAAATATATTTTATTTATAACTTTTGTCTTTATTGATGACAATTAGTTATAACTATTATACCAGTGTGAAGTAAAATATAATAATATCAAGTAGGTATCTTAATATGTTACAGTCATCTTGTTACGTTACGTCTTGATAAAATGATAGCTATTCTACCATAAGCTTCTATGGAATTTTGCAATCAACTTAAAAAGTTATCATACCTACGCGCATTATTTGTTATCACTCTAAAACTACATGGTACAATCAATATCAATATCAGCCCGCGGCAGTCCACTGCTGGACATAGGCCTCATCCAAGACGCGCCACTTAACCCGATCTTCGGCTACACGCATCCAGTCTCTGCCAGCCGCCTTGCGCAAATCGTCGCTCCATCTAGCAGAAGAATTGTACAATATACCACCACAATTAAACAATATAACTGATAATTGAAAAACATTATATAATATTAACAAAATTTCTACTATTATTCTTTGTATAATAAGTAAAAAAAAATAATCCAAATATATATATTAAAAACAGAGCAGCTATCCCGGTCCACTCCCTGATATTACGTAGCCAAGACTTTCTTTTTCGACCAATTTGTCTTATGCCCGCGATTTTTCTCGTTATGATCAGTTGCAGCAACTTGTACATCCGCAGCGCGATACGCTGTGTGGAAGCGTTGCCGACCTTTAAGGAAAGTGTCATTATGGGAGTGGGAATGGGAGGGGAAGAGGGAGAGGGTGGAGGATTGTGGAGAGGGAGGGGAAGGAGTTTGGTCTCCGGAACTCAGCCGCTCACTGAACGAAGCACGGTAGCTAAGCTACCACTCAAACGCCGGTTTTCTACGGGAGTGTAGTACTTCCCCGGGCGAGCCGGCCCATTCATGCTACAGACAAATATTATGCCATTCTTGACGATGTGTTCGTCTGTAGCGTGGCTCTACCACTCTGAACTTGAAATTATGATGGTGTCAGGAGGTGGAAAGTGGAAGTCCTCACCTATTATTACTAGTAGTAGTGGAGTCTAATACATTACTCTTAAAATTAAATAAATAAATAAAAACCGCTGTACTCTAGAATTATTTTACCTATTTTTATTAACTGGTATAAGTTTTAAAATTAGGTGAGAGGCAAACTCCCGTGAGCGATACTGATAAGATTAAGTAGAGGCACTCGCGTACAGCCAAGTAATTCTTGACGGCGCTAACGTCCCGGTTATCGCGGTCACTGCGCGGGATCGATCCATTAAGAAACATATCTTATCAGGCTTTGGACACCTTTCCTTACATAATTTGATTAAAACAGTACTCAAAGGCAGACACGGTATTAGTAAGCTTTGCAAACCCCTGTCAAGTGCTTCACAAAATATACAAATACAATATACGGAGCTATATATATAATAATAATAATAATTCTTTATTTGTATAATGTGAGGTTATAACAAGATGAAAAAAGAGACGTATAAAAGCTCCATCACATTGCCACTTACGGCGTACAAATTTCATTAATTATGACACACTATTAGAAATAAGTAATAACACACACACACACACATACACACACACATATATGTGTGCCACCGAATTCCACAACCGCACAACTCGCCGTAAAGAAAAATTTCATCCCCACCATCTGGATGAGTGGCGATCTACTACGGTGCGTTTCACTCGTAACTTCTTTCCACGCACCACCAGTTTGTGGAATCAGCTACCCTCGGCGGTCTTTCCGAATCGTTACGACATTGGAACCTTCAAAAGACAAGCCTATACATATCTAAAAGGCTGGCAACGCTTCCGCGACTCCTGCGGTGTTGCGGTTGTCTATGGGCGGCGTTGATTGCTTTCCATCACGCGACACGCTTGCTCGTTTGCCCTCCTATCCCATAATATATATATATATATATATATATATATATATATATATATATATATATATATATATATATATATATATATATATATATATATATATATATATATATATATATATATATATATATATATATATATATATATATATATATATATATGAATGTGTGTACACATATATATTAAAGTACATTAAAAATATTACAAATATGTGATTTTTTTATTATTTTAGACATTATTTTTTTAGTTATTGTCTTATGATACTGAGTGTTAATTATTTGTTATAGTTATATTTCAATTATTTCTTTACTGGCTTTATACAGTTTGTTTTTAAAGGATCGTGGCGGACCGATTTTGAATATATAAACATTCGGTGTGCTGCCATCCCTTTGGTGTGGTCTGGCGTCCTACAGTACACGGTCGCTTTTAACTTCAACCATTAATATTTATGTATTCCATTATGCATACTAGATTCGTCCGGTTTTGTCTCATATAAAATGAAATAAATACTTCTATAATATATAATTTAACTTTGGGTGGTTTCGATTCGTCGATAATCGAAATTGTAATGCATTTTTCACGGTGCGTTTTTCTTCTTTCCACGCACCACAACCGCGGGGAGCTAGTTACCTACGGCGATGTTTTTCAACCAATACGACATTGGAACCTTCGTGAAACGTGCCTATACATATCTTAAAGGACGACAACGCATTTATGATGTTCTATGGTGTTGCAAATGTCTTGGAACGCTTGCTCATTTGCCTCCCTGGCCTATAAATAAAAAATTACTTATCGGAGTCCTTTGTGTCCAAATTTATATAATTTAAAAATAAAGTTATAAAGCTCATGAAGAGCTTCATCACCATGTGAATGTCGAGTCTTTCTAGCTCCTAGACGACACAGACTTATTAAGAAGGCTCAAAAGAACTAAACCTTTTGGGTTAGTTTAGTGATATCGTAGTGTAGTGAAATGAAATGAACATTTTACTAGGGTAAAAACACGAGAACATAGCGTCTTCATCTTATTAGAGACTATAACAAAAGTGTTAATAGACACATTTTTAATTTTACATAAATACATTTATATGTATCGTCACGCCTGTTTCCCGTAGGGGTAGACAGAGACCACAGATCTCCATCCGCTATGATCCCGGCACACCATCCTTGCTTCCTCCACACTGATCTATCCTTCCTCTGACATTCATCGTAGCGAAACGGCTCTCCGTTAGTCGCTTGTCGCGCTCGTGGAAATCAGGACGTGACGGGTGGCGAACCATGTCGCCGCCATTTCAAACTACGTCGCCGCCATTTCGAACCACGTCGCCGATATTTCAAACCACGTCACCGCCATTTCAAACCACGTCACCACAGGACGTGACGGGTGAAGAACCACGTAGCCGTGATTTTTAAAAAAAAAATAGGTTTATTACAAATTTGTCATGATGAATCCCACGAACCACGAGGGAGGATGGAGGTCAGCCCCAGCAGAGTCCCGCATGCTGATCTAAGGCACTATAGTACCCGGGGGAGCCCAATCCCTGGATGGTCGGCACGCTTGTTAAGTTCATCTTTCTATTAGAATTAGTATAGAAATAATAAATGCATATACTTGCGTTATAAAAAACTGCCAATTAGTATTTTCTAAGAACTAATTACTCAGCCTTATAAAATACTAATTGGTACCTATAAAATAGTTGAAATTGACTAACAGTTATAAGAGTACTTATAAAATCTTAATTAGTTCGTTATTAGTAAATCTATATGGAATTAATTTATTGAAAACAGTTTAATATTCTAAGAATGGAATATTTATAAGTAATTTCTTAAGTAAACTATACCTATATATACATAATTTATGTTTTATGTATAAAAGAATGTAAAATAGGTATGATTTATTTTGTATGTGGACAGTCAAAAGTTTTACTTAGCTAAAGATCCGCGACAAGCAAAACAATAACAGAAAATTAATAATGTGTGTTTTTCTGCTGGATAAAGCGGATTTATTTGGAACTTAAACCAAAAACTTACCCAAAATTGGCCATCAATTCTCCACCCGCCAACCACCATACACAACACGAAACACACACCACCACTTTTCCACCTTGTAAACGACACGTGTTTCGCCCCAACACGAGGCATCTTCAGGCACAGCAGACTCTACGGAAGACAACACGAGGTTGTCTCTCGAGTCTGCTATGCCTGAAGAAGAGAGAGCGAGAGAAGAGAACCGTTTCGCTGCGATGAATGTGAGAGGAAGGATGTATGAGTGTGGAGGACGCAAGGAAGGTGTGCCGGGATCGTAGCGGAGGGAGATCTGTGGTCTCTGCCTACCCCTACGGGAAACAGGCGTGACGATATGTATGTATGTAGATGGGTCAATCACAAAAGCCCGGCGGGCCTCAGGCTGAGTATACCAGCATTATACTGTTTGATATGCAAATGTAAAAGACTGTTATACTGTTCTGTTTCTTTGATTTCCAACTAACAATATTTTCAAACAGACTCGTTCATGCTAACAGAAGAATCGTAATCTCGTCCGGTGTGATCTTGCAAAAGATCGCTTTGTAGCATCACTCCGCCGGCGTCCTACACGAGGAATCCTTTAGACCCGGCGCGGTATTATCCCGTGAAGTCAATCGGCTATTGAATCTTGTCAATGGGCTTACAAAATGAAACCGTTGATTTTTTCCGTAAAATTGGATCCCCGAAAGTCCAATTGTTGTTTGGAATATTCTTTTCCCTTACAGTCGGGAAGTTTTATGAAATAAAACGCTTTTTATTTGTATGAAAATTGTACATATCGACGACTGAAAACGTATTTGCTGTAAGTATTGGGTGCGCATCTAAGTTCTAGCTGTTTTCTTTTATAAAACAGACAACTTAATTGTGTTAATAAAATTTACATATATATTATATTTAAAGTTTTACTCATCGCCAGCTACAATTTTGGCACATCTTTCTTGGCAGAGCTCAAATATTGTTACAATAAAAGTGTTCGTCTTTTGAGGCTATCCACAAATCAAGCCATTTTTCGTTCATACGCGGAACTGATGATCAGCCAGATCCTGTGCCACGAAACGAGTAAAAATATGAATAGGTGCTGCTTGTGGAGACCGGTCTGCTTGGGCCTGTTTTTCACATGAAATCATTTTTTTTTCTTTGTTTCTTTGTAACTTGAATGTCACTTAAACATAACCGAAGGTTTCATGCTTATCTGCGAGGCTATAAGTTTGATCTATACACATTGAAACCTTCGGTTATGTTTAAGTGACATTCAAGTTACAAAGAAACAAAGAAAAAAAAATGATTTCATGTGAAAAACAGGCCCAAGCAGACCGGTCTCCACAAGCAGCACCTATTCATATTTTTACTCGTTTCGTGGCACAGGATCTGGCTGATCATCAGTTCCGCGTATGAACGAAAAATGGCTTGATTTGTGGATAGCCTCAAAAGACGAACACTTTTATTGTAACAATATTTGAGCTCTGCCAAGAAAGATGTGCCAAAATTGTAGCTGGCGATGAGTAAAACTTTAAATATAATATATATGTCAATTTTATTAACACAATTAAGTTGCCTTTTTTATAAAAGAAAACAGCTAGAACTTAGATGCGCACCTAATACTTACAGCAAATACGTTTTCAGTCGTCGATATGTACAATTTTTAATTAGTTCGTTATTAGTAACACAATTAAGCCGCCTATAGACATCCGCAGTGCGGAAGCGTTGCCGGTTTTTAAGGAAAGTGTCATTATGGGAGAAGGAGGGGAACGGGGTTGTGCCTCCGGAACTCAACCGCTCACCAGACGAAACGAGGTAGCTAAGCTATCACTTAGATACCGGTTTTCTATCGGAGTGTGGTACTTCCCCAAGCTAGCCGGCCTATTCATGCTACACACAAATAATATGCCATTCTTGACAAAGTATTCGTATGCAGCGTGGCTCTACCACTACAAAAAACACGACCAATAAATGAAATGTAATTTCGTAGGTTAATTTTGAATAATAAAGAGTTTTGAATCTAAATTTAGATCAAACACGACAGCGTGTAAGAATCAATTGTAAAACGTCATGTATGCCATCATTAATTCAGGCCCTTTGAATCATGCGACACAAGTCTCGTGTGTAAACAAAACATAATTACGTTTCGGCTTGTTCCAGTCGACTGCAGGCTTCACTGTTGAACAATACGGCGCGTGTGTTGAATATAGATTAGATCTGGCACACACGCTGTTGTTCAAATTGTAAACCTCTGATTGTTTGTTTCAAGAAACAGTAACAGTATTATTAATGGAGTCAGGCGTTACTTTGCGGAAATCCATCACTATATGGACAGTCAAAAGTTTGACTTAGCTAAGATCCGCGACAAACAAAACAATAACAGAAAATTAATAATTTGTGTTTTTGTGCTGGATGAAGTGGATTTATTTGGAACTTAAACCAAAAACTTACCGAAAATCAGCCATCAATTCTCCACCCACCCAACCACTATACACAACACCAAACACACACTACCACTTTTCCACCTTGTAAGCGACACGAGTGACTCTACGCAAGACAACCGAAAGGTTTCGGTTGTCTTGCGTATTCGGAGTCTACTATACCTGAAGATGCATCGTGTTGGGGCGAAACACGTGTCGTTTACAAGGTGGAAAAGTGGTAGCGTGTATTTGGTGTTGTGAATAGTGGTTGGTGGGTGGAGAGTTGATGGCCGATTTTCGGTAAGTGTTTGGTTTAAGTTCCAAATAAATCCACGTCACCCAGCATAAAAACACACATTATCAATTTTCTGTTATTGTTTTGCTTGTCGCGGATCTTAGCTAAGTAAAAAAAAAACTTTTGACTGTCCAGTAATAGTATTTTTTTTATGGATGAGATAGCGAAACATATGTACATACATACATACATACCGTCACGCCTGTCTCCCGTAGGGGTGAGCAGATACCACAGATCTCCCTCCGATACGATCCCGGCACGCCTTCCTTGCTTCCTTCACACTCATCCATCTTTTCATCCATCCTTCCTCTCACATTCATCGTAGCGAAACGGCTCTCCGTTAGTTGCTTCTCGCCTTTGTGGGAATCAGGACGTGACAGGTGGCGAACCACGTCCCCGTCATTTCTTAACAAATAAGTTTTATTAAAATTCGTCATAGTGAATTCCACGAGCCGCATAGGAGGATGGAGGTAAGCCCAAGCAGAGCCCCGCATGCTGAGGTAAGGCACTATAGTACCGGGGGGGGGGGGGATCCCGGACGATCGACACGTTTGCGACTAAATTCGTCCCTAGCTACGCATCCATTGGCACGGTAGATCGTGGATTGGCGGAGAGGAAGGGATAGAGAAGAATGCAAGAAGCGCAGAGAAAGGATAGATGGATTTAGACATATATGATGATGATGCTATGATGTGATGATTTAGAAATATGTGATGGATGATAGGAATATGACACTACCGCATGGGAAATCTAAGGAGTGATACGGTAGTAACTCGGGAGGCCGGGGTCGCGTACCCGTGTACCAATACCATAACTACTGGACAGGCAGCTAGACAAAGATACTCCCTGATCTATGATAGCGAAACGAGCTTGTATCTCTTTTTTTAACAACTTGAACACGAAGACCACGTCGTCTATGTCAGCAGTGAAGCGACGTGAAGAAAAATAAATTTAGGTTCTTCTATTTCATAAAATTTAGTTGTCCCTAAGTTCCACGACTAGTCGATTAGAAAGGCTAACTTTTGAAAGTTAAAAAGCAAAGTAAAGTTGCTCGTCTAGGACACCTGTTTAGGCATCCTAGATATGAGATCCTTCAACTCATAATGATGAGAAAGGTTGCCGAAAAAAGGAAAGTTGGTCTTAGAAAAAAGTCGTGGTTGTGGAAAATCCGAGAGTGGACTGGAATAGATAGATAATACTACCCAACTTTTTCGCTAGAGACAGAGAAAAGCATTTGGAGCTGACTGCTAACCTTCACTAGTTGGAGAGGCACCCTAAGAAATAGAAGTTATGTCTAATAGGACCAGTACAATATTAACTAAAGTATCTGCTTCGATGTTGTCGTATGAAATACGCAGTTGTGGTAGAGCCACGCCAATAATTTAGAATGGCATATAATTTGTCTATAGCATGAATGGGCCGGCTCGCTCGGGGAAGTGTCACACTGCCGTAGAAAACCGGCGTCTGAGTGGTATCTTAGCTACCGCGATTCGTCTGGTGAACGGTTGAGATCCGTAGGTCCAAACCCTCCCCTCCCCCGTTCCATAATGACACTTTCCTAAAACTTACTACTTATGGCACTACGGATGTCTATGATAGGCGTTGATTGCTTTCCCTCAGGTGACATGCCTGCTCGTTTGTCTTCGTATCCCATAAAAAAAATCATTTATAGCATACTATATAATAGCCACGATGAGAAGACGGTGAGATGTTATTTCGTAACGTCACAATATTTCTTCTCTATTCGCCGAATCGTCCATTTTTCCAGCATACCGCTCTAACTGATTGGTACACATTAATCATTCGTCCTATGCCCTTCTCTGTCTTGTAACACGCTATATAGAGAGCCCTTTGCCTTAGTGGGTATTGATATATTTTTTTTATCATAATATATCTTTTCTCAAGAGAGTTGAACATGGTAACGTAATTTCACTTTTACTGTGGGGTATACTGCGAGGAATTGTCTGTATGTCTAAAATGTTCTTGTCACGCATGAACGGACGTCTTGTCAATTTATTTTTAAAAAGTTGTAATGGCTTGTTTCACCAGGATTTTGAGATTTCAAAATGAGGTTTTAATTGTTTTGAAAAAAAAGGATGATTTTTCATATGCATGCATAACGCAACTTGATCATAAAATAATAATAATAATAAACTACAAAAAGCCTCTATACTAAACATATGCCGTACAGTTAGGAAAGTTTTGCAAATTGAAGAAAAATACATGTCTCAATACATTAGATAATACTACAACCTGCAGTATATTTCATGCTAATTTACTTGGCTCAGGCTCGTTATTAAGAATCGCATATAGAAATAAACAGTTAGTCTTTATTTCATTATTTTAATATAAATATAAGTAAACTAATATATTTTGTGAACTAGCTTGTATTATAAATATATATTTTTAACGTACCTATTATTCAAAATATTTTAATAAATCCTATATTAATATTAATAATGCTTTTTGGTTTGCTATATTAATATTAATGATGCCCTATTTGGGTAGAGGCCTTCTCCAGAACTTTCCAATGTCCTATATATATCCTATCAAATGGTATAACCTTCAAATGTGTGTCTATGTAACACGTTTATCTCAAAACGTTATTATACTTAGGCACACTTCAGTGTCTCTTATCGGCAAAGCGTTAGCAGGATTATGTCTTTGATCTACTTCAATAGCCTTCTCTGATCGTATTGGATGCCTATAACGGAGCAAAATGCATCAAATACTTCCTTTTTTTGTCTCTTTTCTTTGATGGCAATTACCTAACTAACTTTGTTGGCGCAGCGACCTAAAATGGATCTTGGCCTCCGTACAGATCTTACGCCACTTTGCCCTGTCCTGCGCCACCTCCTGCCAGTTGCAGACTTGAAGGTTGCGCAAGTCATCTTCGATCATGTCTCTCGAGCGGTACCTGGGGCGCCCCACAGGACGCTGTCCATTTGGGCGGCCCACATAAAAATTAGTTATAACTAGATATTTATATTATAATTTATTTATATAATTAGTTATAACTCTGATGGCATTTAGTTTAAACTATTATGCCATTGTCAAGTAAAATAAAATAATATCAAATATTTTGAAATATAACTAGCCAGCTTGTCATGTTACATCTTGATAAAATGGTGGCTGTTTTACCAAAACCTTCTATATACTTTTTCGGTTAAGTTAAAAAGTCACGATACACGCATTTGTTTCATATTACTTCACTTATACATCTTAATCGAACTATATTGTATTAAACAATATAACTGATAATAATATAAGATTATAAAAATGAAATAAAAACACGACGTGACTGATGTAAGTTGGCGGGAAAAGAGCTTACTTCCTTTTTACGTTGCAGTATAGAAAACACAACATCAACAGTCGTTTAAAAACTATGTTTGAATTAAATCGAGTAAACTCTTAATGGAGAAAATTCATATTTCTATATTTCAAAGACAAAAAGCTTACTCTACTTTAAAACTTGTAACGATGTTAAGTAAAGTGGAAATTTTAATTTAAACCTCAAACGGACTGTGTTTCAATAAAAAAATGGCCAAGTTAAACTAACTTTATTGTGCAAAAAAATAAAAGTACCAAGTCAGCTCTGAATTTTCATTGGACTCCAACTGCTTGTTAACTTTGCTTTTAAAAAGTTTTCTTTGTTTCCAGGAATGATGGTGACACAGTATAATGCAGCGGAATTCGTTACAAAAAATAAGTAATAAGCTATATTATTAAAAGACAATGATTATCCAAATGCTTACGAAATAGATCGAGAAAATGACGAATGTAAAATTAAAATTAATGTTCTTTCTACTAAATGCACTGCTCTCGGCAGACATTATACATGCAAGGCCATATTCTGCGACGAATACGACGGATGTCGTGACGACATATTCTAATAATCGATCTTTTACATTACCGGTAGATCCTAATTTGGATACATTAGTTGTTGCTAATGACGATGATATTCCAGAAGACACGAGAAGTTTCAAAACACAATTGGATGATATAGTTAACGCTGAACAGGATCGAGATGAAGATCTCTCAAAAAAGGTGATGAGGGAGCAAGTAAATGTGTTAGAAATGCCGAGGAAAGACGCTGAAGGTTTTAAGAAACAATTAAACATATCAAGTTCATTATTAGAGGAAATAATTGATTCTGAAACGGATAGAGAAGAGACATTAACTGATATATCCAGACACGATTCTGAATTTGTCGAGGATGGTCCAAAATTTGAATTTTTGATAGCAACGAAATTGAATGAAAGCGACACAAACAAAACATATTTCAAGGATTATGGGTTTAGTGATAATAAATTAGACAGAATGGACAAAAATACTAGTGATCTGATGAAGAAAGTGGACTATGTTGAATTAGTTGAGGTTCTTAAGCCATTAAATGAGAACAAAAGTGCTTATAACGCCGTTAATATGACAGGGCATGAAGTTGACAACGATTTAGCTCCAGACACAAGTGAGTATATAAATATCTGTGTTTTTAACCCTATTTCGTGATGGAAATTCAAAGAAATAAGTCATAACCGATGTGTTTCGCCATCTTTCAAATAAGATAAAAATATAAAGGATGCACCTCCAGTTTTCAACGTTTCTAGTGGTAGAGCCACGCTGCAGATGAATACTTTGTCAAGAATGGCATAATATTTGTCTGTAGTATGAATAGGCCAGCTCGCCGCTTAGGTGGTTTACCTAGCGTGATTCGTACGGTGAGCGGCTGAGTTCCAGAGGCCCAATACCCTCCCCCTCCCTCTATCCCTCCCATCCCCACTCTCGTAATGACACTTTCCTTAAAGGTCAGCAACGCTTCCGCACTGCCTACGCCGCTGCGGAAGTCTATGGGCGTCGTTAATTGCTTTCCATCTGGTGACACGCCTGCTCGTTTGCCTTCCTATCTCATAAAAAGTGTTTCTCTATTTGTTACTTTTGGTACTATTTAAAGTATGAGTTTTATAACTATTTCTTTTTCTTCATGTGCCATCTCTGTCTTTCTCTTCTGTGCTTGCCACCTTAAATCTGTCTTTTATATTTTTAGTCCTTGAAACACTTCTTTTACGGCCTTTTTATCAGAAAATTACTTTTAATAAATTGTATATCTCGTTTCGATAAATATGTCCAAAATATGCTGCTCTCTTTTTCGTTGTAACTACCATTAATTTTTTGTTAATTAATTCCAAAATTCTCTCATTTGTAATTCTATCTGTTCATTTAATTTTAGGCACTCTCAGGTGCATATACATTTCATATGGCTATTTATGGTATTTAAAAATACCAGCCTGAGAGATAGAAACAACATGAGACGTACACACAAAAATGGCTTGAATTGATAACTTTTCTTTGGGTAACGCCCTTGTTTATTTGTTCAAATATTTCTTTCAGCCTGTCCCTTTTAAAATTCGGTCCATAAATAAGAGTAAGAAATGTAATCTGTTCAAAAGGGATAATTGAAAATTATCGTAAAACGCTCAGAAATAAAAGATATTACAGGCAGGCGGGCCTAAATTTAAATGAACGAGGTCAGCCACAGTTTTAAAATAAAATGTGAATGTTACTAGAATGACATTCTTCGGAGGGTAGTCGAGAAAACTATTTCGCTTTACGCAAATAGGTGTTTGAGTGAAATTTTTAATAATACCCGAAAGCCTAAAAAAAATAATGTAAGAGTAATGTCAGAATAATGAGGGGATATGTTAATAATACGTCAACTGGGGAGCTTGTGATCGCAGGAGCAATCGGAGACGTCCTCCGCCCCCCCCCCAGGGGGATCGAGCCTCAGGGATGAACCCCACTGCTCGTGCAGCAACTCAAATTGGCGACCACCCCCCGATCCTAGATGCTGCTGTTCTCAGCGGCTTTTGGGCGTCCTTAATGACATCGCGTCGTCGAGATGTGGCCGAACCTATCCCTACTTTGGGTCCATATGGTTGGGAGTATAGCTCACGATACCTACACTCATATGCACCTCGGCACTAGCCGAGCGCATAGAGTAGTTAAGGGTATTACGCCGGCCGCTTATACAAGATTCAATCACGTACTTTTCGATTCTCGCCCCCCAGGCCTTAGGGCCTAAAGGACTACTACCGACCATAGTCAGGTCAAATCCTCCCCTACGTATTTATCGAGACACGATTAAAATAAACACACACACCCGTGTACATCCGCACGGTGATAAGCCAAATGCTAGGTATATTAAATTCGTCTTAGTGAATCCCATGAGCCGCAAGGGAGAATGGAGGTCAGCCCCAGCAGAGCCCTGCATGCTGAGGTAAGGCACCATAGTACCCGGGAGAGCCCGATCTCGGGATGGTCGGCACGCTTGCGACTAAGCTCACCCTTAGCCATGCGTCTTTGGATTGGCGGAGAGGAAGGGAAAGGTTAGATAAGAAAGGAAAGAGCAGGAACGGAAAATGTGGATTGGGAGGGGGGGTTACCAGACTCGGAATAAATATTTATAATTCTATATAAATATTTATTCCGATGCGGGAATCGAACCCGCGACCATTGACTCCGTGGGCAGAGAGCCGCGCCACAGAGCCAATAGGTCGTCGAAAATGAAAACTACCCTTCCATATTATTAAAGAACATTCGAACTAAGTCGGTCTTGTCAGTCAGACTGTTATATAAGTTATTGGAAAATCGAGTTCGCAATAATTCAGAATTCCAACAACATCAGACAGGGATGTATTTATCCTTGCCAGTTTCACAAATTAAATTCACCTCAAACTCATCATTGTCGGGCCCCAATCGAATGGAATGACCTTTTGTAGACATTTATTACGTTTGAACATTATTTACGGGTCCTTGAGTCGGTATATTTAATTTATTTTTATTTCGTTATATTATTGTAGGTAATGGACAGAGTATTCATTTTTATTTATTTATTAATATATAAAAATGAATAATAAATAGTATCTATATATTAATATATCAAGAAAAAACTTTCCCTTAACCAGAAAAGCCAGAATAAATCAGAGTGGCTCTACCACTACAATTCCACATGATTTACGCACACGGGGAAGAATAAGATTTGGCATACCTTAAAATCATTTGGAAATGTAGTGGTAGAGCCACGCAGATTTATTCTGGTTTCGGCTTAAAACTTTTATTAAAATTTATTTTTAACAATATCTCACTCTCACATCTCTTTTAAAGTATCATTCCATTCTTTTCTTGTTATTTATCCCTTACTTACTACTTTAAATAAGCTTTTTTTAGTGGTAGAGCCACGCTGCAGTCGAATACTTTGTCAAGAATGGCATATTATTTGTCTGTAGAGCGAATGGGCCGGCTCGCCCGGGGAAGTACCACAGTCCCGCAGAAAACCGGCGTTTTAGTGGTAGTTTAGCTACAGCGCTTCGTCCGGTGAGTGGTTGAGTTCCGGAAGCCCATCCCTCTTCCCTGGGGTTCACCAGCTCGCGTAGTTTACAATGCTGGCGTAGTTTAGTTCTATAGATTATGGTGTGGGCCAAAGTATAAAAATATGTCGTAAGAAGATGAGCAAGGCTTAAAGATCTCAGCTTAGTTTTTGGTGTGGCCTGCGCCTAATTGTTTTCTTTGGAATTTGTAAAGTCAAGGGCCTTGTGGGGACGGATAATGTCAAATCAAAAACTCCGAGAAAACCCCATTTTGATGTAGAATATGTTGATTGCTTTTCATCAGGTGACACGCTTACTCGTATGCGTTCCTATCTCATAAAATAAATAAAATATATAAATACAATCTATCGAGTAATGTTGTTGGATGTTGTTTCCGGTGCAAATCTGTTCCATTTAGTTCGTTTCGTTTTGATTAGCTCTCATAGTTGAGCGACATGAGCGAAATAAACCTAGTTTAGTTTTGTTTTATTTTCGGTGTGGTCTACACGTGATGTATAAAAGGTGTTTTGGAAGATGAATATTTTTTATTTCAATTTTTTATTTCATTTTTCTCATGTGTTCGTGTGTATATATATATATATATATATATATATATATATATGTATGTATGTATGTATGTATGTATATCTATGTATGTGTGTACTGTAGCGTGCCAGCCGTTCTGCTTACGGCGACACTCGGGATCTTTAGGGTTTTTATATCTTCGATATAATTGAAATTCTTCTAAGTAAAATTAATTTATTTTTCTATTTACTGTACATTTATATCTTATTCATACTTTATTCACACTTTGTTTCAATTCAATTTCATAGTTGATATGTGTATAGTAGTAAAGTTGATTTGCCTATTTAAAGACGTCAGTCGAACTAAGCTTATTGTTTTTCTAAAACAAAATTTTAAAATTACGAATTTAAAAAGAAGTAAAATATTATAAATGGTTTTAATATATTCAAATAAAAAGTTTAAGACGACCGATTGGCTCAATGGCGGGGCCCTCCGCCCGCGGAGTCAATGGTCGCGGGTTCGATTCCCGCATCGGAATAAATAAATATTTATATGGATTTATTAATGTTTATTCCGAGTCTGGTAACCCCCCCTCCCAATCCGCATTTCCTTTCCTGTCCCTTCCTTTCTTCTCTATCCTTTCCCTTCCTCTCCGCCAGTTCACGGTCTGCCGTGCCAATGGATGCGTGGCTAGGGGCGAGCCTAGTCGCAAGCGTGCCGACCGTCCTGGGATCGGGCTCTCCCGGGTACTATGGTGCCTTACGTCAGCCTGCAGGGCTCTGCTGGGTCTGACCTCCATCCTCCCTTGCGGCTCGTGGGATTCATTAAGACGCATTTAATATACCTAATTTGTCGAAAATGACGGCGTAGTGGTTCGCCACCCGTCACGTCCTGCTTCTCACAAAGGCGAAAAGCGAACAATGACGAGCCGTTTCGCTGCGATGAATGGCAGCGGATGGAGCTCTGTGGTCTCTGCCAAC
This sequence comes from Baronia brevicornis, assembly GCA_031353405.1. Taxonomy (NCBI): domain Eukaryota; kingdom Metazoa; phylum Arthropoda; class Insecta; order Lepidoptera; family Papilionidae; genus Baronia; species Baronia brevicornis. The sequence continues at coordinate 195,730 of JASFAT010001005.1, forward strand.
CCCTGCGGGGGATAAGCGTGAATATATAAAAAAACAAAAAAAGTTTTATTACATTAGTGATACATTTATCAATGTATCACTACAGTACGTATGTGTATGTTTATATAAGTATAAACGTATTGTATGTTTTTAAATTTATTCTGTTTTACAAGCTGCAACACCTCCAAATCAATTTTCTCAGTTTCGCCCGCAGGTTGACTGGTAGAGAATGCCCGATGGCCCGATATATATATATATATATATATATATATATATATATATATATATATATATATATATATATATATATATATATATATATATATATATATATAAGATAAGAAAAAAAATCATTGTTGTTACATTGCCGTACAACCGTTTTATTGTTGTCCATAAAATCGCCGTAAATTATTTGAATTGCACGTAAAACAAAGGCAAATATATATACTAGCGGGCTCTACGTTGTATCGTTACATAAATTATGCACGGGCCGGCTCCGCTTTTCATTTACTCAAGCTTGTGTTTAACTTTTCTTCTCTGTTTTGAATTTATTAATGTATTTTATACAAACGTTTTTTGGATTAACCTAGTTTTTTGAATCTATTATAATATTTTGTTTTTTTTTCTTTGATGGAAATTAGTTACAATTATTATGCCAGTGTCAAGTAAAATAAAATAATATTCAATTTCTTGAAATATTCCAAGTGAGCTTATCACGTTACGTCTTGATAAAATAGTGGCCATCTTACCAAAACCTTCTATGGACTTTTTCAGTCAATTTAAAAAGTCACGATACACGCATTTATTTCATATCACTTCATTTATACGCCTTAATCGAACTATATTGCATAATACGCCACCACAATTAAACAATATAACTGATAATAATATAAGATTATAAAAATAAAATAAAAACACAACATCACTGATGTTGGCGGGAAAAGTATCTTGTTTTTATTTTAACTAAAGGATTTAAAATGATCGAATTGCCTTGACGGCAAAGTTACTAATTTTTTATAATCCAAATTTTCTTTATATATTTACGCCTATCCCCCGCAGGGGTTGGCAGAGACCACAGAGCTCCGTCCGCTCCCAATTATCGCAGCGAAACGGCTCTCCATTAGTCGCTTTTCGCCCTCGTGAGAATCAGGACGTGACGGGTGGCGAACCACGTCGCCGTCATTTTCAACAAATTAGGTATATTAAATTCGTTTTAGCGAATTCCACGAGCCGCAAGGGAGGACGGAGGTCAGCGCCAGCAGAGCCTTGACTCGGAATAAATATTTATAAATTCATACATATATTTATTTCGATGCGGGGATCGAACCCGCGACCATTGACTCCGCGGGCGGAGGGCCCCGTCACTGAGCCAATCGATCGCCCTTTCATCACGAAGTATATAACGATCACGGTGTGTATTTTGTTGGCACTTGACCTGTCGCAGTTCTATCTGTGTTCTCAGGTTTCACTGACCTGCAGACTTTGTTCCTGGCGTGCTTTGGGACGCTGCTCCCGCTACTGGGGGTGCTGTTCGCGACACTGGCTCTCAGGTGAGTTTAATTGTTATACAGCATGTTCGTCTTTTCATATAAAAAAAAACAAAATATAAATTATTCTTCTTATATATTTATAATTTTGTATAAAAAGGAAAAGATATATTAAAAACGATATTTTAAACACAAAAGTTGGGGACTAGTGGGTAATTTTTTTATACTAAAAACGAAGACATATGTATATAGACATATAAACTTTATCACTGTGATAAAGTTTATAAGTCAAAGCTTTGATAATAGTGTTCCAAATTTCACTTTATTTCAATAACTTGCTAATTTTCCTATTTAAAAAAAAACGGAATAGTATCATTATAGTTTGCCGTGGGAAGACCTTGCTTAATAATGCAAGGGGCTTCCCCATTATAAAAGTGTGGACGTTAACACCTACCCTTATCTAAGGTGGCTCGGAAAAAATATATAGGCCTTTTTTTAAGAGATACGAAGGCAAACGAGCAGGCGTGTCACCTGATGGTATACAAGCAACGCCATTCTTAGACATCCGCAGTGCAGAAGCGTTGTTGGCCTTTAAGGAAAATTTTATTATGGGAGGGGAGAGGGGGGCTCAACCGCTCACCGGACGAAGCGCGTTAGCTAAGCTACCACTCAGACGCCGGTTTTCTGCGGCAGTGTAGTACTTCCCCGGGCGAGCCGGCCCATTCATGCTGCAGACAAATAATATGGCATTCTTGACAAAGTATTCGTCTGCAGCGTGGCTCTACCACGTATCCAAGCCATACATACATACATTTATCCCAATGTATGAATTGAAACTACGACCGTTGACTCCATAAGTTGTTGTTTTATTGATATTGTCATTTTATTGTCGCTGGAAATTGTCGACGTACAAAATTCAGCAGAAACTAAAAATATTAAAATAACGAACATTAAAACAGTAAGATAATAAAAAAATGGTTTTTATTATATTCAAATAAAAAGTTTTTATAAATTAGTGATACATTTATGAATGTATCACTACAGTACCTGTGGAGCTTCGGGCAGCCAATTGGTGAGTGGGGTTTATAACAGACTCGCCTTTGCCCGCGGCTTCGCTCGCGTGGTATTTGGTCTTCCACATTAAATTTCGTGACAGATCATTTTAAATAAATATATATACTTTTTACTTAATTTATCGTTCACAATTTTGGTCATAGTGGCTACCACATAAAAGGTAGATATATGCTGTCGCGGACTTTTATTTAGAACTATTCAAAACAAACGATCCTACGGTACATCATTTTTGTGTAACTCCAATGGTTTAAGCGTAAGCGTGAAGGAAGCCTACGCCAAGATCGCTCTAAGAGGCCAGATTTTTTTCCGACTTAATTAACAGATATTACGACCAAAAAAATTACATAAACTCATTACAAATTGTAGCCTATATGTTATTCCGATGTATAACCTATATTACTATAAAGTTTCATCCAAATCCGTCCAGTAGTTTTTTCATGAAGGAGTAACAAACATACATACTCACAAACTTTCGCATTTATAATATTAGTAGGACTTACGTTTTACATAAGTCCAAGAGCATACACATAAAGAAGAGATGAATGAAAATCCGATATCTCCAAACTTCGTATTGCTTATCTCTTGCTTTCCCAAGATTATACAACACTCGCAGGTCTATTAAAGGTTGAAACGACTTTGAGCTGTATTCCCATTACCATATAAATCAATTTCCGTTTCAGGTTCAAACAGAAGGGCTAAAAGGGGTCTCATAATATTGTATTCAAGAGTAAAGAAGCCATATGAAGTAAAATCGTCACGTTTGAATTGTTATTTTAAACATACATACATATGTTCATACATACATATCGTCACGCCTGTTTCCCGTAGGGGTGGGCAGAGACCAACGATCTCCATCTACTACGATCTCCGCATACGCACACTTCCCTTGCTTCCTCCAGATCCATCGTTCTCCTCATGTAAGCCCGCCAGTTAAGGGTACTCTTAACTCTTACTCAACATCCGCAACGTAGTAGTTTTGTCAGTCGTCTTTCATCCATCTTCTCTATGTGCCCAAACCGTCTAAGCATCCCTATCTGAACTTTTTTCACGACACCTTCTTTTACTACGAATCGCTCTCTTATATCTTCGTTCCTTATTGTATCATTCAAAGTTAACCCATACATACTTCTTAATGCTCTTATTTCCACCGCATTCTGTTTTGTTTGTTGTATCATTGCGTGCAAGTAAGGTGGACGGTAGATGTGGTTTTATTATGAAAGAAATATGTTAAACGGGCAAGTGAATGATCTGATGTTGCCTTTTCTGAAATACGTAATGAAATATACGAAATAAAATACAAATATATATATATATTATATATATATATATATATATATATATATATATATATATATATATATATATATATATATATATATATATATATATATATATATATATATATATATATATATATATATATTTTATTTGCCCGAAAGGAGAACAAAATAGCCTTAAACTTAACTTAAGAAACTTCTTTTATTCTTTTATTATACCCTGTAGAAGTTAGCTTGATCTTTTTGACAGATGTAAATTTTTCTGATCGACATAACTTTGCAATAAAGAACATATTATTTTCTTAATTTAATGATTTTAAAAATAGTTGGACGAATGGGACACGAATAACAGGCAGTATAGACCTACATAATATACAGAATATACAGTGTAGACCGATGTAACATTGTACAGGCGTCTATTATATTCATTGTTCCTATTTAAATTTTACTTTGAAGCAATAAAAAGTCTTAAAATTTTCGGATAACGTTTGAATCTTTAGGGAATTTTGTGTTACATGTATTTTTTTAATATTTTTACAATTTTTAAAATCATTAAATTAAGAAAATAATATGTTCGTCATTGAAAAGTTATGTCGATCAGAAAAATTTACATCTGTCAAAAACATCAAGCTAACTTGTACAGGGTATAATATCGATTATTCCATTCATAATAAATTAATCAATAATTAAAATTGTTTTATTTAGACAAGCTAAGCTATATTTTGATATAGGAACCTTGCAAATATGGAATTCCATAAATTTGTAAATTACTGTCAGTTCATTCCAACGCTATAATGCTATGCACGTCACATTCTGCCAAGTTCCGACATCTGAAACGCCTCGTGTAGTATGCATACGCCCTAATACATGAATACAGCGCTAGATTGCCAATAGAATTTGAATTCTACAAGGCTTGAAATATAGATTGAATTTGATATAATCTTATTCGCATTCGTTGCAAATATGCGGATGTTAAACGAAGTTAGGAAAATTCGTTTTGACATTTTGTGCTACGGCTACGGAGACGAAAAATTTGAATATAGAATTGGAATTTTTGGTATAAATAAATTTATATTATAAGATTGTGCGTTTACTATTATATTATATTATTTTTGTCACTTATATTGAATACTAAGTGACCCAGTGAATTTTGTAACTTACAATTTATTTAATTCAAATTAACGAAAATTATATCATCTGGTAGGCTTATCTTCTCCTGGTATGTTATTATGTACTGCTTATTAAATTATTTATTTAATATATATATATATATATATATATATATATATATATATATATATATATATATATATATATATATATATATATATTAATTCTTAAACCCAATGTAGCTTACGCTTGTTATTTTGAAACGATTTATTAATAACAATTTGCTATATTTATTTATTAATGGTTATATGGTATGGTTTTCCAATGGGGGGGGGCGCTAAAAAGTTATTGTGCCCCGGGCGCAAGTTAAGCTCGCTTCACATGAACATGAAATTCAGTTGTTCATGTACTTGTTACTCGTGACCTCCTATAAAAAGGCTTGGGTTCAATTATCATTGAGAGGGGAGACGTTACTCGGGCGTATGGAATCGAATTTCCGGTACGGAAGTCCCTTTGATGAGTTCGTATCACTGCTCTGTTATCAAATGTAAAATTGTCCTTTGAAATAACTTTGGATTAATGCGTTTTGGTATGTTTTAAGGTTTATTATTATAGTTTTATTCCCCATACTTTTTTTGTTAGGTTTTGCTAGATTTCCAATTCCTTATTTGTTATTTGCCCATAGTGCCTCGGCAAACGGGGCTCTGCTGGGGCTGACCTCCCCTGCGGCTTGTGGGATTGACTATTTTGCGGCTAAACTCGCCCCTAGCCATGCATCCAGGGCAGACCGTAAATTGGTGGAGAGGTAGGGAAAAGGATAGAGTAAAAGCTTCTTTAACCATTTCTCTCTGCCTAGAACTTGACTCATCTAGTTTTTTCCTGTTGTTTCTAGTATCTTTTCTTTTGTCTTCTTACACTCCTTTCTTTTGGACCCAGCCATTTTGTTATCTTGCGGGTCCACCTATTGTCTCTACATCTATTTTAAGGATTACAAAGTTTATGTTCGACCAATTGACTCAGAGGCAGGGCTGCTGCCTACGGAGTCAATGATCGCGGGTTCGATCCTCGCATCAGAATAAATATAAGTATGGCCTATAGATAATTATTCTGAGTCTAGTTACCGCGCCAATGTCCGTTCCTCCAGAAATATAAATGTTTTTATATAATTACCTCAGGATTGGCGGAGAGGTAGAGAAAAGAGAGAGAAAAGGATAGAGAGAAGAAAGGGAAGGATAGGGTAATGGAACGACCGATTTAGACAGGGTGATAGGGATATGATACTATCGCAACGGAAGACAAGGAGTGATACGGTAGTAACTCGGGAGGCCGACGTAGACAGGCAGCTAGACAAAGACACTCCCTGACCAGGTGGTAGGAATTTATAATTAATTGCCGTTAAACACAGAACGATACATAAAAGCGCCATCTATTTTATCTGTTAGTAACTCAAACAAACAACTTTGACAGGAATCATAGGTTTTAATGCAGCCTCTAATAAAATGAGCAACTCCGTACTCATAGTTCGAGTAATTCGGTCAAAGTTGTTATCGAATCGGACCGCCAGTTTGCAGTTTGTGAACTCGAAACGCAAAAAGTGGGTTAACGTGTACAGCGAGACATTTCGACTGGAAAACTTCGTGGGGAAAAGTTAAATTGACCTGTTGATAATTTTTATTGGTTTAAATTAACATAATTTTTTCACGTCATTTTTTATTGGAGAGGTTTATTTCTTTTTTTATGGGATAGGAAGGCAAACGAGCAGGCTTGTCACCTGCTGGAAAGCAATCAACGCCGCCCATAAACATTCGCAGTGCCATAGGCAATGCAGAAGCGTTGTCGACCTTTAACCTTTACCTTTTTTGTCGACCTTCAAAGGTCATTATGGGGGGAGAGGGGGGAGGGAGCGGGGACGGTGGTCCTCCGGAACTCAGCCACTCGCCGGACGAAGCGCGTGGCTAAGCTAACGAAGTGTGGTACTTCCCCGGGCGAGCTGGCCCATTCATGCTACAGACAAATAATATGCCATTCTTGCCAAGTATTCGTTTGCAGCGTGGCTCTACCACTCTCGAAACTTAGTGCGTTTTCGCTTTATTGCCTCAATATATTTATCTCAATGCTGGGATTGAACTCCCACTGAGTCAATTGATAATCGTCGTTGTGTGAGTTTATACGATTTAAAATATTATATGACACCTTAATAGCTTTTAATCCGAATAAAATTGTAAGTATGCGCTCTAAAAACGGCAATATACCATAAATACATTACAATTGTGTTCCACTAAAAACGTACTACGGAAAGCGAGCCACGCTTCGGGAAGTTTTTCAGCTGACTTCATTCTGCTTCACGGAATCCAGGTCGAACCCTTCACCTTTCACTTTACCGTAAATTTACCCGCACTAGTTACCTTAACTCTTTCATTACTAGGTACAATATTCTGCAATTGAAAAATAAAACCTTTTGACCTTCGACTGAAACGTGACTCGTTTTTTACATAATTGATTCAGCGGTAAAGCAGTTGTCTTCGGAGTCACTGGATACTGGTTCGATTTTCACATTGAGCTAAATATGTATGATCTATAGGTATATATTATATATATATCGAGTTTCACAGCTTTACCACCAATAGAAAATTTTATCCAGCGTTTAAATTGATTATTTTTGAGGTTTTAAGATATTTTTTTCAAAAACCTTAAAAGCTTTTTTGGCTTAGGTTTTTTGCGTCGATATGTACAAATATGCCAAGTTAGAATACCTAGACAATCCGCATTAAACAAGCATGGCTGAATGAATATCGTTTTTTTAGATTCGAAGATGTTTTTGCTGGTATCCTATTGGCTTTTACAGCTTTATGGAATATATGTCAAGGCCCCCCATGGGCTTGTTACAAAATTTTAGTACATTTGAATGACATCCCAGTTGAACTTCGGCTACTATATACATGATCGAGTAGACGAACAAAGACTAGGTGAATAAATATTAAAATATATTTTCTCCAATATCTCTTTTTTTTTAAAAACAAATGTAATTACTGTAAAACAATTAAATACAGCTTAATATTTAAAATACGTATTTATGTCATATATTACGTAAATGAAATTTAAAAGTTTAATATTAAGCTGTATTTTAAGAACAATTCTAAAATTCAGCTTAATATTTAAAATACGTATTTATATTAAATTTGAAAGTTTAATATTAAGCTTTATTTTAAGAAAAATTCTAAAATACAGCTTAATATTTAAAATACGTATTTATATAATAATAACCAATTGGCTCAGTGATGCGGCCCCCCGCCTATGGAGTCAATGGTGGCGGGTTTGAACCCCGCATCGGAATAAATATATGTATGGCCTATAGATATTTCTTCTGAGTATGATTGAATGAAATGACTGAGATGGGTTAATTTCCGTTCCTCTAGAAATTGGGAGGCCCGTAATCAGCAGTGGGATATATATGGTCTGTGAAAAAGTTATTTTATATAAACTAACATTATTATTACATCGTACGCCAACAGATGGCACCACAAACTGTATGAAATTATAAGTAGACATATATATTCTTTATTCTACAACCAGAAACAAAGTTGTACAATTATTGATTGTAATATTTATATACAAATGGCGGTCTTATCGCTAATAGCGATTTTTTCGAGACAACCGTAGGATGAATACAATTTTAATGAGTAATTCGATGTAGGTTGGTGATGCATTATCGTTATAATGATAGAGAAAAATATATTAATAAACAAAGATAATAGCCATAAGCAAATATTTATATATTTGCTTTTACCAATACTTGTATATATATACACACACACATATACATTAATATGTCAATTGAATAAAATAATTAAATAATGATATTAATTCTAATACGCCCACATGTAAGATTAGTTATGAATTCGTTAACAGTTAAGAAAAAAAGACTTAACAACATAATTTTGTTTTGCAGATGTATGTTGAGACGCTGGTGTCCCAGCTGCTGCAGGAAACCCTCAGATTCTTCCGTCTCTGAAAGCAGCGAGAAACACGACACCAACCAACAGGTAAATGTAATAATATAATATGATTAATTGAATCAGGCGTTACTTTGCGAAAATCCATTACTATGTGGAGAGTTAGAACTTTTACTTAGCTAAGATCCGCGACAAGCAAACAAAAACAGAAAAATAATAATGTGCATTTTCTACTGGAAGAAGTGGATATACGGGGAACTTAAACTAAATCTTACCGAAAAATACAGCTGTCAGCAATTTTCCACCTCCCAACCACTATCAACAACACCAAACACACAATACCACTTTTCCACCTTGCACACGACACGTGTTCGTTTCGTTTTACACGATATATACGTTTTAACCTTCAGCACCACATCTCAAATGTATCAATCCTATTTCTCTCATGAGCAAGAATGGTCCAAGTAGACGTTCAGACTATTTAGGAAATAACAGATATAGAAATACGAGATGGACGCCTTGCCTACCCAAGGGACCTCAATTGCAATGGTTGAAGAATAAAACCTAATGCCACGAAGTTTCATTGATAATTTAATAAAAAGTATGCTCAGACGTATGCAGGTAGTTTTGACAGCAATAATAGGCAATTTTTAATGATTTAAGGGTTACGGGTTCAAATGCTTGCAATAATTAAAAATAACAAATAAAATATTTATTGTAACTCCATCCAATTTATTCTCCAATCGTATTGCATAAAGTCATTTCATAATTCCATAGAATAGGAATGAATCCCAGGCTAGAAATTTTGGAATTTAAACGTGCTGTTATTAAAAAAGTAATGGTTTACCACATAACTTGTTATCACGTCATCCCTTTACTAAAATAAAGTCGAAATAGTTGTATATTTAAATTATTATTTACCGGGTAAAATATTTTAGTAAACAATATTATGCGCAACATTGCCTTTATATTAATAACAGGCGCTTAAAATATTTTTAGCAAAAACAATTTTCTGAATAAACATTAAAATATTTCTCTTTTAGAAAAACAAAAATTAAAAACATATATTTTTTATGTATCTAGGTTTGTACTTATCTCAAAATTTCTGGAGTATGTCTAAATTTATTTATTAAGTTCATGCGGCGTGATTCATAAAAGCACGTGTTTAGCACACGTGACAATCACGCTCTGATGACCGGGTAATAATTCAAACATTAAGACTACCTATTGTCTGGTAAAGGGTAATGAAGTTGCAGATATGAAATTACATGGTCTGATCTGATGGGTTCGTCTATCCATCCAATTAAAATTCTTTATTTTTGACAAAAGAAATTACATTTATTTTTCAAACCCCAATCCACCAACTATGAAGCTATTGCCACTATTTAGTAATGAAGGAATGGGGTCTGCAGCGTGGCTCTACCACTAGTTGTAATAATAAATGTGTAGGCTTATCCTTGTCGTATTAATGTCGTGTCGGTTCGGGACCATCGCTGCAGTTAAATGGTTCTACACGGTAGTGATGCGTGGAAAGAAGCCTCGGGAACACATCCAGATGGTGGGGATGAAACTTTACTTTGTGGCAAGTTGTGCGGTAGTGAAATTCGGAGGCTGGAATTAATCCGAACAATACCTCGGGCACTCCCTGTGATAAAAGATGCTGGGGGATGACATCACGCCTGTCTCCTGTATGAATAGGCAGAGATCACAGATTTCCATCCGCTACGATCCCGGCACTCCTTCTTTGCTTCCTCCACATACTTCCATCTTTTCATCCATCTTTCCTCTCACATTCATTGTAGTGAAACGGCTCTCCGTAGTTCCTTCTCACCCTCGTGGGAATCATAACGTGACGGGTGGCGAACCACGTCGCCGTCATTTTTTAACAAATTAAGTCTATTAAAATTTGCCATAGTGACTAGTCACTAGTCACTATGCTCCGAGGAATTGTTTCGAATAATTCCCACCGCCGAATTCCACAACCGCACAACTCGCCGTAAAGAAAAATTTCATCCCCACCATCTGGATGAATGGCGATCTACTACGGTGCTTTTCTCTCGTAACTTCTTTCCACGCACCACCAGTTTGTGGAATCAGCTATCCTCGGCGGTCTTTCCGAACCGTTACGATATTGGAACCTTCAAAAAACAAGCCTATACTTACCTAAAAGGCCGGCAACGCTTCCGCGACTCCTGCGGTGTCGCGGTTGTCCATGGGCGGCGTTGATTGCTTTCCATCAGGCGACACGCTTGCTCGTTTGCCCTCGTATCCCATAAAAAAAAAACTATGATTAATGTGTCTCCGCTGGTATCTATTAATTTTCCTCTTCCCTCATTTTACAATGACGTAACGCGAATGAATTAATCTTTGTAGATCATCTCAAAGATAACAAGAAAAACGATCGCTTATCGCTCACTGAAATTATAATTTTATTACAAGTGTAACAGAAAGAAGTAATGATAATATAAAATACGAAACAGGCCCGGGCAGACCGGTCTTCAGGAGAGGCACCTGTTCACAGGTTGACGCATGTGACATCTATTGTGGGGATGACGAAAAAAATCTACCCATTTAGTAGACAGACTTTTATTAATGGAGTCAGGCGTTACTTTGCGGTATATGGACAGTCAAAAGTTTTACTTAGCTAAGATCCGCGACAAGCAAAACAATAACAGAAAATTAATAATTTAAATTTTTCCGTTGGGTTTAGTGGATTTATTTGGAACTTAAACCAAAAACTTACCGAAAATCGGCCATCAACTCTCCACCCACTAACCACTATACACAACACCAAACACACATTATCACTTTTCCATCTTGTAAACGTGGAAAAACACACATTATTAATTTTCTGTTATTGTTTTGCTTGTCGCGGATCTTAGCTAAGTAAAATTTTGACTGTCCATATAGACAGACTTATGTCTTCGATATGCTGTTAATTAATTCGCTTGGTAATTACCTTACAAAAAAGGTAGGCCCATATATGTATCTTCTATTATTTGGCACGACGCCTTCCAATTTCTGGTGGAATGCACATTTATCCACCATTTTCGCTAAAGACGGACTGGCGAGATACGCAACATAAGACCATACATATAAACTGCTTTGCTAAAAAACGGGTACCTTACAGTTATTGGCTTTTCTATGGATAATATTAATATGGGTTTTTCTATGGATTTAATAGGGGTTTTCTATGGATAATTTTATGGGTATAGGGAAATTAAGTCTACGAGTATTTTTATGATACTTTCGTATATTTCAATGGATAATAATAATATTTTCAGTCACATTAGGTACACACAGTCACAAAGACTAGAACTTTCTTTTTTAGAATGTTTTAAATCCTAGAATCGGTATTTAAGTCAATATAAACAGAAAGCCGTGTGCAAATTGACAATTGTATGGGTATAGGGAAATTAAGGCTTCGAGTATTTTTATCGTACTTTTATAAAAAAAGACACTAAGAATATCAAAATTAATAACGAGTATAACCTCCCCTTGCAGCTATTACGGTATGTAATCGTCTTGGTAGGAAAGCATACCAAGACGATTACATACCGTAATAGTTGCAAGGCTCTCAGGCTTTTGATGGTGTATATATAAGTATCTATTCTTACTTTAATAAATCTTTTATCTGTCATATTCAAAATTGTCGTTGTTTTTATAGGATATAAATAATATAAGGGACTTTTCCCGCCAACTTACATAAGTGACCTTGTGTTTTTATTTCATTTTCATATGTTATTATTAGTTATATTGTTTTATTGTGGTGGCATTTTGTATAATATAGTTCGATTAAGGCGTATAAGTGATGTGACATGCAATAAATGCATATATCGTGACTTTGACGTCGTTTAAGTTGAGTGCAAAAGTCTATAAAAGGTTTTGATAGAATAGCCACCATTTTATCATGACGTAACGTTACCAGCTGGCTAGTATACTTCAAGATACTCAATTATTTATATTTTACTTGACACTAGCATATAAAATATAGCTAATTGCTATTAAATAGATAATGAAACAGTCTTTTCCCGCCAACTTACAAAAGTGACAATGTGTTTTTATTTTATTTTCATAATCTTATATTATTATAAGTTACATTGTTTGTTTTGGCGTATTATACAGAATAGAGCGATTAAGGTGTATAAGTGAGACGATATGAAATAAATGTGTGTATCGTGTTTTACGTTGACTGAAAAAGTCCATAGAAGGTTTTGGTAGAATTGCCACCATTTTAACAAGGCAAGCGAACTACAGTATTTCAAAAAACTTGATATTATTATATTTTATTTGACACTGTCATAACAGTTGTAACTAATTGGCATCAAAAAATACAAAAGAAAGAAACAATATAAGGTTATGAATTTTTGTTAATTAGTTACACGTTTCTTCTCCCTTGTTCTCTATAATTCATACTTCTTCAAGTTATTTCATCATCGGACAAATTGCGTATGCAATCTTTTTAATCTATACATAAATAACATGGAGGTAAGCCTAAAAAAGTGCCCGAAAATTTCTCATTGCATACTTTGTGTTGGCGGGTCGAACTGCATTTTTGCGTGCGAGTTCTAGAGAGCATCTATTCCCGTCTCTCTCTTATTCGCGGGAGGGAAAAGGAAGGAGGAAGTGCGCTTGACCTATGCGCTTGGGCCGTTCCGACCGATTTTGGCAGTTTGGCTGCATCGGATGGGTGTGCTTGGATTCCACAAGATTTAAATGAAAAAATATACAATTTTTTATTATTTCATAAATATTATTTGGGATTTTTCCCGCCAACTTACATTTGTGACGTTGTGTTTTTATTTTATTTTCATAATCTTATATTATTATCAATAAAATGCATTTTAGGAAACCAAAATACAAAGTTTAAGGCATTTGTCTACGTAAAACATAAATACTTTAAAGTTTTATAGAAATGTTGACGTATAACAGAGCACATAACGTGTGCAGTAGTGTTGCGCCAGAAGCGTATTTGGATAATTTTAAAGTTAATCGATGGCATTTTTATTTTATTTATTTATTGATTAAACGAGTATTCAGCTAGGCTGGGCAGTATTTAGACTTGACTAGACTAGAGCATGAAGACTTAAGTTTTCGACCAGTGTGTCCTACCTGTACTCTCTTACGGCGCCGAAACGTGGACGCTGAAAGTCCGTCTGCTACACAAGCTCAGAGTTGCTCAGAGAGCTATGGAAATAGGTATGCTCGGAGTTTCTCTGGTAGATATGATTCGGAATGAAAAAATCCGCAAAAGAACTAAAGTCACCGACATAGTCTTTCGAATTAGCAAACTAAAGTGGTAATGGGCTGGTCACGTTATGTCGGAGATCCGATAATCGTTGGAGTAAACGAGTGCTGGAGTGGAGACCGCGTCTCGGTAAACGAAGTATGGGACGCCCCTTGGCTATATGGTGCGACGATCTGCGTTGGGCGGCTGGCGGAAACTGGATGCGTGAAGCCGAAGTTCGGGCTAGGTTGGGGTTTATGGGGTAGGCCTATGTCCAGCAGTGCACTGCTGCAGGCTGTTGATGGAAACGAGTATGTCATGGGAGGTCAACTCTATCTTTTTAAGGGGCTGTGGCTGTAGTTTATTTGAATATAATTTTTAATTAACACTATATATTTAATTAAATATAGTACGAGTAGCGTGTAGTAATATAAATTAAGAACAGTAATATCAGCCTTCAGAGAGACGCCTATGCGACGCCTTATTACATAGCTGTTGGTAATTATTCGTTTGAATGGAAGAAAGAGCGGTTAATTAGATCCGTTTCTTGCCAAGACTTGTTTTCATTTTCGGTAATTATTATTGAGAAATTAGGTTAATAATTTTCCATGAGAAATTTATGTAGAAATACATACAATATAAAGTACACGTCCCAGAACTCAACGTCAAGCTGAAACGGGGTGACAGGATTGATTGTAACCATCATGAGAAAAATCAGAAAAAAGATCTATCCCATGCAGTTTGAAAATTATGGGTATTTAAGAAAAACCTAGAAATTTGGTCAAACTGTAACCATTTTTCGGTTATTGTGGTTAATTTTTATTATTTTTGTTCATTTAAACTTTGGAACCGTAACCCTAAATAACATTTCTAGAATCACAGTAAAAAATAATGACACAATTGCCCCAAGTTTTTTAGAATTAAGACTATTTGTTAAACTATGAATTTAAAATTTTCAAAATTTGTCGACTTTGAAAGGCCCTCCTTTAAAAAAAAGTACTAGAGTGCCTTGGAAAGAGTACCATTAAAAGTTGGCGCATTTAATCAGGATTGTAAAATGGTACAATACTTGTTAGTTTCATACTAAAAAAACGAGTAAAAAAATAAAAACCTTATAACTCGATTTTATTTTAATAAAAACCTTATAAACTTGTAACCCGATTTTTGCTAACCTATTTTACTTAGTTAAAATGTTTTTTATTCGGACAAGCTCTTGGTAGGTTCTTAATTTTAAAATCTTCAGATAGATTTTTTTCTGATTTTTCTCATGATGGTTACAATCAATCCTGTCCCCGTTTCGGCTTGACGTTGAGTTCTGGGGCAACCTGTATATATACTCTAAAACATGAATATTCACTCTGTAATAATTCTATAGATTTGAAAAACAAAATAAATAATATTCAAAAAAGTAATGGTATAAAAGAATTTCAACTCGCAACCAACCAACCTCCCAAAGAAACATACACCCAAAAAATCTATACGTGCTAGCCTCTAGTACTTACAAATAATGATTGCCTTCACCCGCACACGCGCACACGCACGCACTCACACACACCACCAGGAGTTCACTAATACACACACATACATTTACATTAGTGTTGTAAAGTGCATGCGCTAATCTAGCATGCCCGTTTTGATTTTTAAAACATTAAGAAGTCGTCACGGAACTCGGTATTTGTGAGTATGATTTCCATGTGTTTATTTGTTTACTTATAAAATATAATATATATCCATTTTTAATATAAAGCTGAGAATAAGTAAAACTTTATTTTAGAATATGCATTTATTTTTTTGCATTGTATTATGGTCCTAGGAAATTGGTAATTTTTAATAAAAGACAACTTTTTGTTGCCTTAAGCATTCAAAGGAATGACGATTAGTGTTGTATTTATGACACACACACACATAATAGCAACTGAAATATATGAGCCGAGTCTTCATTGGTTGATTCTTCATTGGTGAAAGTCAGTATTTAATTCATGCATTCAGTACAACTGGTGCTCTTAATGGACATCTTATATAACTATAAATAATAAAAATATAAATAATACATATTATACATATGTGAGCGAAAATCATGTCTGTATACATTGAAATATAAAAAAATTATTTGCTGAAAGGAACAATTAAACTGTATTTTTCAAACAACTAAATGGTATTGGATATGTTTATAGTCTCCAAAAAGCTTTTTTCTGATAGCCATAAACTTTTTGTTTTTTTATTCTCATACTTTTTTAAATCTTATAATAAATTTATAAACCCTCAATAAAAAGTAATATTGCATTTAAATTACACGGAGTGGTCGACTCCCTTAAAATATTTACGTAAGGTGGGGAAACTGGGTCGTTCCAAGCCATCTCGGCATACTTTAATAGGCACATGTCGACGCATTGTGGAACTTGATAGGTTATTTCGCGCTCGTGTTCACCTTTTAGCAGGGTTTTACGGTAACATTTTATAGAGTGATCTATACAAAATAAGAGTATGATATTTGCATCGTGGGTATATTTTTAAAAATAAATTAAGGATTATATATTAAAGAAGACTAGCAATGCTATAAAATGAATAGTTTCATCCCTACCATCATATGAATGACGATTCGGTACGTTGCTTTTTTCCCGAAATTTCTTTGTACTCCTATTATTTCTTTACACTACCCTGTAGAAGCAGCTACCTGATGCGGTGATTCCAAGCAAATACGTTACGATTACGGTACCTTTGAAAAATAAGTCTACATCGTTGATGAAGGCCGGTTACGCAAAAGCAATGCATATGACACTAAGGACGTCTACGATTATAAAAAAATTATACTGTTAATATAAACAGATCAATAGATAAAATCGTTAAAAATGAGTTCTTCATTTGTAAAAGTAGAAGATCCCTGGGAGTACGGATGGCCCAGTCAGACCTAACGAGTATAATATCATTACAGAATATCGGCTTTACATGGTAGCAATATATTCTGCTAGCGCTTTATAATGAAGTGATCTTTTTCTCTTCTTTTTTTTCCTTCTTTCTATTCTATTATTTACATCTTCACCCTGAAGTAGACAATATATCGATAGGGCCTTTACAAATATACATGGTTGGTGATAATTATTTATCATTAGGTAATCCACTTGCTCATTTTCCTATAGCTTTTAAATAAAAAAAAAATGACAATTTAAAGGTGCAAATTCGTGTATGAACCTAGAAAAGGCAATTCAACCTTATTTATGTATTTATGATACGTTGTTTCTCAAAGCGTCAAGAATATTTTTTTATACAGCCAAATATAAATTAGTGTTAATAGTGAGAAGTCTCCTAATTTCTGATGGAATGGGGATTATCCCATTACACTAGTTCGGAGTGGATTATTTTTAATTATTTATATTTTTGATATTAATAAGATGATTATAAGTTACACCGTATTTAGTCGTATGGATAATAAACCACAAATTATTGCCAAAATTTCCCTTTGCCCTTCCGACGTGCTTATGTGTTCGATGCGCTCGAGTTGCTGCGTCGCATTAGCGAGGATTTGTGTGTTTGTGTGCGTGATTATCATAGTGTTAGTGCAAGCCGGTTTGCTGGAAGGTACATTTTAGAGTGCCTATAGTGCTGGAAATGGCTCATTGCCTATTTATAGCTGTTTGTATGTACGAAGATTTTTGTGGGCGAGTTATTGAGGTACTTATATTGTAAGTTGGCTGACCGAAAAAGGTACGCCTTTCAAAATGATATTTATACTTGAATGAGATTATCTATATATATAAAAATACTGAGCTATTTTTTAGTCTCGCTAAAACACAAAAACGGCTCGATCGATTTGAACATTTTTTTTTAATTTGTTTTTCGTAATATTTATTTTATAAATAAATATATTTTATTTTATTTAATATAGTACAAGGAATGTATACGAATAAAAAAAATATAGGGAAAACATAAAAGACAAGTTTAAAATATGAAAAATTCTTTTTTTTCTTTTCAATTACTTTCAATAGATGGCGTTCGTGACGGCTTTAACGTCTAATGGACGTGTTGTTACAGAAAACTGTCGTTTCTTTTGTGCGATTTTGAAATGTATTGCATATTTAAGTACTAACATACCAGAACAAGATAAGCCTTTTTAAATTAATGTTAATTTGAATTAAATAAATTGTAAGTCAAACGAAGTTTACTGGGTCATCTAGAATATTAACAAAATAATGAAAATGGGATGCAGGAAAAAAACAATTTATTAGATTGATACTATTTATTAGATTGCTTTAAATAAAATTATCATTAAATATAAAATAATCGAATAGGTTATATATTTAGTTTTGATTAATGAAATATTCTAAATATTATTAAGGTAATTATTAAGCTAAAATTAAAACCTTAATACTATATTATTAAGGTTTTAATTTTAGGTTTTGTAAAAAATAATGTGTCATAAATAAAGCTTTTTCTATTCTATTCTAAATAATAATGTTTTTTTTTATTTTTTTTTGTTTTATTTTTATTTTGAGAACTTGCGTTCAATACAATGTTTTTTTTTAAATCTTATTTTTGTTTAATTTTTATTTGGAAAACTTGCGTTAAATACAATAAAGACGTTAGTATATAGTAGACATATATAGATAAACATAGACATTATACTATTATTTCCGAAAGTAATATAAAACAAATATATTTTTCTAAAAAAATCCTTATAGTCCAGTGTGTTTTATAATCCGAAAAAATACGGTAAAAAATTTACTTTATTTAAAAGAACATGTACAATATATAGATACATAGGTAGGGCCTACACGATTTAAATTTAAGTCTCAATGTCCGCATTGCGTGGATGGTTAATGTCTGTTCGTCCAAAATGGGGTGGTCTCCCGCTCAGCAGTGGATTATGCATGAGCTGTGTCAATATCAGAAAGTGGGCAGGGATAATGAGTGCTTCTCAATTGCTTCGCCTCACTAGAGATGACGATAGTCGCGCTGAATTGGCTGCAAACCTTCGCTAATCGGAGAGGTTTCTTGAAGTGGTAGCAGCCACGCTGCAGACGAATATCTTGTCAAGGATGGCATATTATTTGTGTGTAGCATGAATGGGCCGGCTCGTCCGGGGAAGTACCACACTCCCGCAGAAAATCGGCGTCTGAGTGGTAGCTTAGTTACCACACTTTGTCCGATGAGCGGTTGAGTTCCGGAGTACTCAACAGGCTGACTTAATGTCATTGGGAATTCTCTTCCATTCAACCTGTAGGCGAAACCATGAATATTGATTTGGGGGTAGTGCAGATTGTAATAAAATAAACTGACAACTACTTATAAAAAATTAACTATATAATAATACATATTCAATATCAATATCAGCCCGCGGCAGTCCACTACTGGATATAGGCTACACGCATCCAGTCTCTGCCAGCCGCCTTGCGCAGATCGTCGCTCCATTTAGCAGGAGGGCGTCCCACACTACGTTTGCCGTGTCGCGGTCTCCACTCCAGCACTCGTCTACTCCAACGATTGTCGGTTCTCCGACAAACGTGTCCAGCACATTGCCACTTCAGTCTACTAACTTGAAGAGCTATGTCGGTTACTCTGGTTCTCCGGCGAATTTCTTCATTTCGAATTCTGTCCACCAGAGAAACCCGGAGTATAGCTTTTCGAGCTTGTCCTCGACAAGAGACTTTGAGCTTGTCGAGGAGACGGACTGTCAGTGTCCACGTCTCGGCACCGTAAGAGAGTATGGACAGGACGCACATAAAATACATATTATTCTATGCTATGCTATCTTATTATAGCTAGCTTATTCTATGCTATCTTTAGTTTTAAAAATGTTTACATATATTACATGACACTAGATCCCACACTAAGATTCCCCGTGGTTTTGGAAACTAGGCTCTTCTCTTCGTAAATAATACATTAGTGTTATAATATAAATATCAAAATAGTAGACAAAGAAAAAAAATATGCCTTATAGATATTTATTCGGAGTCTGGTTACGCCACCAATCCACATTGGACAAGCGTCGTGGGTTAATGTTCGTTCCTCCAGAAGTGGGACATATCCCATTTATGTCAAGGAAATATATGTTGTGGGCCTTATGGCAAAAAATTATATCTTTCTGGAAACATACAATTTTTGTGCATACATTCAGACGTTTTTGTAGATATATCGAATGTTTCCGTGTGTTGTTACTGCAATATTTTATTGCACATTAATTAATTTGTTTATCAGTTTTGCCGCGCACCTGCTTGCCTTCGTTGAGTGTTTTATTAGCTTATGTTTTGGTAATACTTAATTATCGTGCGTCGGTAAGTTTCATTATAGTGGAGAGTAAATTTGAGTCTACGCCAGGGTCACAATCTCTGTTAATGAGTTTTTCGGGACTTACGGAAAAAATCAAGTTTCCACAAAATAGTTCGCGAAAGTTTTCTAGTGGTAGAGCTCACGCGTGGCAGACGAATGCTTTGTCAAGAATGGCATAATGTTTGTCTGTAGCGCGGATGGGCCGGCTCGCCCGGGGAAGTACCACACTCCCGCTGAAAACCGGCGTCTGAGTGGTAGCTTAGCTACCGCGCTTTATTGCGGTTAGCGGCCGAGTTCCGAAGTCCCTCTCCCTCTCCCTTTCCGAAGTCCCTCTCCCTCTCCCTCTCCCTCTCCCTCTCCCTCTCCCTCTCCCTCTCCCTCTCCCTCTCCCTCTCACTCTCCCTCTCCATCTCCCTCTCCCTCTCCCTCTCCCTCTCCCTCTCCCTCTCCCTCTCCCTCTCCCTCTCCCTCTCCCTCTCCCTCTCCCTCTCCCTCTCCCTCTCCCTCTCCCTCTCCCTCTCCGTCTCCCTCTCAGTCTTCCTCTCCCTCTCCGTCTCCCTCTCCCTCTCCGTCTCCCTCTCACTCTCCCTCTCCCTCTCCCTCTCCCTCTCCCTCTCCGTCTCCCTCTCAGTCTTCCTCTCCCTCTCCGTCTCCCTCTCCCTCTCCCTCTACCCCTCCCTCTCCCTATCCATCTCCCTCTCCCTCTCCATCTCCCTCTCCATCTCCCTCTCCCTCTCCCTCTCCCTTTCCCATAATGACACTTTCCTGAAAAGACGGCAACGCTTGCGCACTGTCTATGGCGCTACGGATGTCTATGGGCGGCAAACCGGTTAGCGGCCGAGTTCCGAAGTCCCTCTCCCTCTCCCTCTCCCTCTCCCTCTCCCTCTCCCTCTCCCTCTCCCTCTCCCTCTCCCTCTCCCTGGCCCTCTCCATCTCCCTCTCCCTCTCCCTCTCCGTCTCCCTCTCAGTCTCCCTCTCCCTCTCCGTCTCCCTCTCCCTCTCCCTCTCACTCTACCTCTCCCTCTCCCTATCCATCTCCCTCTCCCTCTCCATCTCCCTCTCCCTCTCCCTCTCCCTTTCCCATAATGACACTTTCCTGAAAAGACGGCAACGCTTGCGCACTGTCTATGGCGCTACGGATGTCTATGGGCGGCTTTGGTTGCTTTCCATCAGGTGACACGCCTGCTCGTTTGCCTTTCTATCCCATAAAAAAGTTCATTATTGAGACGGAGAGTCAAGAATTAATTGTATTTAAGGTGCGTGAAAAGCAAGATAGAAAAATATTGTGTGTTCCCAAACGGTATAGAAATGGAAACAGGGAAGCTTTATTTCAAAAGTAAGCGTAGGCGTGCGAAGTAGTTGGACATATACCGCTACGGCACGGCTTAGACATTTTTGGCGCTGAATTACACTATCCCACAACTTGCTAAAAGAAAATGTTTCATCCTCAACATCTGGATGAGTGGCGATCCAGCACGGTGCGTTTTTCCAGAAGCTTTCCACGTACCACTACAACCAGCTACCAGCTACCTCCAACCGTGTTTTCGAACCGATACGACATTGGAATCTTCAAAAAATAAGCCTATACATTTCTTAAGGGCTGGTAACACTTATGCAATGCTTATGCTAATGCACTGCGGATGTCTATGGGCGATGATGAGTGCTTTCCATCATGTGACATGTCTGCTCGTTTGCCTTCCTACCTTTAAAAAAATGACCGTCATTAAATTCATCATCCACTTCACCACTGTTAGTAAATTCAAAAAATAAAACTGAAAACAGAGCCGTTAAACAAATCGTTCTAACACCACTAATACTAAAAACGTAAAACACGCAACACCATTCTTCATCAATGTAATAGGTATTACGTGGAGAATTCTATACGTAGACCTACTCTCGGATCCACTGTGTGAAACCCAAAATATACCGTCTACAAAAATTCCAATGAAGGTACCCAAAAAAAAAGTCAAAACATGTAATATAATGTTATTATATTATATAAAATGTCGATTCAGAAAAATCATTTCTATATGGACAGTCAAAAGTTTTACTTAGCTAAGATCCGCGATAAGCAAAATAATAACAGAAAATTAATAATGTGTGTTTTTCCGTTGGGTTTAGTGGATTTATTTGGAACTTAAACCAAAAACTTACCGAAAATCGGCCATCAACTCTCCACCCACCAACCACTATACACAACACCAAACACACATTATCACTTTTCCATCTTCTCTCTCTCATCTGTTATTGTTTTGCTCGTCGCGGATCTTAGCTAAGTAAAACTTTTGACTGTCCATATAGTGATGGATTTCCGCAAAGTAACGCCTGACTCCATTAATAATTAATAAAATCATTTCTAATAAATTAATTTTTTTAGAAAATATAAATATTCTTTATTCACCATATATATCACGTAGATGATAAAACATGTTTTAAAACACCGAAATTTTAAATAATTTTATGGAAATGACCATTATGGAAAAAAAGAAAAATGCTTATAATAGAAATTTTGTATATACATACATAAATATGGTCACGCCTGTCTCCAATTCCGAATCCACTGGTGGTACAATCGGTAAATTATACACCCGATTTAAACGCACGCCCGAAAAGACGACGCCCGCGTAACGTGTTACACGATCCGGACGACGAAACAGCGTCATTCGGATCCACCCACGACACCAACACTCACACGCACCCCGGCTCTAGCCGAGCACGTAGAGTAGGGAACACTTCTACACCGGCCGCTTACACGAGATTCTCTCACGCACCCGGTCGGTTCTCACCCCCTCGACCTTAGGGTCTATGGGACTAATAGGGACTATAGTTAATAAAGTTCAATCCTCCCCTACATGTTTAACGTAGAATCATGACGAGTTTAAAATCAGCACACACACATATGTGTACCTCCGACACGGCGTCAGGCCGATGGAGTCTGCGATTTGCGCAGATTCCCAATTATAATTTACTTGCCCTAAATACGATAAAGCTGTTAAATAGGCTACCAGCATGAACATCTTCGAATCCCCTGTCTCCCGTAGGGGTTGGCAGAGACCACAGATCTCCATCTGCTACGATCTCGCATACTTCTCTTTCTTCCTCCACACTCATTATTCTCCTCATGCAAGCCCGCCGGTTAAGGATACTTTTGACCTGGCCTTTCTTAAAAAAATTGTAATTGTAACACTTATTTTTTAATGTTTCCTACAAATATTAAAAAATAAGTTTTGCAAGTAATATAACTTAAATTATAGCTTATCTATTGTAATATTAATTTTATTTGTTGCGCTTGTGTCTGCGTTTACTACACAGCGAGAAATATATACGATAAGTTGCTTTGTAATATGTAAATTTGTGAAGCCTGGTTGGTACTGGTATATTTTCAAAAAATTGTCCTCGGGTGAAAAATTAGTGTACCTAGTTAGTAAACGGTTTAGTATCCCACCAGTCTCGTTGTAAGAACAAGGGACACTGGAGTCTGAACTCGGGACTTTCCTATCAAATTGGTGTAATGGCCACCCTAACTTTTTAGGTGATGTTTTTTGAAGGAAGATAGTAGAAATGCTTATGATATTCTTGTAACGATTGCTAAGCCATCCATTTACACTGGAAATGTTAAAAGGATCTAATGAACGATGATTTGCCACCAATAAAAAAATAAGACCTCTGCAAAGGAGAATCTCCACTTCGGGGTTGTCTCGATGGTAATCTCATGTATGCTCTTTAGTCAGTCATTTATTCATCTTCTATTCTCTCTGGGTGTTTGAACTAGTATATCTATGAGTGCTAAGTTGGCGGCAACACGAGCACTTAAATACAGCATACTTAAAAATCCTCCAGCTTTAATTTGAATTATGTAGTGGTGGAGCCACGCTGCTGAAAAATATTTTGTCAAGAATGGCATAATATTTGTCTGTAGCATGAATGGGCCGACTCGCCCTGGGAAACTACCATTTTTTTATGGGATAGGAAGGCAAACGAGCAGGCGTGTCACTTGACGGATAGCAATCAACGCCGCCCATAGACATCCGCTGTGCCATAGGCAGTGCATAAGCGTTGCCGGTCTTCAAGGAAAGTGTTATTATAGGAAGGGGAAGGGCAGAGGGAGGGGAAGGGGGAGATGGGCCTGCGGAACTCAACGGCTCACCGGTCGAAGCGCGATAGCTAAGCTACCACTCAGACGCCGGTTTAATGCGGGAGTGTGGTACTTCTCCAGGCGAGCCGGCCCATTCATGCTACAGACAAATAATATGCCGTTTTTGACAAAGTATTCGTCTGCAGAGCAGGCTCTATCACTAAGACCTGACGCCTGACGCCATCAATTATGTGTAAAAAATGGTATTTTTCGAACTTAGCAATAAATACCGCGTGACACATACATTTTATCGACAATGCAATTAACGAGACTTGTATACGGCGAGGGAAGCATACATAACAGCGAAGTTTGAACACATTTCTACATAGTGTCTCTCCAAACCTGAATTACCGTTAGTACAAAGATGCTGTGTAACCGCAAAAATATTGGGAGGAAAATAATAAAAAAACTCACTTAACACGCGATGTATAAAGTCGAAAATTAAATGAGGAAATTTTCCGCAACCTCGGATTTGTTTCGATCCGGCAATCCGGGTTGCGGCTAAGAGCGGCGAGACAATGCCTCGCATATTTCCTGCATTATGGCTTCTATGGAATTCGATTTGAATGAAAAGTATAAATAATTTTGTCCTCCTTACCGTTCGTTTTTCGAGTACTGTCGTGCAAATTTTCTTTTGCCGTGTGCTCTTTTCTTTTCTTCGATGGCAATTAGTTACAACTATTACGCCAGTGTCAAGTAATATACAATAATATCTAATCTCTTGAAATGTAACAAGTCAGTGCATCAGGTTACGTCTTGATAAAATAGTGGCAATTTTACCAACAAAAACCTTCTATGGACTTTTTCAGTCAACTTAAAAAGTTACGATACACGCATTTATTTCATATCACTTCACTTATACACCTTAATCGAACTATACTGCATAATACGCCACCACAATTAAACAATATAACTGATAATAATATAAGATTATGTAAATGAAATAAAAACACAACGTCACTGATGTAAGTTGGCGGGAAAAGTCCCGTGTGTTGTTAGGTAGAAAACTTAATAATACTTAGTAAATTAAATAAATCTTTTATTTTTATTAAGAAAACTCAATAAAAATAAAAGACTTACAAAATTAGATTACAAGTTACTGTAGCTTGACCTTTTTCCAGTCCAGTTTCTGTCAGCCGCCCTGTGCAGATCGTCGCACCATCTAGCCGGGGGGGGCATCCCACGCTACGTTTTCCGAGACGCGGTCTCCACTCCAGCATTCATCTGCTGCAGCGATTGTCGGATCCTTTTACCTTTGTTATATTCCTTCATTTTCCATTATTCCCATTCTTACCCTGGCCCTCCCATTCCTCCTTCCACTCCCGTGATAGCACTTTCATTAAAAGTCCGCAACGCTGCCTATCTGCACTGCCTATGGCGCTGCGGATGTCTATGGGCGGCGTTGATTGCTTTCCATCAGGTGACACGCCTGCTCGTTTGCCTTCCTATCCCAAAACAAAAATATTGCGATGCTGGGATAGAAGCCGCGACCACAATTGTGTTTTTTATTTTTCTCATTATTGTATTCAAACTAAACTGTTTTTGAGACAGTGTACCAATCCCTGAGCATAGAAGGCTAAACTAAACGTCCTTTATCGCTTTGGGATATTTAATATCAATACTTTAACATACTTTTTAAGAGAAACAAGACCGAAGAGATAAAATGTAATACTTTAATATGGGTCCTTGTGTTTTTTTTTAGCTTTTTATTAATGGTATACAATTTCATGCCCGATTTTAATTTGGACGTTTGTGAGAATCGATATTTATATTACTTGTCAAAAGCAAATTGTGTTTATTTGGTCTGCGATACCAAAAAAAAAATGTGTTGGTACGGGTGATAACATTGTATGCCGCGTTCAATAAATTCTGGTTAGAGAGGTCGCGGTTCGATTCCTGACTTTAATGAGAGAAAGCGACTTGTGAAGTGAGACCGCTTCTCAGAATTGCATTGAGACTTTTTCATCGTGACCCCGGTGCTGATATGTTCGAGGCAAATGTCATATCGTCAGTTTTAAAGTTTGCCATCTTGTAAACTAGATGTCGCTGGTATACTGAATCACGGTATAGTTGTTTAATGATGGTTTATATATATACATTTTTTGTTAACAGCCCATATATGTCCCACTGCTGAGCACGGGCCTCTCCATTTCTGGAGGAACGGACGTTAACCTACCATGTTTGTCCAATGCGGATTGGCTGGGTTACCAGACTCGGAATAAATATATGTAATCCATACATATATTTATTCCAATCCAGGGATTGAACCTGCGAGCAATGACTCCGCGGGTAAAGGGCCCCGCTACTGAGCCAATTGATTTATGTATAGGGTGGCAGAATTAGGTTAAAGATCGAATAATCAATATTCAGTAAAAGAAGGTGTCACGATAAAAGTTGAGAAAGGGATGCTTTGATGGTTTGGGCACATGGAGAGGATGGATGAAAGACGACTGGCAATAGAAACTTACGTTATGAATGTGGATGGAAGGGTCGGGAGGGGAAGACCACGGAATACATACCTTGACCAAATTGCTGAAGTTTTTAAGAGAGGCCAGGTCAAGAGTACCCTGACGGGCCCCCGGAACTCAATCGCTCACCGGACGAAGCACGGTAGCTAAGCTACCACTCAGACGCCGGTTTTCTGAGGAATCTCGGTACTTTCCTTGGCGAGCCGGTCCATTCATGCTACAGACAAATAACACGCCATTCTTGACAAAATATTCGTCTGCAGCGTGGCTCTACCATTTCATAGTTTCTGGAAAAACGCACGATACTGGATCGCCATTCATCCAGATGGAGGGAATGAGATGAAACTTTTCCTTGTGCGGTTGTGTAATCCCGAATAATTCCTCGGAGCACTCCCCGTGGCAAAATTGACGACTCTATCTCTACTAAAAGTATTAAAAATAAAAATATTTTCGTATTTTCAAAATGAAACAAGTTGTAACAAGCGGGTAACAAAATTTATTGCTGGATTATTAGAGCTAAGTAATTATATAATTTTAGAGCTAAGTAATTGATGCAAAAGAAGGGAAAACGCTGTTAATGACACATATGTAAAAAAAAAAATTGTTGAGTATTTGGATCAACGAAAACAATACTGCATCGAATGACCTGAGTCTCGCAGGTCTATGACCAGATCGGAGATCGGAGGCCAAGATCCATTTTGGGTGCCTACGCCATAAAGTTAGTTAGTTAGTTTTTGTAACTGACTTTTTTGGACAATTTTTGATCGGATACAATTTTGTCAGAATTCTTAAGTTTTTTGGCTTAAGGCTCTGGTGGTAAGTTTCATATTTCGGTTTACAACCTTTTCGCTTTTTTGCGTCGACATATAACTCACAAACACAACAGACAAATTAAAGTAATATACACGAAGAAATCAAAGTGTATATATATATATATATATATATATATATATATATATATATATATATATATACACCCATGAATCCAGTTTTCGAGATATGAGTCAGCACTTACGCGTACATCACCTTCCAGTGGTCCAATCGGCAGCCAAACTCCACTTTCACCGCACCAGCGGCTAATGTGGCGCTTTCCAATGATTTGGCTAACTTACGCGTCAATCTCTCGGTCCCAAATCGATATAACAAAGATAAGTACGATATACTACTATACACATACGTACATATGTACGAAATACTATAAACAAATCATATAAAAAAAATTGAAGTAAATTCTCACATTGATATCCTAATAAATATGTCATATAAGAGATTTTTTTCCCATATAAATCTAAAATAATTCAATTTGAATTAAATATGAATTAATATTAATAAAAACCGTGTTAATATCAAGTAGCATACAGACTACGATTAATTAATTAAATTAAATTAATAAGTTAATATTTAAAAAATACATATTAAAAACAGGTATCATACGTTATAAGTTTAAAAAAAATGTATTTGAACTTGAGTGGATGAATAAAAAAGTATTTTATCAACGATTGAAAATTTAAACTAGATATATGTATGTAAATATATGTAGAAAAAATATATGTACGTAAATATATTGTATATAGGGAGAGTGTATTAATATATATGTATATATAAGATTAGTTCTTTGGCAAATAAATATTATTACAATGTCCACTACGTCCCGAACGGGTCATGAACGCGTTATTTAGTTCCCGTAAAGTCACGAAGGGCGAAGTATTTCGCTCCAATTCATCACAATTTAGCGCTAAGTCCCGAGGGAAGCCCCCGTTCCTGAACGGACTTCAAAGTCCTCGTTACTAAAGAAAATGAAACAAAATTTTTCAGCTTCGGCTTTGTAAGTATTGTTCGTGTCACGGCCAAATTCTTGCAAATTAAACCTTTTAATATGTATTGACAGTCTTAATTTGACTTATTAAATTTTAAATGTAAAATTAAAAAGAAAGTTTCGAAAATAAAGTATTTTTGCAAATGGCGTCCAAACTTTTTCCGCCAATTTATATCAGTGACGTTGTGTTTTGAATTCATTTTTATAATCTCATGTTATATCGTTTAATTGTGGTCTCGTATATAACAATATAGTTCGATTAATGAATAACAGTGGGGTGATAAGAAATAAATGCGTTTATCGTTGTTTTTTTAAGTCTGCAAATTCCATAGAAGGTTTTGGTAGAATGGCCTACTAAGACAACGTGACAAACTGATTAGTATATTTCAAGTCACTTGATATTGTTATATTTTACTTACCACTGGCATAATAGTTATAGGCAATTGTTTTCAAGGACAAAGAAAACAAAATGGCGTCCAATCATTTGCGTGTGTTACACGTGAAACAGTCAAGTACAGACACATTCTCTAAATGGGATTTTGATGTATTACGGAAGAAGAAAGATTTATCATCGACTTGACGTGGGAGATAAGAACATTTATCAAGTCGCATTTCACAAAGTTTTGATGCTTTTTGTTTTTTATGTTCTTTAGTATGTATATTATGGCCTTATTGAGTTGTTTTAAGACATTATTTAATATTTTGAAGTAGAGAATTTTGGATAGAAATGTTTTTGGCAAATTGAGAGTTAACACAAACAACTTGTTTTTATAAATAAAGATGACTAGCGATGTTTAAATATTTTTAACATTCTTGTTAATTATTCCAACCAAGATAATTACTCTTGTGCTACAATATGCTTCACATCAATAGTCCAATGAAAAAATCGAACTCATAACCCAAGATCGTAAACGCGGCACTTATTTATTCGAATTAATTTGTACTTTTATTTCCAAATCATACTTTAGAATAAGTCATGTCACATGTCATGAGTTTTAATTAGATAGATATATTCTTTGTTGTACACCAAAAATAAAGTTGTATATTGATTCTAATATTTATATAAAAATGGCGTTCTTTTCGCTAATAGCGATTTCTTGTAGACAATCGTAGGATGGACTAAAATGTTAAAAAGATAATTTGATGTAGATTGGTGTTACATCATTATGATGATAGCCAAAAAGTATTAATAAACAAAAATACTCATACCATAATTTGCATGAACTTTTACAATCAATTTAAAAAGACCCGCCCGATACACGCATTTATTTAATTTTACTTCACTTCTTCGTCTTACTTTTAACCAACTATTATGCCAGTGTCAAGTAATATACGAGAAAATCAAATCTCTTAAAATATAAAGTAGTCAACTTATCACTTTACGTCTTGATAAAATGGTGGCAATTCTACCAAAAATTTCCATGGATTTTTTCAGACAACCTAAAAAGTCACGATACACGCACTTATTTCATATCACTTCACTTATACATCTTAATCGAATTATATTGTAAAATATATCACCATAATTAAACAATATAACTGATAATAATATAAGATTATGAAAATGAAATAAAAACATAACGTCACTGATGTAAGTTCCCCGATGTACCGCGTTTTGGTAAACGTAGTGTTGGACCCATCCCCTAGATGGAGGCATGAGTGCGCAATGCAGCTAGCAGAGACTGGATGCGTATAGCCAAAGATCGGGCTTTGGCGGCGCGCCTTTGCTGAAACCTATGTCCAGCAGTGGACTGCCGTGGGCTGATATTGATATGTTCATAGAGTTTCTTTACACTTTAAAAAAAAAGAATTATTTTGTTTAATATTCGTCTTTATTTTTAAACTTTTAATTTTAATAGAAAATCTGCGTCTGATGCGTAGCTTAGATACCGTGCCTCGTCCGGTGAGCGGTTGAGTTCCGGAGGTCCAAACTCCCTCCCTCTCTCCCTTTCCCCCCCCCTCTCATAATGACACTTCCCATAAAAGTCGGCAACGCTTCTGTAGATGGCACAGCTACTCTATCGGCGACGTTGATTGCTTTCCATCAGGTGACACGCCTGCTCGTTTGCCTTCCTATCCCATAAAAAAACAAAAATTTCAATAATATTACATTTTATTATGTGCGTGCTGTGGCATCTAAAGATAGTTTACTGAATTTTAAAACCATTTTAATTAATTTTATGTTATATTGGACATATCATTGTCTTCAATAAATAAATAAAATATTTTAGGTACCTTTTTCTCCATTGTAATTCTTCATTGTAATTCTCCATTGCAATTCTTCATTGTAATTTCTCCATTGCAATTCTTCATTGTAATTTCTTCATTGTAATTCTTCATTGCAATTCTTCATTGTAATTTCTCCATTGCAATTATTCATTGTAATAAAATAAATATTATATAATATGAAATAGTTACTTGGTAAGTAAAATTCATTGAACACATATTATTACGATTTGCAGTAAATCAGTTTTTTAAGCAACATATATGTGACTGAGAAATGTAGTTTGTGACTTGTCTCAGTCTACTTGCTAGTGTTGTTACCCTAATCTAATGCACTACACAGTGACCGCTATGTTACGCCAGTTAAAATACAGTTAATTCTCAAAAACGATAACATCACTAGTGTAAATGTGCAAAAATGCAACACAATTTGCCAGTCATTGTTATTGTGAAACGTATGTACGCATAGT
Organism: Baronia brevicornis; assembly: GCA_031353405.1. Lineage (NCBI taxonomy): Eukaryota > Metazoa > Arthropoda > Insecta > Lepidoptera > Papilionidae > Baronia > Baronia brevicornis. The sequence continues at coordinate 227,213 of JASFAT010001005.1, forward strand.
GTTGGCGAAGGCTTGCAATACAGTAATAAATTGGAGTATATAGGTATTATACAATATCGAAATTCAAAATCAAATTCTTTATTTTCTATATATATATAAAAATTGAGAGCTATATTGTTAGTCACGCTAAAACTCGAAAACGGCTCGACCGATTTGAATAACTTTTTTTTTATATTGTTCGCTGTAATACAGGGAAGGTTTACGAATAAAAAATAAAGGGAAAATCCTAATGCATAATGTGTTTAATGAAAGGGATTGAAGCGAAATAAGGTAGTAATGGTAAATAAAGAAAGAAAAGAATTAGGTGAACGTACATAATTAGTTGTGGTATATTGACAAATATCACCTCTATATGGGATTTTGATCAAACAGTAGAAACGACAGCGTGACATTGGATATATGAAGATTTATGAAAAGCCATAACTCTTCATTAAACTTTTACGCTTTTTGGCTTTTACTTAGTAGATACATATGTATGTTTATTTTTATGGGGTGGGAAGGAAAATGAGCAGCTGTATCATCTGATACGTAACAAACGTCACCAATAGACTTCTGCAGTGCTACAGGCAGTGCAGAATTGTTGCCGGCCTTTAAGGAAAGTTTAAACTGGTTTTTTGAAGGTTCCCATGTCATCTTGAGGCGTATAAGTGAAGTGATATGAAATGAATGCGTGTATCGTGACTCTTTAAGTTGACTGAAATAGTTATATATTATATAGTATAGTAGGTTTTTGTAGAATAGCCACCATTTTACAATATCAAAACGTAACGTGACAAGCTGACTAGACATTTCAAGATATTTGATATTATTTTATTTTACCTGACATTGGCATTATAGTTATGAGTAATTACCATTAAAGAAAATTAAAAAAAAATCCATCAGTCATCATATTCACCGATTATCATATTACCGATTTTACCATGGGTAGTAAGAACTCTTGTGAGTTGCCTGGATACAACGATGTCTCATTGGCAAAGGCCAGTTACTGCATCCTGTGATTTTTCAGAAATACTTGATACGCATAACAGCAGCAAAAAGAAGACTGGTAAAGACCCAAAGGTTAGGTAGAATCGATATTGAATACTAAAAAAAATAAAATTGATATCATCATCTTGCACCAAACTTATGGTGAGCAGAGTACCTTATAGATTTAATCTTGATTTGCCTTTAGGACATTTGTTTATTTGACTTTAGGATGGGCGCTATGGGCAAATTATCCCAACTTAAAACATAATCTCTCACGTACCCGGTCGGTTCTCACCCCCTAGACCTTAGGGTCTATGGGACTAATAGGGACTATAGTTACTAAAGTTCAACCTCCCCTACATGTTTAACGTAGAATCATGACGAGTTTAAAATCAGCACACACACATATGTGTACCTCCGACATGGCATCAGGCCGATGGAGTCTGCGATTTGCGCAGATTCCCAATTATATTTTACTTGCCCTGGCCCACTGGCCCTGAATACGATAAAGCTGTTAAAGCCAATAGGCTACCAGCATTAACATCTTCGAATCCAATTATTATTAAAACATAATTTGATCGACCATTCTTATTGATTTTTATTTATAGATAAATATATCATTAAAGGCCAGGGAGTATCATTACCTAGCCGCCTGTTCGGTCGTTATGGTATTGCTACACGGGTACGCGACCCCGGGCTCCAGAGCTACTACCGTATCACACCTGCTCTTCCGTTGCGATAGTATCATATCCCTATCATGAAATCAATTTTACCTTTCCTCTGGCCTGTTCTTTCTTCTCTATCCTTTTCCCATCCTCTCCCAATCCCACTGCCAATCCACGGCCTGCCGTGCCATTGGATGCGTGGCTAGGAGCGAGCTTAGTCGCAAGCGTGCCGACCGTCCCGGGGTCGGGCTCCACCGTACTAATGTAATGCCCTACTTCAGCATGCAGGGCTCTGCTGTGGCTGACTTGAATCCTCCCTTGCAGCTCGTGGGATTCACTATGACGAATTTTAATAAACCTAATTTGTTAATAAAATGACGGCGACGTGGTTCGCCATCCTGATTCGCACGAGGGCGAGAACTGACTGACGGAAAGCCGTTTCGCTACGATGATGAGGGGAAAGATGGATGAAAAGATAGATGAGTGTGGATTCCTCCACAAGGAACACCTTCCTTGCTTCCGCAAGGAAGGTGTGCCGAGATCGTAGCAGATGGAGATTTATATTCTGTGCCTACCCCTACGGGAAATAGGCGAGACGATAGGTATGTATGTATAATTCAAAAATCGAGTATTTCACTTTGCCCACATGGTGTATTACATTCACTACATGTTTACACGTTAATAGAGGTATAAATTTTATTTAGTTCGTTGCGGCCCCAATATTATCTTTCACTCGTTTGTACCTCCGCGCATAACGACTGCGCAGTCCTTGAAGCTATAATTTATGCCATGTGTACATTCTTGAAACATTGAGCGAGTCTTTTGGAGATTTTTGGGTGAATTTATATAAATAGTTATACCAAATTTTTATTCTTTTGTTACAAATAAACAAAAAATTAATATATTTAGTGAGTTGATTAATGGAGTCAGGCGTTACTTTGCGAAAATCCATTACTATGTAGACAGTTAGAACTTTTATTTAGCTAAGATCCGCGACAAGCAAACAACAATAGAAAATTAATAATGTGTGTTTTCCTGCTGAATGAAGTAAACACTTAACGGTTGTCTTTAGTAGAGTCTACTATATCTGATGATGCCTCGTGTTGAGGCGAAACACGTGTCGTTTGCAAGGTGGAAAAGTGGTAGTGTGTTTGGTGTTGTGTATAGTTGGTCGGTAGGTGGAGATTTGCTGACGGCCGTTTTTCGTTAAGATTTAGTTTAAGTTACCTGTAAATATGGACAGTCAAAAGTTTTACTTAGCTAAGATCCGCGACAAGCAAAACAATAACAGAAAATTAATAATGTGTGTTTTTCCGTTGGGTTTAGTGGATTTATTTTAAAGTCACTTTTCACTTTTCGGTTGTCTTCCGTAGAGTCTACTATACCTGAAGATGCCTCGTGTTGGGGCGAAACACGTGTCGTGTACAACATGGAAAAGTGATAGTGTGTGATTGGCGTTGTGTATAGTGGTTGGTGGGTGGAGAGTTGATGGCCGATTTTTCGGTAAGTTTTTGGTTTAAGTTCCAAATAAATCCACTAAACCCAACGGAAAAACACACATTATTAATTTTCTGTTATTGTTTTGCTTGTCGCGGATCTTAGCTAAGTAAAACTTTTGACTGTCCATATAGTGATGGATTTCCGCAAAGTAACGCCTGACTCCATTAATAATCTTACCTGTAAATCCATTTCATCCAGCAGGAAAACACACATTATTAATTTTCTATTGTTGTTTGCTTGTCGCGGATCTTAGCTATGTAAAAGTTCTAACTGTCCACATATTTAGTGAGCTAAACAGTTTAGGTCAACAGTTAAAACAAAATATCAATTTGATATCTTTATTATTATTATGTAAAGGAAATTGGCCACGTGGTTAAAAGCAAACTTATGTTTCGGGGAAGTTCGTAGAATGTTCCAGATATTCTCGACACATGATTTTACCGAGTCAAGAAAAATGCGCTGCATCGATTGATATAGATCAAATTTAAACACGGAGAAAAATATTGCAGACATGACATTATCATGTTTCAAAATCCATACGCCTGTATTCAAATTATATATAATAAATAATAAAAAAATGAAAGAATCCTTTCTTTCATTTTTATTTTTAAAATGCGGAATCTCATGAGTTACTCGCGCTTATACGTAAATCATGGTTATATCTGAACGTTTCGTCCAAAATTTTGTCCATAACTCCCAAGTCATCAGAAAGTCATAACCGCGTGTTGCAACGCGGCCGCGGGGTGGGGGTGGTGCAGCCTGCCGGGGAGGGGGGGGGAGGGACGCAACCCACTCCTGCGCACGGCCGTTGCCGAAAATCTAGTCAAACTGGCTTCGGCGACGAATGCGTATGAGAACAATGGATATATGGAGTCGTATTACTCCTATAACAATTAAAATGCTAAAATTATATAGTTAAGCTATTATCGTACGGTATATATATTGTTTAAAATGAAATGATTTTTTTTAGCTTTAATTATTAAACAGAGGGATCTATATATTATATTTGATTGTCAAAAATAATCATAAAGCATTTATTAAAATTATTGTTATATCAACATAAAATTGGAAAAAGAACAAGTTTACCTGTACACATACATACACATATACACATTATAAACAATAGTTTTTAAAATCGTTTATTTAATGTATTATAATAACTGAGTAGTTGTATTATAGTAACTGAATACTCGAAAAAAAATTCATTAGACCATCACACTTACATTTAGGGAAATATTATTTTTGGTAAAGGCCCCATTTCGAGTATAGGCCTTCTTCAGAACTTTTCATTTATCTCTGAAATCATCATTTCATCAGCCTACCTTTCCCTGGGACGACCCCTCCCTCGTTTGTCGCGGCTATTGGCATAACAGTTATATTATATATATGTATCCTTTTATTTATATAGTATTATATTATATATTATTAGTATTTATATGTTTATATATGTATGGTTTCATATAGTATGTATTGTTAATTTGTTATGTATATTATTATTATATTTTGTTGTTGTACACTCTATCCTCACAGCTTTTCTTATCTCTCTTTCACTCCTGGGTTTGCTGGATAAAAAATCAATTTTGAGTTAAGCTCGCCCTTGTACACCTTCTTTCCTTTAATTCTTGTATTTCCTGTTTTGTGTACAATAAAGTATTAAATAAATAAATAATATAAACAGTTATACCCAATTGCAATCAATAAATAATTAATTTAATTAAACAAAGTTAGGGACGCTCCATACACGTCTGTAACCAGTTGTTAGATAGTGGTATAGCGAGAGTAGGTGCATCTAAAAAGTGCAACTCGATTGCAGGAGGCTGAGCGAACAGCCGAAAAAAGATGGCCGAATCGGCGCGGGCGTCGACCGGTCGTTCACCCCGCCCGGCTGAGTTAGACCTGCCGCCTAGTTGCAAAAGGTGACACTCGGCACTTGGGTTTTTGTGCTGATGAATTAAGAATGATTTTTGTTAGGTTGTTGTACGCCCTCATAAGAGTTCTTAATTAACCTTTTTTTAAACACCTTACTTATATATAAATAAAATAAAACACCTTACTTAGCTTCAGAGGTTGTTTTATAGCAAAAAAGAGAAGCGTCGAATACGACGGTTTGGTCTCGACGGTACGCTCACGGCCACGTGTAAGTGACTCTGTATAGAGTCGAGTTGAAAGGAGCGTAGCCTGAATTGAGACGACGTCTCGGTCTACGATTTCACTCCCATACCCCGCGGTAAGATATTTCACATCAAAAGATGTTTGAAAGTTTATTTATTTATTAATAAAGATTCACAATGATAAGTACACAAAACAAGAAATATAACTCTTAAGGTGCACTATCTTTATTTAAGAAGATAATATTATTATTAAATAATTGTACGTTTACAAATAATAAAAAACACTAAAACAAAAATAATTGAAATATTCAGTAACTCTATTAACAGATAATTATGAGAATAAAATAAGACGAAATAAAGTTTTTATTAACACTATTAACAGATAATTATAAGAATAAAATAAAACGAAATAAAATTTTTAGTAACACTTAACAGAATATTATTAGAATAAAATAAAACGAAATAAAATGTTTAGTAACACTTTTAACAGATAATTATGTGAATAAAATAAAACGAAAAAAATTTTCAGTTACACTATTAACAGACAATTATGAGAGTAGAATAAACTTTAAAACTTAAAGCTAATGCGGTTTTAAATGTCTGTTTTAAGAAAAAAGGCTTGGACTGAAAATATCCATTGGGTCACTGATATTATTGTAATTTTTAGGTTATTTCGCATGATAGATGGGTAAATATAGTGGTCTCCTCGGTAAACGGGATGGCATACGTACAAAAAAGAGTTGTAATAAATCGCTAGAGTGTAACTCATATTTGTATCCTTACCGTTTCAACTACGATGAACTCATATCTGAAATCTTTGAAGTCGCAAAAGCCAATCTTCCTGCTGAATACTCCTTTATACAAAGAAATGATTGTTTTTCTACGTGACTAGAGAAGAAATCCTTCTAGTGTGTTCTTATTTTTTTTATGGGATTGGAAGGCAAACGCAGCGTCATAGGCAGTACGGAAGCGTTGTCGACCTTTAAGGAAAGTGTCATTATGGGAGTGGGAGTGGAAGGGGGAGGGGGGAGCGTGTTGAGCCTCCGGAACTCAGCTGCTCACTATACGAAGCGCGGTAGCTGAGCTACCACTCAGACTCCGGTTTTCTGCGGTAGTGTGGTACTTAAGTAAGTACCATACTTTCCCGAGGCGGCCCATTCATGCCACAGAAAAATATTATGCCATACTTGAAAAAGTATTTGTTTGCAGCGTGGCTCTACCACTATAAGTTCACAATCCAAAGTTTTTCATCAGTGTATTTTTGGGTACTGTTCTTTTGTTTTAATTATATTTTTCGTATAATTTTTTTAACGTAATGAAGTAATTAATATTCCATTACTTTAAATACACCTGGACGTCGTGAGTTAGCTATCAAAAATCAAGACTTGAGAATTTTTTTCTTTTTCCCTTTTCGCATCCGCTTCCAACAAAAAATAAACTAAAGAAAATTAATTTAAAATAGACTTTATAATAAAATATATTTAGTACTAAAACCGGTCAACAGTTTGTGATTTAGTACGTCCATATAAAAATTCTTATGATGTGGTGATACAACCAATATAGTAAAGTCCCCCTTGCCTCCCCGTTCCAAGGTTGTATTTTTAAAGGAAGGAGAAACAGATGCACTTTTAGAGGTCTCTGCACAATGGTTTTCATTGACTACAAGCTATAAGCGACTAGCGGGAAAGAGGCGAAATGTTTTTTTGTTCCATAGTGTGTTCTTCTCGACAAAGTATAGAACTATCTTCTTTTTGTTACCATGTGTTTCGTACGAGACGACAAATGGAGTAAATACTATAGAGATCAACTTACTGCGCTAAGATCCATGAACACAAATCAGAACAATAATAATGTGTGTTTTGCGAAAAAGTGTATAGACCATTACAAATCTAATTCTTACCGAGAAACCGTCGTCAGCATTCTCCAACACTTGATTACAGTTACTAATGTCAACAATGTGTTTGTAGTGAAAAATTAGTAATTTTACTTTTCACTACAAACACAACGCATTTCATTAATGGAGTCAGGCGTTACTTTGCGGAAATCCATCACTATATGGACAGTCAAAAGTTTCACTTAGCTAAGATCCGCGACAAGCGAAACAATAACAGAAAATTAATAATGTGTGTTTTTCCGTTGGGTTTAGTGGATTTATTTGGAACTTAAACCAAAAACTTACCGAAAAATCGGCCATCAACTCTCCACCCACCAACCACTATACACAATGCTAAACACACACTATCACTTTTCCATCTTGTACACGACACGTGTTTCGAACCAACACGAGGCATCTTCAGGTATAGTAGACTCTACGGAAGACAACGGAAAAGGTCTTCCGTAGAGTCTACTATAAACTTTTGACTGTCCATACAACGCATTTCGCCTAGACACGAGGCATCCTCAAGTGTATTAGACTCAAACAGCTATGCTAAGTAATAAATATCACTTTAGCATTATAATTAATTTAGATTATATGGATATATTATGGATATTTTAAATTTAATCGCTATTTCGATTAACGAAATAAAAAAAAAATGCTACGAAAGGCAGAGGTGTAGTACTCCATAGTAGAGTTCGTAGTTCGCCACTGAACCCTCCGCGCCGCGAAGTGTGCACTTTGCACGTCGGTAGTGTGTGAATATCTTGTGTGAATTTCAGCGGCACTTTGTGTGTCTTGTGTGTATTTTAGCGTGACTTTGTGAATGTCTTATGTGTATTTTAACGTCACTTTGTGAATTTCTTGTGTGTATTTTAGCGTCACTTTGTGAATGTCTTGTTTGTATTCTAATCAGGACCCGATACACTGATCGTCTTGTGAACGCCGATTATAGTCGGCATCCGTACACACAGGTCGTCGCGTGAATGTGGATTATAGTTGGCGATTAGGAGGAAACTCGGAGAGGAACCCTTAGAAGAAGAAGGGTTGTTAATGTGATAGTTGAACATTTTCCCTATAGAAAATCTGAGATGATTTCTTCACTGTTTCAAAATACCCGCTTGTTCTTATGACTTAAGCTTATTACCGTGGGCGGAGGTGAACGATTCGTCAATGCGCGAATCATTAGCGACCTCCAAAAATGCGCCGCAAATAGAGCCCGCGCTGCCTTTGTGCGAGTGTTAGTCACCGAGGCTTTGTGCGTCGGGGTCCAAATTAATGACCAATAACACCGCACAGCGTTTTGTAATGTGCGACATAACCTTACATTCGAACCGATACACGCTGGAATAATTCACGTTTCAATATATATACATTGTTGTAAACCAACCGTTTTATTACGTTAAATAAAAAAATATTTAATAATAATAATTATAAACAGTCGGGCAACATTATACCGGAATCTATCCATTAACACGGATAGGCATATTGTTACCAATAAGCCTGACATCGTGATAGTGAATCGAAATCATGTGGAACAGTTATATCCACTATCACGCAATTCAGTGATAGTGGATATAACTGTTTCACGTAACGAGAATCTCATAAAGAGGAAAAAGAAAAACATATTGACCTCGCGAATGTGATTTTAGGAACAAGCCACATAGTTCCATCATAGGACGATTTGATGTAAAAATAAGTTTCACTCCCATCACCTGAATGGTTTGCAATTTACCATCTTGCGATTTAATCACATTTTTCTGCAACGGACATATCACCTGAGTTGTTCCCGAACAAGTAAGACATAGTGATATTCAAAAGACGTGTGATGTGTTCACGAAAGGGGTCAACGCATTTTCACCTGATGGAAAGCAATCAATACCACCCATAGATATCCTTAGTGTCATAGGCAGTGTAGAAGCGTTGTCGGCCTTTAAGAAAAGTGTAGGCTTATTTTTGGAAGGTTTCAATGTTGTATCGGAAACACCGCTGCAGGTAGCTGGTTCCACAGGATAGTGGTGCATGGAAAGAAGTTTCTAGAACGCACCGTACTGCATCACCACTCATCCAGATGGTGGGGATGGAATTTTTCCTTGTAATGATTTGTGCGGTAGTGGAATATCATGTTACTACGATACTCGTTTGTGTGTCTTCCTATAAAATATAGATATAAGTATCAGAGATAATAGACTATGCACATTTTCAAATTAAAAAATAAACTTGTTGGTTTGTTGCAGTTGAAAGCTAGAGCGGAAGAAGTCACAGGAGTCGACGCAGGTGATGCACCACCAGCTAACGGATCCATATTTACTATGACACTCAAAAACAACCACCTCATAGTGGAGACTGAAGAGAGAAATGTAGGTATCACAAATATGTTCCTTTCATGATTTTAATTTTTAGCATAGATTTTAATTCTAGCCGATGATGATGTTAAGAATATTTCTATGAGAATTCGAAACATTGACTCCAACCAAACAGACACATTTTCGATGTGCCAATAATGCCAAGATACCGAGAGGTATTTATCTTGTCTCTTAGCATTATTTATTGATTTTCACATGAGTGGTGTTCCGCGAAATTGTTCGGAATAATTCCTATCGCTGAATTCCACTACCATTCCACACCAACTTGGGAAACAGATGAAAGAAGTGTTTTATCCCCACCGTTTGAAGGTAGATGATTTCACAGGGAGGTTATTTACTTACTAATTTAGGCGGGTGCAATCATCCAAAATGAGCCTTGGCCTCAAGAGTCGCCATTTGGACCGTTCTTGCACTACCGTCTGCCAGTTCTCGATTTGGAAATCCTTCAAGTCTCTCTCCAAAGCATCACTCCAGTAGTACCTAGGTCGAAGGCTCTCGGGACGCCTCAAGAATATGTGTTTCACGGCTTGATCCTCTCCCATGCGCATAACATAGCCAGCGGAATCTTTGTGTTTTGATGTCGCCTATGATATTGGTATACTAGTTTTTCGATCTCTTCGTTCTTCAGGACTCTTCAAGATCCGTCTTCCCTCCTCACTGGTCCCAGTATTATCCTGAGGATCTTGCGTTCAGCGACGAGTAGCTTAGTTTCATCGCTGTCCCTGTTCTGAAACAGATAGGGTTGGGAAAGAATTTTTTTTATTTGAGATTTAAAAGTGGTGGGTTAACAACTTCTTCAACAAGGAAAGTCTACTAAGAGCGTATTCGTCGTGTGTTTGTCATAAACGTCATGAGTGCGGGCAACGAAATGCAGTTTATTGTGCTGTATTGTTGTTAGTGTTGCGGTCAACGGCCTTTATGTGGGATTGGATATTTTTCTAAGAAACGGAAAGAACAATGAGATGTAGTTTAGAGAACTTGTTTTGTAATATTTTGGGATTCTTTTGGTTCGCACGTTAACTTTAAAAACAGCTGAGAACATTGCCGTTTAGCTGAAGCATGCCTAGTAAGGTTTCTGGTGGCAGAAATAAGTTTTCAAACATAAATAATAAAAAAAAATCGGAGGCAGTCATGAGGATTGTGGACAGAAGTGAAAACTTAAAACTGTATTATGAAATTTCAAACAAATTGTAATATTAAATGCTGCTATTACTACAGCATTTTGCTAACGCGACTCACAAAAATTTTTCCGTCCATGAAGCGCCCAACGCACATACATACAATCCGGTATATACAGTGTGTTGGCGTGATGCGTGTACGTAGGCAACTGTGTTTAAAATATGTCTATAGCTATAGATATACCTTAAGCATTAGCATGCTGCTGACGCGAACCCATAAATTTTTTCCCTACCTAGCGTCGTGTAACGCGGCTATAGAAGATTTCACTTCAAAAATTACAATCGATATACAATAAATAAATGCAATAACTTTTACGCAGTATAGAAATCTCGTCACAGTATTCTGTGCCATTCGCTACACTAAATACGTCGGGTTTGTTTCATAGACTTTACTTTTGAGGTACCTCCACAGTTAATAACCCATAGGGGTGAAATCCGACGACCTGCGTGGCCAGGGCATATCACCGAAACGACTAATTAATTTGTTAGATAAGTAATCACGAAGATTCTGCATGGTCTCTCTAGCAGTGTGGGGTGTAGCGCCATCTTGTTGAAATAGTGTGCATGAAGTGAAGACAGGATGTTTCCTCAATATTGCTAGAAAATAATCTATAAGTATGCGTTTACTGATTATTCGACCTGTAGCCCAATTCTACCATAATTGTATTTTACTTGACAGCCTATACTAAACACAGGTCTGAAAGATATGATTTATTAATAACAATCGATTAACTTTTTCAGGACATCACAAGAAACGGACGCGAAACTAAAATGAAATATTCGCCGGACAATGACGGCATTTTCGTCGTAGAAGTGCAGCAGTCAGCTGCATACCGCCCCAACAAATCGCTCCAAAATTCACCACCACACGACCCACAAATATCTACAAACCAGGCTCTCATACACCGTGTCCCCGAAGAACTCGAACGAAGGATCATAGAGGAAGATAGCGAGAGAAGCAGCGAGAAGTTTGAAAGGCAAGCTTTAGCGTTGTCTAGCACCGGACTCTCAATTTCAGACCTTAGTATGTCTTCAATAGGATCTCACAACGTAAGCTATTCCTATGGAAGTCAAACCGGATATGAACAAGGTCCTTTTGGATATCCAGTATACGCAGGATATGAAATTACCAAGGAGGACGTAGATCCTTTAACCCATGACAATTCCCAAGAGCCCTTAATTGGAAAGACTCCAACAGATCCTGACAAACCTGTTGTTACTGCTGCTATTTTCAAGCAAGATTCAATTATTGGAAACGAAGTTTTACAAGGGCCCGGTTATTGCATTGAAGGATCAAGCGATGGGCCTTTACTTTCCGATGTACAAGCTAGAGAGTACAGTCTTCAACATTTCCATGACCACAAAGGAGTGAAGAAAGAGAACGGCGTCGTAGTACCTATAAAAGAAAAGAAAGAGAGCCCAGGGAAGAAGCTTAATAGAGCTGAGAGTTTACCTCTTCCGTTAGAAGAAAAACAACAATGTCCTGTAGAAACGGGAAATATGGATACAATTAAAGAAGATCTTCCTGCGAAAGACGTTTTAAAAAATAAAAGAGCGTCACTTCCGGCTATTAGAACTGAAGTCTATGATTCAGTAAAAGATGTAATTCTTACTGGATCGCCAAAGTTTGAAAAACTAAAGAACGAGGTGTCGCCTGAAGGCTGTAGTAGTTTTGATAATCCATTACCTATGATCACTATTACAGAAGAGAGTGAATCTGGCAAGTCTGATAGCACCAGTTAAAAGCTGGAACTCTAAGATTTATTGTAAATAGATGTAAGTAAAGATAAGATTAGAATGTTTCAAGGATATCTGTATTTTCGATGGAATATTTTAAGTGAGATGCCAATAATTCAATATCATTTAGCATACAGTATATTCCTTAAAAATATTCTTTTTGAATTTGGATATAATGTCAAATATATTAGGATTACATTGTCTATAAAATTCCTTGCTTATATTCGAAACTTTTTGCAGTATGTATTTATTTTACACAGTCAATGTAGAGTATCAAATATTACTTTTTTTAGATCCGCAGAAACCAAAAATAATTTTATGTATTATATTTTACAATCAAGCATATACAAACACAACGCTATCACGATCTTTATAATGGATCTGCAGCACATTTTTTGTGCACTTTTTCACCGCTTTTACCATGGGGAGTGCTCCAAAGAATTGTTTGGAATAATTCCCGCCGCTGAATTCCACAACCGCACAACTTGCCGTTAAAAAAAGTTTCATCCCCACCATCTGGATGAGTAGCGATCTACTACGGTGCGCTTCTCTCGAAACTTCTTTCCACGCAACACAACTCTGTGGAACCAGCTACCTTCGGTGGTCCCTCTGAACCAATACGACATTGGCACCTACAAAAAGCAAGTCGATACATACCTAAAAGGCCGGCAACGCTTCCGTGACTGCTGCGGTGTCGCGGTTGTCTATGGGCGGCGTTGATTGCTTTCTATCCGCACGCTTGCTCGTTTGCCCTCCTATCCCATAAAAAACAGGTGAAAAAGTGGTGATGTGTGTTTAACAGTTTTGATTTTATTAACAGTAAGAACTAATTGTTGAGTTTCTAACAACCGTGTATTACAATAAAGAAAAATGGATAAGCGTTTCTTGGAATTTGTATATGCTTGTTTGTTAAAAAAGGCCATATTTTTTTATTATTAGTCCTTGCGGATTTTTGCATAGCATAAACTTATTCTCTCATTTATTATACTTAAACTTAACAAAAATGTTTATTCTTTATTAACAATCCAAATTGGCATCACACAATTTAACTACTAGAGGTAATTTTGTAAAATTTTCTCTATAAATTAACTAGTAGCATAAAAATATTTGCTATAAGCTTCGATGTTGCCATGTTTTTCCTCAATATATTTTCGTTGTCGTTTAATGTTGCTGTACTATGAGATTTTAATGTAGTTTTTAAGATTATTAATGGAGTCAGGCGTTACTTTGCGGAAATCCATCACTATATGGACAGTCAAAAGTTTTACTTAGCTAAGATCCGCGACAAGCAAAACAACAACAGAAAATTAATAATGTGTGTTTTTCCGTTGGGTTTAGTGGATTATTTGGAACTTTAAACCAAAAACTTACCGAAAAAGTGGACTTTTCGGTTGTCTTCCGTAGAGTCTACTATACCTGAAGATGCCTCGTGTTGGGGCGAAACACGTGTCGTGTACAAGATGGAAAAGTGATAGTGTGTGTTTGGCGTTGTGTATAGTGGTTGGTGGGTGGAGAGTTGATGGCCGATTTTCGGTAAGTTTTTGGTTTAAAGTTCCAAATAATCCACTAAACCCAACGGAAAAACACACATTATTAATTTTCTGTTGTTGTTTTGCTTGTCGCGGATCTTAGCTAAGTAAAACTTTTGACTGTCCATATGTAGTTTTTAATCTGTTTTAACATTTACGTGTCTGATTAGGCGTTTCAATAATATTACATGTTTAGATGCTTCAACTTTTTTTTTTTATATAGAGTTAACTTCTTCTTTACGTTCAATATTCTTCTTTACTATGTCAAATCTACTCGATACTTCCTGGTCTAAGACTGTATCGTCAAATTTTACTAACGTTCTATTTTGTCCTATTTTTTGAAAGGCCTGGTCAAGAGTACCTTTAACTGACAAGCGTATCCTTAACCGGCGCGCATGCATGAGGAGAGTGATGAGTGTGGAAGAAGCCAGGAAAGAGTGCCGAGATCGTATCAGATGGAGATCTCTTGTCATTGCCTACGGCTATGAGAAACAGGCGTGACGATATGTATGTATGTATGAAAATATGTGAAATTGTGAAACAAAATCATCACCTAAATAAAATGATAAGCGATGAACAAAATGTACGAACTTAAGAAATCAGACATGATTAGTGCTTGATGAAATTCCAACAATTAATCGATTTGATAACAGTAGTTAAGCAGTGCGAATTAAAATCCCAAATACTACTAATTGCGCATTTTATGTGCTTTTCGGTTGTCTTCCGTAGAGTCTACTATACCTGAAGATGCCTCGTGTTGGGGCGAAACACGTGTCGTGTACAAGATGGAAAAGTGATGGTGTGTGTTTGGCGTTGTGTATAGTGGTTGGTGGGTGGAGAGTTGATGGCCGATTTTCGGTAAGTTTTTGGTTTAAGTTCCAAATAAATCTACTAAACCCAACGGAAAAACACATTATTAATTTTCTGTTATTGTTTTGCTTGTCGCGGATCTTAGCTAAGTAAAACTTTTGACTGTCCATATACATTTTATGTGCGTTTCTTTTTATTTATAAAAAAATATCGATTCATTCGACAAGCAATCACAGACGATTAAAATCGTCAAAAATGAAAGATGCAACTGCAACCGTGGTTTAAAAGACTTTTCCCGCCAACTTACATCAGTGACGTTGTGTTTTTGTTTCATTTACATAATCTTACACTATTATCAGTTATATTGTTTAATTATGGTGGCGTATAATATAATATAGTTGAATTAAGATGTATAAGTGAATTGTTATGAAATAAATGCGTGTATTGTGACTTTTTAAGTTGACTGAAAAAGTCCACAGAAGGTTTTGGTAGAATGACCACCATTTTATCAAGACGTAACGTGACAAGCTTACTAGTTACATTTCAAAAGATTTAATAGTATTGTATTTTACTTGACACCGGCATAATATTTATATTGTCATCTACGAAAAGAAAAATGGATTTTTCTCAATATAAAATGTAATATGGCAAAATATGAGGTGATGATAAAATTATTAATTATAATATACTTATGTAAACATTAGGCAGTGTTTAATAAAATTTTATGACAAATTTTTTACAAAGATAAATCGGAGATGTCAGCTAATTGGTTCAATATAATTATGACCTTCCGATACTTATTCCCAGTCTGGTTACCCCGCCAATCCACATTGGACAAGCGTGGTGGGTTTAATCTCGGTCCCTTTAGAAGTGGAAAGCTTGACTTACTTTACTTATGGTCCTATATCCTCGAGGTGGGGCAGAGGGCGTCCACAGTGCTTCTCCATTGGGATCGGTCTTGAGCGACGCGCTTCACTACAGGCCACGTTAATCCGATGGATTTCATCTCGGTCGCTACGGAGCGCTTCCAGGTGTGTTTGGGTTGGCCTCGCTTCCTTTTTCCCTGAGGAGTCCAATCCAGCGCCTGTCTGGGAATTTGATCGGGGTTCCTTCGGAGAGCGTGGCCTATCCAAGTCTACTTGTGTGGACTTGGATAGGCCACGCTTGGATGGGATAATGCTAAGCACACAAGTGGACTTGTGTGCCTTGTAGTGCACTTAGGCGCTTTGAAAAAATAAATTGGAGAGCGCTACTATGTTATTTGAATACTTTGAAAATTACCCAATTTGCGATCTCCAATCTGTCGTCATTGTCTAGCAGTGGAGACTTACGTCTATGTTAAAGATGAAGATGAAGAAAATGATGTTGCCTTGTGTTGTTGTGATGAACCGTGCAAATGTGGAATGATTGATCACCCGCGGTTTCCCCACGTGATTATGATATAGGGGCATTTTTTACCGCTTCTATTATGGGTAGTGCTCCAAGGAATTGTTTGGAATAATTCCCGCCGCCTAATTCCACAACCGCACAACTCGCCGTAAAGAAAAATTTCATCCCCACCATCTGGATGAGTGGCGATCGACTACGGTGCGTTTTTCTCGTAACTTCTTTCCACGCACCACCAGTTTTTGGAACCAGCTACCTTCGGCGGTCTTTCCGAACCGTTACCGACATTGGAACCTTCAAAAAACAAGTCTACACATACCTAAAAGGCCGGCAACGCTTCCGCGACTCCTGCGGTGTCGCGGTTGTCCATGGGCGGCGTTGATTGCTTTCCATCAGGCGACACGCTTGCTCGTTTGCCCTCCTATCCCATAAAAAAGGGGCATTTAAGAAAAGAACGTTTGTGTTCGCTAAAGACCGGTAACGCATCTGCGACTCCTCCGACGATGCGGATGTCTATGGGCGGCGGTGACTTCTTACCACCAGGTGTCCCGCACACTCGTTTGCCTACACCGCTACTAAAAAAATCCCATCATTAATCAAGGTCTTTTTACAGTAACATACACCGCGTGAAGTCTAGAAATGTTTTTAATAGTACTAGAATTTTTGTTAACCGTTCCAACTAAACTAATAGCGCTTGTGCTAGCATGTGGTTCATCAAATAGTCCAGTTGGGGAGGGAGGGGATTCAGATCGTAAGACTGAGACCTACCGATTAAGCTATTGCTTAGTTCACAAGATGTGTTTACATTTCCATTTTTGGAATGATGGAAGTGAATCAACGTCGTCCATTGACAAGCACGACACCGCAGGAGTCACATAAGCGTTGCCGGCCTTTTAGGTATGTGTAGGCTTGTTTTTTGAAGGTGCCAATGTCGTATCGGTTCGGAATGACCACCGAAGATAGTTAGTTCCACAGAGTGAATAGAATAGAATAGAAAAACTTTATTTATGACACCATTTTTTTTACAATTACTAAAATTAAATCCTTAATAATATTCTATATACAAATAAAAACACAAAACAAAAGGAAAATAATTTTAATCTAACGAGTGTCATAAAATGGTTCTTGCTCAGCATATGCCGGGCGCACTATTGGAGCACCCGGCGCTGGTTTTCAGCAAGAACCAACGTGGTCAGATCGCTACCACGAAACACGAGTGGTGGTGCGTGGAAAAAAGTTTCGAGAGATGTGCACCTTACTGGATCGCCACTAACCCAAATGGTGGGGATGAAACTTTACATGTATATCAGGCAATCTTATGTGATTATAATCACCACTTTAATATTCAGAATTATGAGAAATCAGAAATCTTATCCCGAATAACGCCAGTCGTAAAAGAATTGAAATCGTAAAAACATTTTTACCTTCCGCGATAAGATTTGTTTACTGTTGAAAGTAATATGTGGGAAACACTCATGCTTTTAAAGTATCATAAAGTTTTTTTTTATGGGATAGGAAGGCAAACGAGCAGGCGTGTCACCTGATGGAAAGCAATCAACACCGCACGGCATAGACATCTGCCGTGCCATAGGCAGTGCCGATGCGTTTTCGGCCTTTTAAGGAAAAATTCACTATGGGAGAAGAGGAGGGAGAGAGCTGTGATGGAGGAGGGGAGGGGGAAGGGGGAGAGCGGTGATGGACAAGCGCGATAGCTAAGCTACCACTCCAGACGCCGGTTTTCTGCGGTAGTGTGGTACTTACCCGGGCGAGCCGGCCCATTCATGCTACGGATAAATAATATGCCATTCTTGTCAAAGTATTCGTCTGCAGCGTGGCTCTACTACCACTACAATAAATAAAAAATTACAATAAACTACAAACCACGAAACACATATTCCTTAAAAAATAAAGAAAAATATTTTTTAAGGATCTTAACAATCAAAACGTGGTCGTAATAACAACGATATGTTAACAAACCACGTTATTGATATTGGTGTTTTAGAGATAAATTTAAAACAAAATTTGAAATACCGGAATATAAAAATACATACATACAACAATAATATAGTTTCATATATAAAAAATACTCTTAGTGTTTATGATATATGAAACAATATCCTTATAGGCCGGCAACGATTCTGCACTGCCTATGGCACTGCGGATGTTTGTGGGCGGAGTTATTTGCCTTCCTGTTCCATAAAAATATATACATATATAATTTAATTTAAATCAACTGTATTTAAATTAAATTCCAAATTGCCACGAAACGGTAGTTTCTTTTCGAAACGGTAATTTCATTCCTATTCTAAATTCCTGCCGAAACAGTGGTAGAAACATGATTGTTAACAGACTGACGATTGCCAAAAGGAGAGCAATTTCTTATGTATAAAACATAAAGGATTTGGATGTTACATTTATCCAATCCAACAGATTGGGAGCGCTTTGCCTTATTTTTGAAGTGAAAACTTACAAGCCGCGTTACAAGAGTCTGGGTAGGGAAAAAATCTATGCGTTGGCGTCAGTAACATGCTAATTCTTAAGGTATATCTATAGCTTTCGCGTCATCAACATGCTAATACTTAAGGTATAACTGTAGCTATCAGTATAGCTATAGACATACTTTAAATACAGTTAATGCGTACACGCATCACGCCAACACATTGTACATACCCGATTGAATGTATGTACGTTGGACGCTTCATGGATGGACATAGCTTTGTGAATCGCGTCAGCAACATGCTGCAGTAATTAATAGCAGCATTTAATATTACAATTAGTTTGGAGTTTCAAAATACAGTATTAAGTTTTCACTTCTGTCGGCAGTCCTCATGACTGCTACTGATTTTCTTTAATATCTCATAGATGAAATGCTTTAATTTTTAGATTTAGTGCCGTCCTCGCAAAACGAAATACATACGTGCCAAAAATAAAAGAAAAAAAATCAAATTCTATTTATTCTTTATTAGGTATCATACTTGGAATATGTACAAAGATAACTTTTATTTGTAAGATAATTATGTCTATTTGTTCACTTTGTAATAATTTAATTTGTTAATTAACATTGTAATGTTTATTTATAGTTTTACTTTTATAAATAAATATAAAGTAATTTGTCAAATAATCTGAGTTTTATTTAAGAAACTTTTTTTATGGGATAGAAAGGCAAACGAGCAGGCGTGTCACCTGATGGAAAGCAATCAACGCCGCCCATAGACATCCGCAGCGGCAGGCAATGCGGATGCTTTGCCGACCTTTAAGAAGGAAAGACTTTTATGGGAGTGGGAGTGGGAATGGGAGGGGAGGGGAGGGGGAGGGTGGTGGGTCTTCGGAATTCATGAAAAGTCTTTATGAAAAGTCAGAATGTGTCTAAAACGGCCCGAATGGCGGTTCATTAGGGAGTGCTTGTTCTGACTCTGATGTACGTTAGTGAGAGTTGGGTTTGGCAGAAGAGTCATGAAAGCAGACTGAATGCGGTGCAAATAAGAGCATCAAGAAGTATGTGTGGGGTAACTTTAAATGATAGAGTAAGGAATGAACATATAAGAGCAATATGTAGTAAAATGAAGGTGTCGTTAAAAAGTTGAGAAAGGGATGCTTAGATAGTTTGGGCACGTAGATGGAAGGGTCAGTAGGGCAGACCAAGGAAAACATACCTTTTTTATTGACCTATTCTTCTTCTAAGAGTGCCTCTCGGACTTACGAAGGTTGGCAGCCAATTCAGCACAACTCCTCCTCCTTCGCGAGGTGCAGCAGTTCTGGAGCACTCGCTATCCCGGTCCACTCCCTGATATTACATAGCCAAAACTTTCTTATTTGACCAACTTGTCTTTTGCCCGCCATTTTTCCCATCATGATCAGTTGCAGCAACTTGTACTTGTCATGTTTCATGATATGATCCAGATAAGCAATTTTCTACCTTTGACGGTCTGCAATAGTTCACGTTTTTTCTTGACTTGTCGGAGAACCTCGTCATTGGTCACCCTTTGAGTCCAACTAATAGCGAGCATCTGTTTATATGGCCACGTTTCAAACGCTTCTATTCGTTTCTGAGATCTTCTTTAAGAGTCCAAGCCTCACATCCGTATAGAAAAACGGGCCAGATGTAACAGTGGAGCGTTCTAATAATTTTAATAATTGATTTATGAAATAATTAAATATATAACCTATGCAAAAATAAGTAACTTCGTTGAGAAATACAGTGGAAATTTCCACACTTATGGGGAAACCAACAGGAAATAATTATGGCTTGCACTTTGTATGGCGTAAGTGTACTGTTTTGTATAAACTTGTTTTAGACAATTTTTATCAACGCCATCTAACGGGTGGAGAATGAATTACTTGTAAACAAAACAACCCTCAGGGGCTGTCTGAAAAGTTAAAGCTTTTATTCAAAGAATAGTTATGGAAAACGCCGTGAGATGGCGCTTTGTTTTTTGATGGTGTTTTTTTCGAATTGTACGTGGGCAGTCAGAATTTTTACTGAGCTAAGATCTACGACAAGCAAACTAAGCAACTTTTCACTTCCAAACCACTATCAACAATACCAGCAACAAACAAACACCACCACTCTTCCACAATGTACACGACACGTGTTTCGCCTCAACGCGAGGCATCGTACAACCCTTAAGACGGTTGTCTTCCGTAGAGTCTACTATACCTGATGATGTACCATAAAGTAACGCCTGACTCCATTAATCAACGATTAGATGTCAAAAGTTTTATGTTTTATTTTATGTTCTTTATGGGATTTGAAAGCAAACGAGCAAGCGTATCGCCGAATGGAAAGCAATCAACGACGCCCATATACATTTGCAACACCCTAGGCAGTTTAGGCTTGTTTTTTGAAGGTTCCAGTCTCCTTTCCGTTCCGAAATACCACTTAAGGTAGCTAGTTCGACTGGGTAGTTTGTAGTGAAAAGTTTTTGGAAAAACATACCGTACTTGTTCGCCATTTATCCCGCTGGCGGGGATGAAACTTTGAAACAAAACCATATTCAGGGATTATTAAAGGCGCATAATACCATCTTATAATAAGAATGTATATTACTCACTTAAAAAATAAAAACTTTTCGCTAAATAAATATATTTTTTTTAACTTTTCCCGCCAACTATTATCAGTGACGTTGTGTTTTTATTTCATTTTCATAATCTTATATTATTATCAGTTATATTGTTTAATTGTGGTGGCGTATTGTACAACATAGTTCGATAAAGGCGTATAAGTGAAGTGTTATGAAATAAATGCGTGTATCGTGTTTATACTTTTTAAGTTAACAGCAAAACTCCATAGAAGATTTTTGTAGAATAGTCACCATTTTATTATATCAAAACGTAACACGATGAGCTGATTAAGATTTCAAGAGATTTGAAATTAGTTATGAGTAATTGTCATCAAAGAAAATAAAAAGAAATAAAATCCATCACTCATCATCTTCACCGATAATAAGTAGAAAGGATGATTGTGAGTTCCTTGGATACAACTATGATTCGTTGGAGTTTTGCTTTATATTTATTTGTAGTTTGTACTGTCTGTATATTTTCATGGATCTGATGGCAAGAATATAATGTGTTTGCCTATAGTAGTAATATGACTAGCTTATAATGAATGTGGATAAAACAAAGAGAGTGTGCCGGGATCGTAGAAGATGTGTGGTCTCTGCCTATCCGTACGGTAAACCAGCGTAATTGTATGCATGTATTTCATGGAATTTGGAATAAAGTTTTTTCTTTCGTCTTTCTTACGGTATTTGCTCTCATAGTCGCCTTGCGCGGGATTCTTTCCATTTTTATGGGATGACCATATTCTTCATACATATATGAATCCCATATTAAATTTATATTATAAAGTATCAACTACAATAATGGTGTAATAGTGGAAAAATCTAGCATCTTTGGTGTTACCGAATGAGCACGATGTCGGGATATTTAAGAGTCGTGTATAGGTGTCCACAAAAGGGCGACAGCGCATTTAGGACACCTCCATGATTGCGGATATCTATAAGCAGCGGTGATCGCTTACCATCAGGTGACACCCGTGCTAATTTGCCTGCTATACAATAAAAATAAAAAACCCACCATTCCGTATCAAAGCAATAAGGTAAAGCATATTCCGCGCTCTCGAATAATTACATATAAAATAAGTACCCCCCTAACTTAAATTTTAAAAAGCCCGTACGCGAGTCACGGTGCTGCTCCCAACTACCCTCATCTCACCGCTATTGATTCACTGCGGATAATTGAGTACACGCGTGTCACCCCCATCGGGAGGGGTGCCCTACCCTCCCCCGCCGCACACGCGCCTCCACACACGTCGCACCTCATTTGATTACAACGGAAAAAGCAGCGAAAAATCGAGGAGATGCAGTAATCGGCTCGTTGTCATGGTTACCGATATTAACGCGAAAGTGGGGGGGAGGAGAGGTTAATACGGCCGGGGGCGCCGTGCCTCCCGGGACCGTCCCGAGTAGCGACAGCTATCCTATCGTTTGTAATTACGATTAATATAATTTATTGAAATATTCTATATATTCATCGTAATTGTTAAAGAAAAGTGCGGTTATTAATTTTTTAAATTATTTCCTCTATATGTGGACCCCCTCGTCGGGTAGACTCTTGATCATAGTATTCTTTTTTTTAATGGGATAGGCGAGCAAATCTAAGACCTGACGAAAAGCAATCAACGCCCCCCATAGACAACCGCGACACAGCAGGAGTCATGGAAGTGTTGGTGAATGTGTACGTTTTAGTTATATACAGGCTTGTTTTCTTGAAGGTGCCAATGTCGTATCTGTTCTGAAAGACCGCCGTGGGTAGCTGGTACCACAGAGTGGTGGTGCGAGGAAAGTAGTTGCGAGAGAAGCGTTCCGTTTGCCTGTGCCACTCTCGGAAGAAAGTAAGGTACGTCTCATGCACATTCAAAGAATTCAAACTCGATATATATTATATTTAACGCACATATTTCCCGATGAGCAAGCGGGAACCTCTTATGGGAAGCAATGGAAAACAAACGCCGCCTATACCCATCTGGGACACCATGGGCATCACAGACCCGTTGACAGCCTTTAAGATATAAGTACGCTTGTTTCTTGAAGGTCTCAATTTCGTACGAACATCACGGAAAGGAATGCGGCGTTCCTATAGAATACTAGAAGTATGTGTACAGTTAGATATTATTAATTAATGGAGTCAGGCGTTACTTTGCGGAAATCCATCACTATGTGGACAGTCAAAAGTTTTACTTAGCTAAGATCCGCGAAGCGCAAAACAATAACAGAAAATTAATAATGTGTGTTTTTCCGTTGGGTTTAGTGGATTTATTTGCAACTTAAACCAAAAACGGAAGACAACCGAAAAGTCGTCTTCGGTTGTCTTCCTTAGAGTCTACTATACCTAAAGATGCCTCGTGTTGGGGCGAAACACGTGTCGTGTACAAGATGGAAAAGTGATGGTGTGTGTTTGGCGTTGTGTATAGTGGTTGGTGGGTGGAGAGTTGATGGCCGATTTTCGGTAAGTTTTTGGTTTAAGTTCTAAATAAATCCACTAAACCCAACGGAAAAACACACATTATTAATTTTCTGTTATTGTTTTGCTTGTCGCGGATCTTAGCTAAGTAAAACTTTTGACTGTCCATATATGTACAGTTAGAATTTTAACTTAGCTAAGATCCGCGACAAGCAAACAACAATAGAAAATTAATAATGTCTGTTTTCCGGCTGGATGAAGTGGATTTAGAGGGAACTTAAAGTAAATCGTACCGAAAAACGGCCGTCGGCAAGTCTCCACTTACCAACTACTATACACAACACCAAACACACACTGTCATTTTTCCACCTTGCAAACGCCACGTGTTTCTCTTCAACACGATGCATAATCCGGTATAGTAGACTCTACGGAAGACATTGTCTTTTGTAGAGTCTACTATACCTGACATATCTAGTCGTTACCTGATAGATATAGTCGTTTGCAAGGTGGAAAAGTGGTAGTGTGTGTTTGAGGTTGTGTATAGTGGTTAGTAGGTGGAGAGTTGCTGACAGCCGTTTTTCGGTAAGATTTAGTTTAAGTTCGCTGTAAATCAACTTCATCCACCAGGAAAACATACATTATTAATTTTCTATTGTTGTTTGCTTGTCGCGGATCTTAGCTAAGTAAAAGTTCTAACTGTTCACACAGTAATTGAGTTCCTCAAAGTAACGCCTAATAATGGAGTTAGATAGATCATACTAGAAGTAATTCAACAAATTTCTACAATTTATTCATCAAGTTATCATGACTTTATATCATGTTTCTCGTTTATTTAAAAATAAATATTTAAAAGTGACATCTACAAATATATTAACTTATTAAACTCATTTCCACTCGATGTTTCTTGAATTAAATCAAATTAATAAATTATGACGGGCCGACGCGTGTTTATCGGAGCAGATCAAGTCGACGAATGACCGTTAGATTAGAGCCCTGTTCGACTCTCGGGTGTTCCCCGACAATAAGTCATTGAGTTTCCAAACAAGCGTGAGACGAAAGATATATTTTGGATCAATTATTTTACGATGTCATATTACGTTTTTTTACTTGTAGAGACGATTGAAATATGCCAATACAGATAATATGTTGTTCTGTTAGCTAGACTTCAATGTCAAAAATGGCAGTGATTCTTTTACGGATACAATAGAAACCTGAATATTTACAGACCGTCACAATACAAATTTTGCTTATCTAGGACATATAATGAGATGAGAAAGGTTCAAATCGTTGCCACTAAATATTTTTATGGGCAAACGAGCAGGCGTGACTACTGATGCTGAAGCATTCTAGGCCTTTAACAAATGAGGAGGCTTGTTTTTTGAAGGTGGCAATGCTGTATCGGTTTGGAAACAAAGCTGGAGATAGCTAGTTCAACAGGGTAGTGGTGCGTGGGAAGAAGCTTTGGGAAAAACGCACCGTATTGGATTGTACACTCATTCAAATGATGGGGATGAAATCCAGTTGTGACGAGTAGTGTGGTAGCGGAATTCTGACACATGGTAGCATAAATCGAAGGGGAAAAGACAGGTTGGTTAGAGAAAGCAAACTGCTATTCTCGTATTTTAACTTTAGTTCAAAAATAACTTCTTTTTAGTTCCTTACATTTTTTTTATGGGATACGAAGGCAAAGGAGCAGGCGTGTCACCCAATGGAAAGCAATCAACACAGCCCATAGACATCCGCAGTGCCATGGGCACTGCAAAAGCGTTGCCAGCCTTTAAGGAAAGTGTAGGCTTCCTTTTTCAGGTTCCAATGTCGTATCGGGTCGGAGGTAGCTGATGCCACAGAGTAATGATGCGTGGAAAGAAGTTTCTTGAAAAACGCACCGTACTTGATCGCCAGTCATCCAGATAGATGGTGGGGATGAACCTTGTGGCGAGTTGAACGTTAGTGGAATTCAGCGGCCGGGATTATTCGGAACAATTCCTCGGAGCACTCCTTATTGAAATATCGATAGAAGATGCTAAGTGATGAGATATCCCTCCGCAGTTCGAAAGAATCTGCCGTTCGGTGATATCTCGGTCATCGATATATATATATATATATATATATATATATATATATATATATATATATATATATATATATATATATATATATATATTCTTATCCCGTCTTCTGGTTGTCTTCCGTATCTATGAAGCGTGTTCATGCATGGATAAAGTTTTGTGAGTGGCGTCAGCAACATGCTGTAGTAATAGTAGCATTTAATATTACAATTAGTTTGAAATTTAAGTTTGGAGGACCACGTTAGAAAATTAAGATAATATAAAAAACAAAATGAAATGTATACAGAGTGTCCCAGAAAGAATGGATAATCCTGGAGCGCCGAATAGTACGGCTATCAGGCGCTCTAATAAAAATACACAAAAAAAATATTCCAAGTGGTGCCAAAAATATGTGGTTTTTTTTTTAAAAAATTACGTTTTTATTGACTTTACTGTACTTCCATGTACACCGTGGCCGCAAATTAAGGAAATTTGTTGTGTTTTTGGTGTCATCTTTCTCCTCATGGACTATACTATTAGAAATGCCGCAATGAGTACATACATACATACGTCACGCCTGTCTCCCGTAGCGGTAGGCAGAGACCACAGATCTCCATCTGCTACGATCTCAGCATACTTCCCTTGCTTCCTCCACACTCATTATTCTCCTCATGCAAGCCCGCCGGTTGAGGGTACTCTTGACCTGGTATGAGTATCTATAGTTGACCTGAGTATGAGTATCTATTGTACTTTTTTGGAAGAAAAATATCAACTTCAATTTTTAACATGAAATTTGATAAAAAAAATATTTTTTACAAAGTTTGAGAGCCTTTTGCGTAAAAAAAAGTATGAAGACCTATATGTATACAGGATACAAAATATAAAACGGAAAACAAGAAAACAATCAATCAATAAAGACTTATCATCAAATGTTAGCTTTTTTATTAAAGCTAATTATTATTATATTATATAGCTTATTGTTTAATAAGCTATGCGTGTGTGTGTGTGTGTGTGTGTGTGTAGTAACGCCTGACTCTTCAATGTATAGCAAATAAAGCTTTTTTCGTATCAAAAAAGCACGATAAAACTGTCCCGTGCTTCGTTAGTACCACACTGGTCGAGTTACGATCTCGTATAGAACATAAATAGATCCGGGGCATTATACGTCCGATTCCATCCGCACCACACGCCCCCCCTCATTTTTGTACATCGCTAAACAGCCCTAAAACCACCCAGCGGCCCAGTTTAAACAACCCCCCAGACCCCCCCGCCCGCGCATGCAGATTAGCTAAAACTACGCATTTTTTACCCCACTCCATAGGGATCTTTTTTCCCGTTCACCCTCCCCTCGCTAACTACCGAAATGTGGGCTCCCGGGTGTAGAGGGGGGCCGCGGAAAAGTTTGTTTTTTAAATATGTCCGAAGGTACGTATTATAACGGTTTACAAAACACAAATCATCAGCGAGAGAGAAAACTCTTTTTTTCCTCATTTGTGCTAATTTGCAGAGTTTTCTATTTATTTTCGTCACCTTGTTACTTTTTTCATTTATTATACGGGAAATGAAGGCAAACGAGCAAGCGTGTCGCCTGATGGAAGGCGATCGACACCACCCATAGACATTTACTATACCAGGAGCATTGCAAATTGTGCCGATCGAGAATATCGCTGAAGGTTACTGATTCTACGCAGTGGTGGTGCTCTGTGACTTCGCTTTTAACCCCATTATTAATATAGGCCCGCTTATATATCACAATATTAAAGGTGTCTGGCTTGTCGGTTAAGTGTGCTTTTCACCTAGCCTTTCTTAAGAATTTCGGCAATGAGGGTCAAGGTATGTTCTTCTTGGTCTTCTCCTACCTACCCTTCCAACGAATCCGCAACGTAAATTTCTTTTGACAGTCATCTTTCATTCATCAAGTCATCTAAGCATCCCTTTCTCAACTTTTGTCACGACATCTTTTACACCACATCGCTCTCTTATAACTTCATTCCTTATTCTATCAAAGTATATGTATACGGGGATTTCCACATCTATAGAGGTGTGGGATCGAGCCTCGGGGATGAACCTCACTGCTCGTCCAGCAACTCAAAGGGGCGACCGCATATCAGTCCTAGATGCCGCTGCTCCCAGCGGTTTTTGGGCGTCCTTTAAGGAATTCACGTCGTCGAGATGTGGCTGAAGCAATTCCTACGTTGGGTCTGTCTCATAATCATCATCAAGGCATTATAGCCGCGGGTGGGCCTTAGCCTGGTTCTGTATTTTTTTCCAATCGGATCTTAATTTAGCTTTATCTCTCCAGCTCCTCACACCGATTGCCTTTAAGTCGTCCTTGACAGCCTCGTCCATTTAGCCATCTGAGCTTAGGCTTTCCGCGGCTTCTACGACCATTTGGTTTGGGAACTCTAGCCTCGTCCATCCGTATTACGTACCCAGCCCAACGAAGGCGTCCAATTTTAATGATTTTGATGACGTTCGGCTCATAGTACAGCTCATAAAGCTCGTGGTTGTAAAGTGTACGCTTATTCATCAACACAGCATCGCTTATTATTCAACACAGGATCAAAGAAAAATTTTAAGGCGTTTCTTTCGTTGGGTCTGTCTTCATACTTCGTAACACTTATATTTCCACCACGTTCAGTCTACTTTCATGACTCTTCTCTCAAAATTAAATAAAAATGAACATTTAACACTCGTGAAAGAGATAAAAAATAAAACTGAAGTTAGATACAGCGTGCGGTCTGAACTGAAAGTTAGTGTTGCCATTGAAGGATTCATTCGAACTTTTGTAAATGGAATACGCGAGCGTTAGTGATTTTTTTTAAACGCCCGTTAAAACGTATGCGTACTTTGTTTAATAGGACAACAAACTGTGCACACTAAAACAGAAGCGATATTCAGTAACGGATTTTATCCCCACACTGGACCTCCAAGTCTTGAGACTGCAAGATGAACTTGCAGTATTTTTTTTCATGGGATAAGAAGGCAAACCCTTGCAGGCGTGTCACCTGATGGAAAGCGATCAACGCCGCCCATAAATATCCGCAGTGCCATAGGTAGTGCAGAAGCGTTTTTTTTATGGGATAGGAGGGCAAACGAGCTAGCGTGTCGCTTGATGGAAAGCAATCAACGCCGCCCATGGACAACCGCGACACCGCAGGAAGCGTTGCCGGCCTTTAAGGTATGTATAGGCTTGTTTTTTTAAAGGTTCCAATGTCGTATCGGTTCGGAAAGACCGCCGAGGGTAAAGTGTAGCCGGCCTTTAAGGAAAGTGTCATTATGGGATGGGGAGGGGGAGAGGGGTTGGGCCTACGGAAAACATACCTTGACCAAATTGCTGAAGCTTTTATGAAAGGCCAGGTCAAGAGTAAAGTTAAGCGTTAAGCGGCGGGCATATGTGAAGAGAGTAAGGAGTGTGGATGAAGCAAGGGAAGTATGCCGAGATCGTAGCAGATGGAGATCTGTGGTCTCTGCCTGCCTCTGAGGGAAACAAGCGTGACGATATGTATGTATGTATGTATTTTTTGTTAATACCGTATGCAGTACTCCATCGTCTTCTCTGTAGCACTGGGGAATTAATAAAACCCTCTAAAACAATGGCGGTCAGTATATCAGTACGGGGTTGAATTGCCGTTATTATTTCTCGATTTATTAGTTGCGAGAATCCCTCTGTAATTCCTGCAGGAGCGTTCTATGCGTGTTTTATTTCTAAAACGATTTTAGATAGGGTTCGGCCGCGAGTGGAGGCCTTTTAAGTCACGAGCGGATAGCGTTTTTCTATTATTTGATGTCGTTAATATTACGCTGCCTTAATAAACGAGAAACCGTTTATACGTAACGCTTTCTCGTTTATTTACATTTATATATAGAAACAATATAAATAGAAATATTTACTCGTGATACTTTTTATACAAATTTAATGCTAAAATTTAAACCTAAATAGATATTGAATTGCACATATAAATGCGAGATAGGAAATAAAAAAAAACTAAAATCAACAAACTACCACAAAATGATCCTTGCTAAATGTAAGCTAGGCGTTCTATTGGGGTACCTAACGTTGGTTTTTAGCAAGAACCAATGTATGTAGATCGCGAATCACAATAATGAAATTGAATAGGATACACACACACACACACATACACACATGTACATGGTTTAATTTGTTTGGTTTCCAAAATAGATTTCCAACCAGAAAGGAGATTCTGGTGTTAAAAAAAGCTGGAAGGTTATTATTGGATCAAAAACCAGTAGATATGCAATAGTTTTAATGGAGTAATAAAACCAATCTACGATCTCCAAGCCACCAAACGAAAATGCAATTGGAACCTTGCATATAAGTATTTCATATTTCAACGCTTGAGGAACTCCTAGATATTACAGATTTCGATGGGCGGCGTTGATGGCTTTTCAATATCCAATACGTGTTCTCATTTGCTCTCCTACCCCATAAAAAGCGATGGGATTACCAACGTTTTGTATGGGGATTAGCTGGGAAGGCCAACGTCTAGCAGTGGATTGTTAGGAATTGTTCATGAAGACGCATTTTACTAACTGGTATTTGCTTCTATAGCGTTGCTTTGTATGATACTCACTAAAAATTGAATGGGAAAAGAGTATATTCGAAGCACAGAATGGAACATTGTAGGTTTGAAAATATAATTAATATTTATCCGCTATCGCTTGTGTTATAGACTGAGCGTTAATAGGCCCAATATGCAGAGGTCGATGTCGCCCTGAGGCATCGTTACATACAGCGATAATGTTTTTTCCCCGGATTCTCTTATATACGAGCTATTTTAAGTGAGTTACAAGTTGGGATCCGTAGCGGGTATGTAAAGTAGTCAGTACACGGGAAAATGTGTGGTTATATTACAGGCAGTACTAGCATTACAACGTTGTACCTTTTTTCCATATATATTTCTCTTTCAATTTCTACTATTAGTTCTCAATCTCTATCTTTATATATATATACATGCCTATTCTCCGCAGTGGTTGGCAGTGACCACAGAGCTCCATCCGTTAGGATCCCTTCCTCTCACATTCATCGCAGCGAAACGGTTCTCCATTAGTCGCTTTTCGCCCTCGTGCGAATCAGGAGATAGAAAATGTAAAGGTGACATTATAACGCGAGTGAAAGACAAAGACAAAAACAAATTAGACACGATATTTAAAAAATTAGACACGATATTTAAAAAATTAGACACGATATTTAAAAAATTAGACACGATATTTAAAAAATTAGACACGATATTTAAAAAATTAGACACGATATTTAAAATATTAGACAGTTTTAGTACAACAGAATCGAATTAGCGTTGCCCATTACTCTCATGTATTTGTTCGGGCGACCGCGACCCCCCAAGGACCCCCAAGACCTCCCCACTGGCCGGCCCATCGAAAAAACCCTTTAAAGTGAAAAGTTAGGACCGCTGCCTCCACCCCCCGCCCGCAGGCTGCGTGTGTGTCCACATCTATTTACTGTAAACATGTACAAAGCGTTTCATTTAGGAGCGTTTTGCGAAAGGTCAGGTTATATTAATTCTGATGGTGTACCAACTTTTACGATTTTTAAAAAAAAAAATATTAAGTTAAATATAATACTAAATTGTATAACAAAAAATCAGATATACAATATATTTCGAAGTCACGGAAGCGTTGCCGGCTTTTTCGGTATGTGTAGGCTTGTTTTTTGAAGGTGCCAATGTCGTATCGGTTTCAAAAGACCGTCGAAGGTAGCTGGTACCACAGAGTGGTGGAGCGTGGTAAAAAGTTACGAGAGAAGCGCACCGTAGTAGATCGCCACTCATTTGGATATATCTAGTTATATTACCATATTATTGGTTATATAACTAGATACAGTGATAATAAGGTATAATATAAAATATGTTGAAAAAAAAAAATAAAATGTACAAGTATGAAAAAAGACTGAAAAGATGAAAAGAGAAGAAAAGACAAAAAAGCCTATCTATCAGGGAGATGGAGCAACTATAACTAAAAGGAGAGCATCATATATAGCGATAACTATCTGAGAACTAAAAGCAATCTGCGATTCACAATTTTCCCACCAACCGTGGCCCTACTTGTCTATCTACAAGATTTTCTTCCACGGTCAATTTATACGCACCCACGATAAGAATTCCACCCCTATTTGATCCACAATCATAATATATGTATCCCCTAGAAACCTTATAAAGTATGTTTAGCTTACTAGCATAATTAAATTTTCCTACTTCTTTTTAGAGTGACTACTGAAGATTGGCAGCCAATTCATCTCAATCATCATAGAGAGGCGAAGCAGTTCTGGAGCGCTCGTTATTGCTGATATATTTTTTTATGGTATAGGAAGGCAAACGAGTAGGCGTGTTACCTGATGGAAAGCAATCAACGCCGCCCATAGACATCAGCAGCGCCATAGGCATTGCGGAAGCGTTGCTGACCTTTAAGGAAAGTGTCATTATGGGAGTGGGAGGGGGAGAGGAAAAAGGAGGGGGGTGTTGGGCCTCCGGAACTCAGCCGCTCACCGTACGAAGCGCGGTAGCTAAGCTACCACTCAGGTCCCGGTTTTTTACAGGAGTGTGGTACTTCCTCGAGCGATACGCCTATTCATGCTACAGACAAATATTATGGCATACTTGAAAAAGTATTCGTCTGCAGCGTGGCTCTGCCACTTAAACTATGTAGCCAAAACTGTCTTCTCCGACCGAGAGATGGTCTTATGCCCATGACTTTCCCGTCACAATTAGTAGCGACAATTTTTAACTGTCACGTCTCATGATATGACCCAAGTAAGCAAAATTTCTGCTTTTTTCGGCCTGCAAAAGCTCATATCTCGCTCAAGCTCAAAGCTCATTTTCTGTCCCAAAATAGTTTGATTACTCATGAACATAAGAGACAATATCTGGTATGCCATTAAAAACATTTAACAACGTAGGTTACTTTTAATTTGCGTATGATTAGAGGGCCTTTTATAATCGGAATTACCTCGTGGTATGACTTTACAGCGGCCCTATAGGGCGCGAGCGGCCGGGGTCATTGGCCTAGGCGTACCCGAAATTCAAAAGCACTAAAAAACTTTTTCAAAATGGCCGCCACAGACCTGTTACCGATGTAACATTACTCTATGCCAGGTGTGGCGAACCTTTGACTTTGTGTTATTATTAAATTAATTCTTTTGCTAATCACCCCTCGTTTTCTGTTAATTAATATATATTACTTATGTGTTTAAGTAATTAAAAATTTTGAGGACGATATAGGACGATTTAGAATAAAACGTAATTCAATAAATTCATACATAATATAAAACCAGCCTTAAGCGTACGGTAAATCTAAAACGAAGTTTATAGATAAATTATCTTTATCTTTCAACTTTGATTAAGAGCGAATTCAAAATTCTTTGTTATACATTCAATCGTTTAATTTGAAGTGTGATTTAACCTTTAGAGTACCTACGAGCGCTGTCGCGCTGGTCGCGAATAAGTTGGCCACGAGCGTCATAGCGCTCGAGTAATCACGTTGGTTTCCTTCATAAATATTAGTATTACCTTAATTTTATAAATATTAGTATTTTTTTTTATTTTATATATTCACGCCTATCCCCCGCAGGGGTTGGCAGAGGCCACAGAGCTCCATCCGCTGCCATTCATCGCAGCGAAACGGCTCGTCATTGGTCGCTTTACCACGCTTTACTGATTCTCACGAGGGCGAACCTCGTGAGAATCAGTATTTTATATATTAATATTTTAGTATTATATATATTGCATTTTATATATTAGATTATATTATATTTTATATATTAGAATATTAGTATTTTATATATTAATATTATAAATGTTAGTATTACCGTAACTTATTAAATATTACATACATACATACACATTGTTACGTCTGTTTCACGTAGGGATAGGCCACAGATCTCCATCCACTACGATCCCGGCACACCTTCCTTGCTTCCTCCACACTCATCCACCTTTTCATCCATCCTTCCTCTCACATTCATCGTAGCCAAACGATTCTCCGCTAGTCACTTCTCGCCCGCGTAGGAATGAGGACGTGATGGGTGACGAACCACGCCGCTGTCATTTTTAGGATGTGGATGGAAGGGCCGGAAGAGGAAGACCACGAAAAACGTACCTTGATCAAATTGCTGAACTTTTTAAGAAAGGCCAGGTCAAGAGTACCCTCAACCGGCGGGCTTGCATGAGGAGAATAATGAGTGTGGAGGAAGCAAGGGAAGTATGCCGAGATCGTAGCAGATGGAGATCTGTGGTCTCTGCTTACCCCTACGGGAGATAGGCCTGACGATATGTATGTATGTATGTATGTCATTTTTAGGTTTGTTATAATTTGTCATAGTGAATCCCACGAGCCGCAAGGGAGGATGGAGGGTCAACCCCAGCAGAGCCCCACATGCTGAGGTGAGGCACTTTAGTACCCGGGGAGCCCGATCCTAGGACGGTCTCACGCTTGCGATTAAGCTCGCCCCTAGCCACGCATTCCTTGGCACGGCAGACCGTGGACTGGCGGAGAGGAAGGGAAAAGAATAGAGAAGAAAGGGCAGGACAGGGGAAAGAAGACATGGATTTAGACAGGATCTTAATATATAAAAATCACGTGTAACTCTAATCGTATACGGTTATCTCGAGTAACTTTGTAAGAATAGTTAATGGAATTCTAGTGATACAGGATGTCCGATTTAAGAATTAGGTTAGGAGAATTATCATTAAACAAAGCATATATTGTTTTCTGACAATATTGAAAGAGCATCCTGCCGTACAGCATTTCGCGTATATAATTTCAACGAGATGGCGCCACACATCACACTAAAAGAGAGACCATGGAGCTTCTTCGTGATTTCTTCCCTAATTAATAAGCCATATCGACGATATCCTGACGACTTTATAAAATAGAACGATTATAAAATACGACGAACTGTATTTTATAATACGCCACCACAATTAAACAATATAACTGATAATAATATAAGATTATATAAATGAAATAAAAACACAACGTCACTGATGTAAGTTGGCAGGAAAAGTCCAAAAAACATTGTACATATCTTGTTCAAAAACATTTGTAGAGTTTGGTGTATGTGCGATCATTGGTGCATTTAGTACAGACGGTTTATCATCCGCTCCCAACTGGCCACAAACTGGTAGATAGGAATCAGACGAAGGCACCTTTAATGAAGTAGATCTTCCGGCGATGATAATTATACTCGTTTTTGGTGGCTGTTAATGACACGACAGCTAATTAAGTTGATAGCTTTTAAACTTTATCACACGCATCTACTTCCGATGTATGTACGTTCAAGATGTTAATTCTAAATTACGACCGAAAGTGGATTTCGGGGAATGTTTTGAGGCGAAACTTGGTTGAAATCACTTTAGTAATGCCTCAATTTAGGTCATGTGCATCTAAATGCTTCTTTAAGGAAGGTATCTTTTAGCGCATTTGTCAAATATACTTCATTTAACAACCTTTTTCTTATTTTGTTTTTTATGGGATTGGAAGGCAAACGAGCATGCGTGTCACCTGATGTAAAGCAATCAACACCATAGACACACAGTGTCATAGGCAGTGCGGAAGCGTTGCCGGCCTTTAAGAAAAGTGTCATTATGGGGAAAAACGGGGGAGAGGAGGGTGGGAGGGAGGAGGAGGGGGTGTCGAGTAGAATCGCTCGAAAGCAGCTTTGAGCGAAAAGCTATCCGAGCATTTCGGCCTTTTGCCAAATTTCAGCGAAATCGGCTGATAATTAACGATTTTAGCTTTGAACGACGACCATCTTGTTTTCCGCCATTTTGAATTTATCCCCCCCTTGTGTTCACACTTCTCTTTCCAGAGCAACATTTTTCAAACAATTCAGTTTTTATTTCAAAAATTTAAAGTCAGTAAAAGTATTTTTAAAAAACATAATATATACATTATATATATTATTATAATAAAAGTCTTCTCTTTCCAGAGAAACATTTTTCAAACAATTCAGTTTTTATTTCAAAAATTTAAAGTCAGTAAAAGTATTTTTAAAAAACATAACATATACATTATATATT
Source organism: Baronia brevicornis (assembly GCA_031353405.1). Classification (NCBI taxonomy): domain Eukaryota; kingdom Metazoa; phylum Arthropoda; class Insecta; order Lepidoptera; family Papilionidae; genus Baronia; species Baronia brevicornis. The sequence continues at coordinate 262,901 of JASFAT010001005.1, forward strand.
TAATTATTCATAATTAAATATATGTATAATGTACATAATTGCAATTAATTATAACTATTATGACAGTGTCAAGTAAAATAGAAAATATCAAATCTTTGAAATGCAACTAGTCAACTTGTCACGTTACGTTTTTGATAAAATGGAAGCTATTCTACTAAAAATTTTGACTTTTTAGTCAACTTAAAAAGTCAGGATACGCGAATTTATTTCATATCACTTCACTTATACGCCTTAATCGAACTATATTGTATAGTAAACCACCACAATTAAACAATATAACTGATAATAATATAAGATTATATAAATGGAATAAAAACACAACGTCACTGATGTTAATTGGCGGGAAAAGACCATTTCTAATTTTTTGAAATATATATATTTTTTTAATTTTTCTTTTGTATTGCCAGTGACAAGTCGTGTCTATGCTATTTTTTAATCTAACCTTGAAGTAACACAACGAATTAAAAATAAGAAATAAAATTTAACGGGCACTTCGTTATCAGTTTTCCTTTGTTGTTGTGGGAGTCTTTGATGTTAACAATCTACGAGTATCTAGAAGCTTTAATTAACACATTTTCGACTTTGACCTTTAGGGAGACGGAGCGGTGAGGAGTTTTTAAAGAAAACTAGCAACGTTTTTAATATGACTAAAATTCTCTTTAACCATTCCAACAACAACCCGCAGAAAACCGGCGTCTGAGTGGTAGCTTAGCTACCGCGCTTCGTACGGTGAGCGGCCTGAGTTCCGGAGGCCCAACACCCTCCCCCTCCCACTCCCTCTCCCGTCCCCCTCCCCCTCCCCCTCCCCTCCCATTGAGTTTTTCCAGAAACCTATTTCCATGCACTTTTACCCTGCGAAACCAGCTACCCCAAGCGGTGACTCCGAACCAATGCGACATTGGAACCAGCAAAAAACAAGCTTCCTCATTTGTCGAAGGGCGGCAACGCTTCTGCATTGTCTATGGCTCTGTGGATGGCTATGGGCGGCGTTGTCATGTTTAACGAATTAGGTTTGTTATAATTTGTCATAGTGAATCCCACGAGCCGCAAGGGAGGATGGAGGTCAGCCCCAGCAGAGCCCCGCATGCTGAGGTAAGGCACCATAGTATATAGCATTTATTATATTATAGTTACTAAGTACTAAGTTACAGCATGCGGGGCTCTGCTGGGGCTGACCTCCATCCTCCCTTGCGGCACGTGGGATTCACTATGACGAATCTTAATATACCTAACTCGTTAAAAAATGACGGCGTCATGGTTCGCCACCAGTCACGTCCTGATTCCCACGAGGGCGAGAAGCGACGAACGGAGAGCCGTTGCGCTACGATGGATGTGAGAGGAAGGATGGATGAAAAGATGGATGAGTGTGAACGAAGCAAGGACACACCCTGTCGATGTCTTAGCGGATCGAGATCTATGACTAACCCTACAGGGAGACAGGCGTGGTTATATGTATGTAATATAATAAACGACATACAATCAAATAAAAAAGTTTTCACAATGTTTTTTACCCCTGACACGACTACTCCTTAGAACAAGTTGCATTTCACTCGACACACACACACATACACACACGCTCGCATTCACCAATATTTGGATACAACTAAGTACATATATATATATATCACTATTACACCGCCTCTTATGTTTCTGACTATGGGTTTCTTATGGCTTCTTTATATTTTCGGGTTTATAGGGAAATGGCTTCTCGGAAAGGATTCCACGCTTATTAGGATAACTAATAGGTTTTATGGAAAGTTCGTGCCGATACTTTAGGACAATTAAAACGCTGCTCATTTAAATATTGATATACGTTTATTAAATTATATAGGTACCATTCTGCTAATTGACGTAATGTCGAGCGTGGATCGTTCTCGTTCTGTTCTAATCATATCTTCGACTGTGGTGGACGACGTACCTGGGCGTTCTTGATATTCTAGGTCGAAATTTTAAACCGAGCAAATCATTTTCGCACAGTTCTTTCGGCTACAGCATTCTCGCCATAAACAGCTAATATCTCATTTGCCGCTTGTGTGGCATTTTTGTTCTTTCGTAAAAACGAAAACCATTATTAAATTGCCTATAATGCACTTTATTTGCCACCATATTCTAAGGCGTACAAAACTGATAAAAATGAACGAATCGTAACCGAATTTTTTACCAAATATGACTGAAGCTATCTCTTTTAGAATATGTACACATGTCGTTTGTGTTCAATAATTGTGATATATATTCAGTCAGGTCTCTCGCGTTACCTACCAAAAATTGGCAAGAACTTTGCGGATAATCCAATAATACTAAATAGACGGTTAAGGATAATTAATATTAGATAATGATTATTCTTGATGGAGGATGATGAGTTTTCTTCTTCTAAGTCGGCATGCTCTTGGCAGAGCAGTCATGGTCTATTCAACCAGACGCCGCCATTCATCCCTCATGGCTGCCTTCTTCATGCATTCATGTAGGGGCTATTTAGAGCTGGCGTCATCTGGTCCATCCACCGCATCGGCAATCTGCCACGCGCTTGGGTCCCTTCTACTTCTCCCTGCACTACCAAGCGCTCGATGGAGGTATTATTGCGCCTAGAGACCGCGCAAAGAAGGAAAGTATGCGACCTTGTACTATGGAAGATAGACTGTTTAACATTAAGTTCCCGAAGAATGGAGACGTTTGTTCTGAACTCGTTTCAAGAGATACCGTGTATTTTCCGCCAACACATTTCTAGGGCGTCTATCTTCTCTCTGTTAGCTCGTCGCAGGGTCCATATCTCCGCCGCATACAAGTCTACTCTGAAAACAAGAAAGAAGCTCACGAATATTGTCTAAAAAACCAAATGAATGTGGTAGGAGCAAGTTTCGAGATGTAGGAACATTCGGTGGACCCACAAGGAACAGGAAGGCAAAGGAAAATATAGGCAGATAACATTGTAAAAACAGCAGGAACTGGATGAGCCGAATCCTAAACAGAGAGAAATGGATATACTTTTTTTAATTAAATTTGTATATACTTTTTTCTTTGTTGGAAATTTGTTGTAACTATTATGCCAATTTCAAGTAAAATATAATAATATCAAATCTCTTGAAAAGCGAACTAGTTCCGTTTATAAAATGATAAAAATCCGTCTTGATAAAATGGTGGCTATTCTACCAAAACCTATGGACTTTTTCAGTAAACTTAAAAAGTCACGATACACACATTTTCTTCATTGCACGCCTTAATCGAAATATATTGTATAATTGTATAATGAAACAATATATCTGATAATAATATAAAATTATGATGTCACTGATGTAAGTTGGCGGGAAAAGTCCTTGTATACACTTATGTATATTAATTACAGTCATTTAAATACAAATTTCGTGCGTTTACAAATATACGACGTTCAGTGTATTGTTTTATTAATTTTTTTTCTATATAGCACAGTCTTAGGATGGGTGTGATAACCAGACTGAGAATAAATACCAACCTATTAGCCATACACATGTTTATCTCGACGCGGGACTTGAATTTGAGACTATTGTTACGGAATAAGTTACTTTGTTACAAAACTAATTAGGTCGTCGAAACTGGTATAATGCGATTTATTGAAAAAAGTCTTAAGTTATTTATGTTACAACGTAATTTTGGCGCGAAATTTAAACATTCACATATTATTTTTATATCATTATCATAAACTCTCTCTATTACCAGATATATTGTGTAATTTTGGTAATTTTTTACGTTGCACAGATCAAATAAGGCGCAAATGTATTGTGAATTAACTTTTTTAAAGCCAGTGTTGATAAAACAGCCGCCATTTTATCGGGACGCCATTAATGAATCGGCATTTCAAGATACTTTCCAACTATTTAATTTAACACTGGCATGATACATTGCCATTGACATTAAAAAAAAAACAATTATGCCAAAAAGTAAATGCGCATTTTCGTTAAAGATATAATGATTTGCAACGCGTGTAGTGCATTCGAAAAATTGCGCGCCAAAATAGCCCATTTATTTTTTTTAATTTCACGCGCAATGAATTTAACATCAGTGAGCTACGGGCACTAATGAGTTTTCCGCATTTTAAATATGAAGCTATAAGTAGTTAATTTGTAGACTGAATTAAAACTATACATTTAAAGTATTATTATTATTATTTTGTGATGATATTATTATTATTATAATTGTATAAAATCTTCTTCAGTATTTGTAAATACTAGTTTTACATAATTGATCATTACATATTATAATATAATTTAATTATATTTTTTTTGAAAATTAGGATTTTATAAATATGGACGTTATATATCAGGGTCGAGAGTGGAAGACACGGGAAACATACCTTGACCAAATTGCTGAAGTTTTTCGAAAGACCAGGTCAAGAGTACCCTTAACTGGCAGGCTTGCATGAGAAAAGTAATGAGTGTGGAGGAAGCAAGGCCGAAGCCGAGATCGTAGCAGAAGGAGATCTGTGGTCTCTGCCAACCACTACGGGAGAAAGGTGTGACGATATGTGTATATGAACGTCATATATGCATACACCCTAAACCGCTAGAAATTTATTATAAAAGTTGCCTGTCATCGGTTTTCTATCCCACTTGCTCACGTCTTTTTTTGCAAACCAGCTTGTATCTCTAATTTAATTATAGCAGGGTCACCACGAGAGCATCATCAGAGCAGTATGTATGCGTATGTGTGTGTCAGTATGAATGTCGTCACTGTGTTCCGCGACCTGATCACGTTGGTTCTTGCTGAAAACCAGAGCCAGGTGCTCCAATAGAGCGCCCGGTATATGCTGAGCAAGAACCATGTTATGACACTTGTTTGATTGAAATTATTTTCTTTTTGTTTTGTGTATATTATAATATTATTAAGGTTCTAAGCAAAAATTAATATTTATAAACAAAAAGGTGTCATAGTTTTTCTATTTCTACTTCTCGTCTTTCTTATCTGCGTCTTTTCTACTTAACCCGATCTTGTGCATATTCAAGTTTAAGTTTGTAAGCAGCCTTATTACTTCGATGGCATTCCCCCCTTCATTTCGTGGGTCCGGCAGCTTACTATCCACCATCATCTTAATTAGTCATAGTTTTCACACCACAAATTGTGCAAATGTGGAATGATTTATCATCTGCGATGTTCTCACATAAATATGACTTCCCTCCAGGCACAAAATTTCATCCCCACTGCCTGGATGCATAGAGATATAGTAAGGTGCGTTTGTTCCGAAACCTTTTTCCACGCACCGCTACCCTGTGGAATCAGCTACCTTCAGCGAGGATGAATGGACTCAGGCGTTAGTTTGCGGAAATTCATTACTATGTGGACAGTTAGAATTTCTACTTAGCTAAGATCCGCGACAAGCAAACAAAAACAGAAAATTAATAGTGTGTTTTTCCACCGGAAGAAGTAGATTTACTGGGAACTTAAATTAAATATTAACGAAAAACGGCCGTCAGCACAACACCAAACACACACTACCACTTTTCCACCTTGCAAACGACACGTGTTTCGCCTCAACACGATCAGCAGATTCACGGCATCATCAGGTATAGTAGATTCTACGGAAGATAACCGTTAAGTGACTTAACGGATTTAATTTAAGTTCGCCGTAAATCCACTTCATCCAGCAGGAAAACACACATTATTAATTTTTTGTTTTTGTTTGCTCGTTGCGGATCTTTACTAAGTAAAAGTTCTAACTGTCCACACACCTTCAGCGATAGGTCTGTGACACTTACAGTGAGCGGTCGAGTTCCGGAGGCCCAACACTCTCCCCCTCCCCCCTCTTAATCTCACTCCCATAATGACACCTTCCTTAAAGGTCGGCAACGCTTCCGCACTGCTTATGACGCTGCGGAAGTCGATGGGCGGCGTTGATTGCTTTCCATCAGGTGACACGCCTGCTCGATTGCCTTCCTATACCATAAAAAAAATATATCAATGTATCACTACAGAAGCATAGCGCGTTTCATTGACAAGTGTCCTCTATAAAAAAGGTTATTGATCCCGCTACGTCATATGTTCCAGTTGTATGTACTAAATTTGTATTCCTCTCTTACTTTGAGATTGTATAATGCGGATGTAGTTACACTTTCTATAAAATAAGCAGAGCAAGCGATCTCCTGAAGCGTTAATTACCAAATAATGTGAACAGCAATTTTTTACTCGGGTACTAAATGCAGTATAGCGGTGCGTGTTACAAGCAAAACGAATTGAAAGTGAGTTAGATTCGGAATGCCTTCTAGAACAGCTCTTATTTACGACTAGAGAGATACATATAGAGAGGATGGATGAAAGACGACTGATAAAAGAAATTTACGTTGCGGATGCGGATGGAAGGGTCGGTAGGGGAAGTCCAAGGAGAATACACCTTGACCATATAGCTGATCCTCTCAAGAAAGGCCAAATCAGTTTTGCCTGCTTGTAAAAAAGTGATGAGTGTGGATGAAGGAAAGAAAGCGTGTCGGGATCGTAGCAGATGGAGGTCTGTGGTCTTTGCCTACCCCTCCTACTGCTTACTTGGTAAATAGGAGTGATGATATATATCTATCTAAGATTAAAATCGGATTGGATGAAATTTTATTAATAATAATTATTATGATATCTTTATTTTTGAATTTTACATATGCTACAGGACTCTAGATCCCTTTCAGTCGATCAATAGATTTACAACCTATACAATAACATTTTTTTTTCGAGAACATATTTTCGGCTGTCTGTCAGGCGATCCTTGCCTCTCAACGATTCAGTTTTGTGCTAATTGTGAGATCGTACAATGGATTTATTCTTGTGTTATAAAAAAAACACTCTAAAAGTATTTGGAAATAGATTTTGTGTAATGATTACTCTCTCTCTGTTGTAGATTTTCTCATTATATTTACAATCTAGCTATGGGCTAATGGGTTTTGACTTAATTTGCTAAGTAGGTGAGGTGGAGAGTTGCTGACGGTCGTTTTTTTGGTAAGATTTAGTTTGAGTTCCCCGTAAATCCACTTCTTCCAGTAGAAATCGCACATTATTATTTTTCTGTCTTTGTTTGCTTGTTATGGATCTTAGCTAAGTAAAAGTTTTGATTGTCCACATCGGAATCGATTATTAATTTCGGGCCTTACTGTTCTTAGTTTGTTCTCTTTGGTTTACTGAAAAACTATTGCCAATGAAAATAGACATCTTAACTTAATCATTAGTTTGATATCATTTCTTGAAATTATCGAGAAAATTTTAAGCCGTTCTCTCGAATAACATATGCCCTACTCGTATTGTTTTTAAATTTACTTTGTACTTTCTAAAAATACTCCCTGTTATTACGAACGGGCGTGTAGTTTTCGTTTTGAATATAATTATTAAGTTGGCCACCCAATTTGTACGGTGGGGAAGTGTTTGTTTCCTGGACTCGTCGTGGGTTAAATTTACATATCAGAACAAAGATTCATATGGACTACAGGTTTTGGCATAAAAGTTCTATGTACGTCCGTGAATTTCAGGAATATTAACTATCAACTATACTTAAAATGGAAAACGTAGTACATGGTTGAGTTCCGGACGCCCAAACCTCCCTCCCCTTCTCCCCCCTTCTCCCCTCCCCTTCTCCCCTTCCCCTTCTCCCCCTCCCCTTCTCCCCCTCCCCCTCCTCATCCTCCAATAATGACACTTTCAGGTGACGCGCCTGCTCGTTTGCCTTCCTATCCCATAAAAAAAAAACAAAACTTTTCCCACATTATTCATGGGAAGTCAAAGACTTACCTTCCCCCTATTACCTTTAGTTACTTTAACCCCATATGCAAAGCATTGGACAACGTGAAATGTGTTTTTTTTGCAATGTGATCATGCGCAGTGATACGATGGCTTACATTTAGATTTTTTTCATTTCGTCATATCATAAAATATTATTCACGAACTTTCTATGGGTTTCTATCGCGTTCTACAAGCTTCTGGAACGTTCTAATTTATTTATTATGAAAAAAATAATTCATAGAATGTTCTTTTAATTGTATGGGCCTATATGAGTTAGTAGATCGTTTTATTTTGTCTTTTATGAAATTTAATGTTCTTCGAATAGGTACGTAATATTTACCTGAAAGTCGTATTAATAAAAGGGTTTACCCCATTTAACATTTTTGGATGGGATAATCGCTTATATTTTACTAGATAGGGCTGGTGAGAATACGATATTGAAATTGTGTGACAAATAGCTTAGCTAACTTTAAGCTTACTAATATAGCCTTAGATTTATTGAGTATTAACAAACATGTATATCGAACTCAGTTTTCTTAATAAATTATATAATATTATGATATAATTTAACTATTAGATAATAGTGTTTTTAGGCTGGAACAAGTTTTATAATAATATAATATATGGACAATCAAAAGTTTTACTTAGCTAAGATGCGCGACAAGCAAAACAATAACAGAAAATTAATAATGTGTGTTTTTCCGTTGGGTTAAGTGGATTTATTTGGAACTTAAACCAAAAACTTATCGAAAATCGGCCATCAATGCTCCACCCACCAACCACTATACACAACACCAAACACACATTATCACTTTTCCATCTTGTAAACGACACGTGTTTCGCCCCAACACGAGGCATCTTCAGGTATAGTAGACTCTACGGAAGACAACCGAAAATTTTTCGGTAAGTTTTTGGTTTAAGTTCCAAATAAATTCACTTAACCCAACGGAAAAACACATTATTAATTTTCTGTTATTGTTTTGCTTGTCGCGGATCTTAGCTAAGTAAAGCTTTTGACTGTCCATATAGTGATGGATTTCCGCAAAGTAACGCCTGACACCATTAATAATAATATAATAATTTTTTATTTGTATAATGTGAGATATAACAAGATGAAAAAAAAGACGTATAAAAGCTCCATCACATTGCCACTTATGGCGTACAAATTTCATTAATTATTACATACATATAAATCCAAATACATAACTAAACTATTATATTGTCATTAAAATTATAATTGATTAATCTATTACATACATTCGATCGATATTTTAAAGCAAAAAGTTCTTAATATTATAAATATTACCATCTATTAGCCATTCATATAGTCATTTTTTACATAATCTTGTGTCCAATTGTTTTAATTTATGATGTGTATTGTTGTAGATATGTATACACATGAACAGGCAGCTTTTGATATACTTACTAATCTTTGGTTATCACGCCGGTGACGACTAGCGTTATCATTGGCTGTTTTAAATAGTTCTTTATGCCTCCACACATTGTTATATCTCATAAAAGAAATACGTGCATGTAGATTGCAATTTCGCTATTGATTGTGCAATTGAAAAGTAGTTGGAGAATCTAAATTACCACCTACTCGACGATCGTATTCGTTACATATATTATACAGATACATTCTTAGCTAAATTGATCATCAGCTTGATAAGTAAAACACGAACAAAGTATGATAATCGACTCGTTATTAATTTATATACATGTATTTACTTTTCATTGGCATAAAACTTTTAGGTTATACGATGTGTGTGTAATGAAAAAGATAGTCGGCAATGTATAATTATATCCACAAATTTTTCTACGCACTTTAAGATCGCACACATGCAAAATCCGTGTGTTAACGTAACCACAAACGCACACACGTCCACAACCAATAAATAGATTGAACTAAACGGTGAAATTTAAAAAAGGAACAAAACGAACGAATCGCATTGGCGCACACAAACAAACAAATGCAGCCCAATCATTAACTCGCGCCTTACGAAAATGAACTCTCATTCAACGGCACAATGTTGAAAGTGAAATAACAAGCCGATGTTCGTGGAACTAGCATGTTTACACATTATGCATGCGTAGGAATGATCGCTCACGCACACCGATGCCAATTTTTGGATTATAGGAACACCGAAATTTTGAACATGTGTGCCCCGATATTTGTTTTATGTGTGGAGTTGTAAATGCATTCTTTTTGCGCTTGTATTAGCGAGTTACATTAGTGTATTTTTAGTGTGTGTATGTGTTTTGTCGTCCGCATGATGGATTCGCGCGTTTGTATTGGTGTCTTTTTCCTTTTTATTTTTCGTGCGAGCACACAGAGGGACTGGCGGAAAAATAATTTTAACTGGCACACTGTGTAGCGTGTTTAATTTTTGAGCTCTCTGTCGCGCGCGAAATGGGACGTCATTACTTTTTTAAATTATGAACGTCGATGGTTTTTGTGCATCCCATTTTTGCATTATTTGCTTATTTTAATTAGCATTGTTTGTTCGAAAATTTTGATACACGACGGCCATTAATGCTGAATTTATTCACAATTCAGAATCATTTGCAATTTCGTAAGTACTGTAGTGATTGATACATTCATAAATGTATCACTAATATATTAAAACCTTTTATATCATATTACTTCTTTTTTTACATTCGTAATTTTCAAATTTAAAATGAAAAAGAAGAAGGGATATTATATAAATGTACAATTAATAGAAAAATAAATTAAAATTATTGGAAAAGTTTTATTCGAAGACGAAAACCACTTAAATATCCCGGATGTCACCGTAAGCAGTACGGCTGGTAAACGACAGTACTGTAGTGATGCATTAATAAATGTATCACTAATGTATTACATTCTTTAATTAAACATAATAAAACCTTTTTACTTCTTTTACATTCTTAATTTTAAAATTTAAAATAGAAAGAAATAAATTGTTTTACATAAAAACAAGATTCGATCGGCTGAAGTCTTCTTACATGTCAGCTTTCCTGGCATAAGAAATTAATATTGAATATAAAATGTAAAGTGATTCATTAATTTAAAATATAATTCATTAATATAAATATAATTAATATAAAATGTAGAGTGATTCATTAATAAATTAACTTCATTTGGAAGAGATTCACCATATCGAAGATAAAACCCCCTAAAGATCACCTGTCGCTGTAGCAGTACGGCTGGCACGCTATAGTACTTTACAATTTATGAGTGTGATGTACTGGTGTTCGTTCCATGATTATAACATACTAGCTGCCCGCCCAGGCTTCGCACGGGTGTACCTCATGAAAAAAATGAGACAATCTTCCGTTTTCTCATCATGATAAACCTCGTTGGCGAAAACAAAAACACATGAATCCTCACAGGAAAGAAAAGCACGAAGTAAAGAAACAAAGTTTTGCTTTTGTAATAAATATATTATTATATTGTTAAATCATAGCTCCTTTTGTTAATCGTAGTAATGGCGCCATCTATTAGTTATATTGCTATTTAAAATGACGGAAAAGAGAAAAATTGCTTTTTTACATCTTTCCGTACAATTTTTGGAAAATTATCTTTTATATAAAACGTTCATATATATAATAATAATAACGAATACAACAAAAAAGAATTATCTTATTTGATGCAGTCGTTATGAAGTTATGGGCGTACATACATTTCGGCGGGTTATTTTTATTTATATAGATATATTTCATTTTCAATCGGTCAAATAGGGTATAGCTCTATTTGTACAGACAGTATAAATAAATAAATATAAATGATTATTCTTTTAATAAATCGATTTGATTCGAGGTCATGGCAACAAGTCGATTTTGAACATTTGGCGAGGTGCCGTCCATATGTATTGGACGCGTTTTTCCCGAAACTTCTTTACACGCTCCATTTTTGTGATACCAGCAATCTTTAATAGTATTTTTGAATCGACACTGCATTGGAACCTTTCAAAAATAAGTATACACATTTCTTAAAGAATGTCAGTGTTACCCTAATGCTTCTGGTATTGTAGACCTATAAACAGTGTTGATTCCATCCCATTAGGCGACAGGCCTGCTCATTTGCTTTCTTGTCCGATAAAATAAATTAACCAAATTTTAAAGATATGGACAGTCAAAAGTTTTACTTAGCTAAGATCCGCGACAAGCAAAACAATAACAGAAAATTAATAATGTGTGTTCTTCCGTTGGGTTTAGTGGATTTATTTGGAACTTAAACCAAAAACTTACCGAAAATCGGCCATCAACTCTCCACCCACCAACCACTATACACAACGCCAAACACACACTATCACTTTTGCATCTTGTACACGACACGTGTTTCGCCCCAACACGAGGCATCTTCAGGTATAGTAGACTCTACGGAAGACAACCGAAAAGTGACTTTTTGGTTTAAAGTTTTTGGTTTAAGTTCCAATTAAATCCACTAAACCCAACGGAAGAACACACATTATTAATTTTCTGTTATTGTTTTGTCGCGGATCTTAGCTAAGTAAAAGTTTTGACTGTCCATATAGTGATGGATTTCCGCAAAGTAACGCCTGACTCCATTAATAAATTTTAAAGACTAAAATCTTTCCATTTGCCAAGGAGATATAACCCTAAACTTTCTTCTTATAAGAGTGCCTCTCCGACTTGCGAAGGTTAGCAGCCAATTCAGCACAACTTTCCTCCTCCTTCGCGAGGTGCAGCAATCCTGGAGCATTCGCTATCCCGGTCCACTCCCTGATACTACGTAGCTAAAACTTTCTTTTTCGACAAACTTGTTCTTTGTCCGCGATTTTTTCCACCGTGATCAGTTACAGCAACTTGTACCTGTCATGTCTCATGATATGCTTACTTGGATGTAAGCAACTTTTCTACCTTTGACGGGAAGTTCACGTTTTTGCTTGATTTGTCGGAAAACCTCGTCATTGGCAACCCTTAACTTTAAAATTCAATTTATCAATTGTCTAAGGAGATAAAACAGGGTAAATTATTCAAAATATATGTTCGGACAACGGTCCAGAAACCTTGCAAATCAAATGCAAAATATTCAATGCGTTTTATCAAAATTCTAATGTGTAAAAAATCGGGTCATCTTAAAGTAATACAGTAAGACTGAATCTTTTTAAAAGTTAGCTCGAAGTGTTCCCGTGGCGTACACCGAAGGGGCCTGAATTTGTATGCGGCCGCAGACGTCAACCTGTGTCGACGGATCTCCATAGATGATCTCACGTGCTGAGATTGAAACTTGAGTACCGTCAGCAAAAAAATATATATATATATAAATAATAAATAAAGAGGATGGACGAAAGACGACTGACTGGTAAAGGAAATTTACGTTGCGGATATGGATGGAAGTATACCTTAAGCAAATTGTCGAAGTTTTTAAGAAAGGCCAGGTCAAGAGTACTCTTAAGTGGCGGGCTTGCACGAGGACAGTGATGAGTGTGAAATAAGCAAGGAAAGTATGCAAAGATCTTAGCAGATGGAGATCTGTGGTCTCTGCCTACCCCTACGGGAAACAGGTGTGATGATATGTATGTATAGTAAATAAAATAAAACAATCTTTTTCGACCTTCACAGGTCATATTTTGTCAGTAGATACACACTGTATCTAATATTAATAATATTAATTCTATCAAGCCTAAGACATGATTGATTTGTCAGCAAATGTACCATTTCACAATAGTTCAAGTACTGATAATCCAATTTCGCAAATCGCGCAGGATTCTATTGAGACCGGCTTGAACCCTGCGGGATATACATGATTGTTTAAAAGCATATAGAAAAATAATTGTAATGTTTTGTTTTTTCTATGAATCTCAATGGATAAACGATGACATCCCTGATATTAAAAATTTAAAAAAATATATAGATTATAGATAAAAATATAGAACTGACTTTTTCTGTCAACTTACATCAGTGACGTTGTGTTTCTATTTCATTTTCATAATCTTATATTATTATCAGTTATATTGTGGTAGTGTATTATACAATATAGTTTAATTAAGGCGTATAAGTGAAGTGATATGAAATAAATGCGTGTATCGTGACTTTTTAAGTTGACTGAAAAAGTTCATAGTAGGTTTTGGTAGAATGGCCGCCATTTTATCAAAATGTAACGTGATAAGTTGATTATTTTTATTTTAAGAGAGTTGATGTTATCGTATTTTACTTAACACTGGCATGTTATTACTGGTTGCCATTAAAGAAAAAAAAGAGGAGGATAAAAATATAATAATAGATTATATGGATGGAATAGCAAATCCCTTTCAATGTGGGCCTTTGTATGTAGCCTTTATAAAATTTATATAAACGGATGCTCGCTATTAGTTCGTAAAACAGTGGCCCAAAAAGTGGTACTCCGACAAGAGAAGAAAAAAAACGTGAAATTATGACATGGAAAAGAAGAGAAGACGTAGAAAACACTTGACTTATTGGGTGACATGTATGACGAGACATGACAGGTTCAAATTGCTGTTATAGAAGCTGCAAAAGTTACAAAACTAATCATGCTTGTAAAAGTCGCAGAGGAAAGGCGGTTTTGGCCGGAAAAGGAAGTCGTGGCTATACAACATTAGGGAGTGAACCTGGTAGATGGTAGAAACGGACTGATTTCCGTACGCTGACGTCAACATGTGTCTATTTTGCACGCTACCTGAACGGATAGGTGCTTTTCCATCCACCCCAGCTCTTCGAAGAGCTGTAGCGAACTTTTCAGCTTGTCTACAGCATCCATGGGGGACTCAGATGCGCCCAGGTATCTGACTTCATTGTGACAGGTCCTGTACAATGGACTATCTGTAATACCTACCATAAAAAGATGCTTGTTAAACGGGCCATGTCCATTTATGAGGCTCGAGTAGGCGTGTCTCCTGATGGAAAGCAATCAACGCCGCACATAAACATCCGCAGTCCCATAGGTAGTTCAGAAGCGTTGCCGAACTTTAAGGAAAGTGTCGTTATGGGAAGGGGGAGAAGTTTGGGCCTCCGGCACTCAACCGCTTACCATACGAAGACCGGTAGCTAAGCTACCCGCCGGTCTTCTGCGGGAGTGTGGTACTTCCCCGGGAGAGCCAGCCCATTCATGCTACAGACAAATATTATGCCATTCTTGACAAAATATTCGTCTGCAGTGTGGTTCTACTATTTACGTATTTGCGCTTCCTCGAGTGGACCGAGATAGCTTGAGCTTCTGAACTGCTTCGTCTGGCTAATAATAAATAGTGTTGTTTCAAATTGGCTGCCAGTCCTTCCTGGCAGTCAGACCTTTGCTAGTCGGAGAGGCACATTTAGAAAAAAAAAGATTAAAATCTTCCCCTTGCACTAACTACTTCTTTCTTACCCTTTTCTTAGTGTCATGCTCACTCTAAAGTAGACAATGTATCTTTAGTGGCTGTGTTTCCTCAGGGCAAACGCTTTTTCGTTGGCCTATCACTTCGACAAAAAAATATTTTTCTAATCCAAAACAGGATTGTTTTGCTGTCGCTACTTCTAAGCATCCCAACGCGCACGTAGGTGTTCTGACCTTGTGCCCAGCGGTCGTTACTCTGCCTCTGCGTCTACGGAACTGATAATGTATTCCGCCGTACACATCCTCCGACCGGGCGAGTTAGCCAACGTTGGCTCGTGTGCAGATAGCATGCGTTCATCAAATATTGGTTCAAATGTTTGTCCTAATATTTGTAACATGATCATACATCCCAAACATTTGTGACATTATTTGAATACAAGTCGATTTGTTAAAGAATGTAAAAAGTTATGTTTCGTACGTAGAAACATATTTTATAGAAAAAAAAAAATATTCTCTGGAGATTGATGTTATGTCTATTAACCTTTTCCGTATATTCCCGTATATTATTATAAGACAGATATATTCCTGTATATTATTATAAGACAGATATATTCCCGTATATTATTATAAGACAGATATATTCCCGTATATTATTATAAGACAGATATATTCCTGTATATTATTATAAGACAGATATATTCCCGTATATTATTATAAGACAGATATATTCCCGTATATTATTATAAGACAGATATATTCCTGTATATTATTATAAGACAGATATATTCCCGTATATTATTATAAGACCGTATATTCCAGTATTATTTTTATTTATATATTCACGCTTATCCCCCGCAGGGGTTGGCAGAGACCACAGAGCTTCATCCGCTACCATTCATCGCAGCGAAACGGCTCTCCATTTGTCGTTTTTCGGCCTCGTGAGAATCACAGGTTATGACGGGTGGCGAACCACATCGCTGTCATTTTCATACATACATATCGTCACGCCTGTCTCCCGTAGGGGTAGGCAGAGACCACAGATCTCCATCTGCTACGATCTCGGCATACTTCCCTTGCTTCCTCCACACTCATTATTCTCCTCATGCAAGCCCGGTTAAAGGGTACTCTTGACCCAGCCTTTCTTAAAAAGTTCAGCAATTTGGTCAAGGTACCGTTTTTCGTGGTCTTCCTCTTCCGGCATTTCCATCCACATTCGCAAGGTAAATTTCTTTTGCCAGTCGTCTTTCATCCATCCTCTCTATATGCCCAAACCATCTAAGCATCCCTTTTTCTACTTTTGTCACAACACCTCCTTTTACTCCACATCGCTCTCTTATATCTTCATTTCTTATTCTATCATTCAAGGTTACACCACACATACTTCTTAATGCTCTCATTTCCACCGCATTCAGTCTGCTTTCATGCTTCTTCTGCCAAACCCAACATTTTCAACAAATTAGGTATATTAAATTAGCCTTCATGAATCCGCAGCAAGGTAGGATGGAGGTCAGCCCCAGCAGAGCCCTGCATGCTGAAGTAAGGCATCATAGTACCCGGGGGAGCCCGATCCCGGGACGGTCGGTACGCTTGCAGCTAAGCTCGCCCTTAGCCACGCATCCATTGACATGGCAGACCGTGGATTGGCGGAGGAGCAGTGAAAGGATAGCAAAGAAAGGAAAGGGCAGGAAAGGAAATACGGAAAAGAATGCCCGCCACTGAGCCCATCGGTCGTATGTATGTATGTTTTTTTCATTTAATTTTTATAATCTCATGTTATTATAAGTTATATTGGTTAATTCTGCTGGCATTTAACTTAATGCAATTTAATGAAGGCGTTGAAGTGAAATGAAATAAGATAAATCCGTGTATCGTATTTTGGAAAAGTTAATGCAAGTTTTGATAGAACTTCCACGATTTAAAGAAGACGTATGTACACATGCTGAATTTACATTTCAAGATACCTAATTATATTTTACTTAACACTGGCATAATTGTAACTAATTGCCATATAAGGAAAAAAAGATTTTTTTTATGGCATAAGAAGGCAAACGAGCAGGCGTGTCACCTGATGGAAAGCAACCAACGCCGCCCATAGACATTCGCAGCGCCATAGGCAGTGCGGAAGCGTTGCCGACCATAAAGGAAAGTGAAATTATGGGAGTGGGAGTGAGAATCGGAGGGGGATTGGGCCTCCGGAACTCAGACCGCTCACCGTACGAAGCGCGGTAGCTAAGCTACCACTCAGACGCCGGTTTTCTGCAGGAGTGTGGTACTTCCCTGGGCGAGCCGGCCCATTCATGCTACAGACAAAAAATATGCCATTCTTGACAAAGTATTCGTCTGCAGCGTGGCTCTACCACTTTTAGGATATATATAGAGTCAAAACTTCTAATGGATAGTTTTTATTTATATACTATTTAGCTCTGTATTATTATAAAAAAACTTTTTGATTAAAAGTAATAAATGGTATCATTATAACTTCATTTCGTTTCAAGCGTCTGTACCATCCATATAAATCTTTCTCTAACAACATCCATAGATAAGAGAATCGTCTTATCCATACCACAACAATAGTAGCACAGTTTTCTTCACATGCACACATACACATTTCTACATATGTATTTTTGTATGTGTGTCGTGTCTACGCGACTATTTACGCGTTGTACATGTGTGCGTATCCTTCACTATTTTGTATGGTGTAGTTGTGGGTACAGATTGCAGAAAAAGCAATGATATAATCGAATTAAAAAAAAAAAAATTAAGAAATTTGTAAGGTTAATTGTAGTTTGAAGTACATTACCCAGTACTTGTTAATTTTCTTTGACTTAATTATTAATAGAAAATAGATTAGTATATTTTTTTAAAAATAAAAATATTTTTTTAAATTTAATTAATAATGAAATTTATTAATAAAATCAAAGCTGTAATCTATTAATAGGAATTTTTGACTTTTTCCCGCCAACCTACACATTTCCATAATCTTATATTATTATCAGTTATATATATTGTTTAATTGTGGTGGCGTATTGTACAATATAGTTCGATTAAGGCGTATAAGTGAAGTGATATGAAATAAATGTGTGTATCGTAGCTTTTTAAGTTGACTAAATAAGTCTATAAAAGGTTTTGGTAAAATAGCCACCATTTTATCAAGACGTAACGTGTTAACCTGCTGGAGCGAAGTGAAGCGTACGGCCTCCGACAGGTCGAGATGGAGAAATGTCGTGTCTGCCCTGTGCCCCAACAAACAACTTAGGACTCAGAGAGCGAGAGAGAGAGAGAGAGAACGTAATAAGCTGACTTGTTACATTTCAAGAGATTGGTTATTATTGTATTTTACTTCAAACTGACATAATAGTTATAACTAATTGTCATCAAATAAAAAAATAGAAATGTTTATTTTGTTTTTTATTTTTGTAAATTTATTGACAAAGAAACTTAAAAATAATTGTTTTTTATGGGATAAAGAAGCAAAGGAGCAAGCGTGTCACCTGATGTAAAGCAATCAACGCTGCTCACAGACATCTGCAACACCACAGGCATCACAAATGCGTTGCCAGCATTTTTTTTTGAAACTTCCGAGTTCGAAATACCGCCGATGGTGTATGGAATGAAGTTTTGAGAAAAATGCTCCGTAATGGATCGCCACTCATCCAAATTTTGGGGATAAAACTTTTCCTTTCGGTGAGTTGTGTGGCAGTGGTACGCAGGGATAGAAATTATTCCGAACGAAAATAAGTTTGAAAATACAGCTAAAGGAAACCAGTTTCATACAGTGGTAGTGCATGGAATGGAGTTAAATAAATACAAAAAATGTAAAAATATTTCTAATTTTCAAAAACTATTATATCGAAACTATTGTTCCAACCGTACACAAGTATGTTAGTGTGTGTGTGTGCTGTGTACTAGACGCTGCCTAGACGCGCTGACCCACTGCCCGGCGACCTTGCTTTTCTTATGTTATTATTCCGTCTCGCTCGCACGGCACCGACCACTAGCGCCGTCCCCCTCGTGCGGGAAGCATCTATTGATAGTTAAGACGGTTATGACCAAGGTCGCGTGGAACGCACGGACGGGTTTATATGGGATTGTGGGACGAAGGGCAACCAGCTGCATTGTAAGGGTTTCGCCTAGTGATTTCTATGCGGGAATGTGTTCATATTTTTCCCCCGATTTCCTTAAACCCTTTGATTATTAGTTGGGATTGTTGTTGTGTATTTGTGATCATATAACATAAGAAGTAATGTTTATGTGTGTGTTCTATATGCGTTAGCGATGCACGATCGTTCATCCGATTGCGAAGACGGTTCGTGTAGTCATCGTTGGCATTTACGCGAAGGTTTCTGACATAGTACCACCAACGCCAACGAATGCATTAACGCATGGTTCTTATGAAGACAGGTTAGAATGTGGATAACTCGAGAGGAAGAAAATGGAAACGAAGAAAGTGGGGTCTTCGGTTTCCTGAAAAAATTAACGTAACCCAGGTAATACCGGGTGAAACAACTAGTTTTTAATATAATTCAAAATTGCTTTATTGATTAGTTAAATAAACCTGGATTTACTTAATCATTTTATACTCTATAAAAATCTGTATTAACATATGGACGGTCAGAATTTAACTTTGCTAAGAGCTGTGAAAAAAACCAGAGACAAAAAAAGAATATTGTGTGTTTCCACGGTGTAAATTTTACAGGAACAATGAAACATCCGCATGAGTAAATTTTACAGGAACAACAAAAAACCGATTTTCTTTCAAAGTTTGAAAAAAGTTCGTAAAACTTTACTTGCTTTAGGTAAAAAAAAAGTTATTTTTAAGGTAAATACAAAGAATCACATCGGATACTGTTAAAGATCGTCGTTAGAGTGATAATAAAATTTATTTATTTAGAGTAACGCATTCTGATAATTAGACCTAGGACAGGTTTTTCTTTTATGGGATAGTAAGGGAAACGAGCAGGCGTGTCACCTTAAGGAAAGTGTCATAGTGGAAGGGGAGTGGGAGGGACTTGGACCTCTGGAACTCAACCGCTTACCGTACGAAGCGCGGTAGCTAAGCTATAACTCAGACCACGGTTTTCTGCGGGAGCGTGGTACTTTCCCGGGCGAGCAGGCCCATTCACGCTACAGATAAATGATATGCCATTCTTGACAAAGTATTCGTCTGTCTGCAGCGTGGCTCTACAGAACATCGTCTGCTTCACAAGCTCACAGTCGCTACGGCCATAGTCAACCACGGACATTGCTATGTTTGGAGTTTTTCTGGTGGATATGATACAAAATGAAGAAATCCGTTAGTACTAAAGTCACCGACATCGTCTTCCAAATTAGCAAACTGAAATGGCAATGGGTTGGTTATATTTTTCGGAGATCTTACGACCTCTAGAGTAGACGAGCGCTGGAGTGGAGACCGCGTCTTGGCAAACGCGTCTTTGTAGTGGTAGAGCCACGCTGTAGACAAATACTTTGTCAAGAATGGCATAATATTTGTCTGCAGCATCAATGGGCCGGCTCATCCGAGAAAGTACCACACTCCCGCAGAAAACCAGCGTCTCAGTGTTAGCTTGGCTAGCGCGCTTCGTCCGGTGAGCGGTTGAGTTTCGAAGGCCCAACTCATAATGGTACTTTTCTTAGAAACCGGCAACGCTTCTGCACTGCTTATGGCACTGCGGATGTTTATGGGCGGCGTTGATTGCTTTCCATCAGGCGACACGCTTGCTCGTTTGCCCTCCTATCCCATAAAAAATGTAGGACGCCTCCTCCTCCCGGCTAGATGGTGTGACGATATGCGTAGGGCGACTGTTTTAAAGTATATGCGTGACGCGGAGATTTGGGCTAGGCGACGCTTTTTGGCCTATGTCCAGCAGTGGACTGCCACGGTTTGTTGATTGATTTATATCTTACCATCTATTATTTATATATTATTTAATATTTAAATTATCACGTTTGACTGGCAGATGCAAGGGGTCAGTAACTGACCCTTGCAACGCAACTAAAGGTCAAGCAGTCACGTACAATAGAGTCTAGACACACAAGGGAAGCAGGAAATAGATCCATTGTATGAGATTTGCTACTTGGTTAACGGGGGGACATATCCAATTGTAATGTTAATGTTGTTCTATGCACTTCAAATCTAGTTTATCTTTGTGGATATTTTAACTATTCCGTCTGACAGCTTTCGTCAAAACAGGAAGTGTTAGGGATACAAAGCAAAAATGAATTATTCATATACAGCAATCTGGAATGATTTGTAATCTATATATTATATATATATATATATATAAAAATCAATTGCTGTTCGTTGGTCTCGCTAAAACTCGAGAACAGCTGGACCAATTTGGCTAATTTTGGTTTTGAATTATTTTTGGAAGTCAACTGCACAACTCGCTGTAAAGAAAAATTTCATCCCCACCACCTGGATGAGTGGCGATCTACTACGGTGCGTTTCGCTCGTAACTTCTTTCCACGCACCACCAGTTTGTGGAATCAGTTACCCTCGGCGGTCTTTCCGAACCGTTACGACATTGGAACCTTCAAAAAACAAGCTTATACATACCTAAAAGGCCGGCAAAGCTTCCGCGACTCCTGCGGTGTCGCGGTTGCCCGTGGGCGGCGTTGATTGCTTTCCATCATTCGACACGCTTGCTCGTTTGCCCTCCATCCCATATAAAAGGGAAGGTTTAAAAGGTTAGTAAATATGATAAAAATATTAGGAATATAGTAAAAGCAACAATTTCGTTTTCCCTTAGAAACTATTCCTACCTGTCAAATATTTGATATTTGAACAACGGGACGCTCAGAAATCAATTAAATTTAAAAGTCGTTCAGAAATCTAATTAAATTCAAAAGAGAAGTTTTTCTTTTTTCTTTGGTGATTTCTTTGGTTAAGTTTTAACCACATTTTTTACTAAAGCTGAAAGATTCCGCAATTATCGATCAGTTTTTTTATTTATTGATTCTGAGGCGTTACGAAGTTTGCCGGGTCAGATAGTACTAGTAAAAATGAAATTCTAATGACTGCATCAAGCGTCATCCACTACAATTTTAAAAAAAAATTAATTGAACTTACATACATATCGGCACGCCTGTCTCCCATAGGGGTAGACAGAGACCACAGATCTCCATCTGCTACGATCTCGGCATACTTTCCTTGCTTCCTCCATACTCATTATTCTACTCATGCAAGCCCGCCGGTTAAGGGTACTCTTGATCTGACCTTTCTTAAAAACTTCAGCAATTTGATCAAGGTATGTTTTCCGTGGTCTTCCCCTACCGACCCTTCCATCCACATTCGCAACGTAAATTTCTTTTGCCAGTTATCTTTCATTCATCTTCTCTACGTACCCAAACCATCTAAGCATCCCTTTCTCAACTTTTGTCACGATCCCTTCTTTTACTCCACATCGCTCTCTTATCTCTTCATTTCTTATTCTATCATTCATCGTTACACCACACATACTACTTAATGCTCTCATTTGCACCGCATTCAGTCTGCTTTCATCACTCTTCTGCCAAACCCAACTTTGACCACCGTACATCAGAATCGGAACTAGCACCCCCTGATGAGTCGCTAGTCGGACCGTTTGATAAATATAAAAGTATTTTATTAACGACTGTTAAAATTAACATGATATGTAATAAGTATTTATGGAGAGTGTGAACTGATAACAGGAAATGAAAAATGATTTGATTTTAAATGCTTAGTCGATCTATTGTTCCAAACTGAACCTTATTTGGCAAAATATAAAGTTGAATAAAACCAAATATTTTAATTGCGTCACTAGATGGCGTTAGTTGTACGATCAAATTTCATGTTTTAATGTCGATATGTTTAGCATGCACATTATCGATTTGGTTTTATTAGTTACGAAGAAATTTGTAATAATAGTGATGTATTTAATATCGATTATATAAATGAGCATCTGAGGAGCCGTAATAGATTCTTATATTTTGTTTTATTTAATTGAACCCTTTTAGAACTAACTACTGAACCGTATCTTATGAAACATTGCACACACGTTGGGTTTCTGTGACAAGATAGGATGAAGATTATATTAACTTCGTAGCGAAGGTCTATCAGGAGGTAGACAGTGGAATCCTGCTACTGTTGCCATAAGCCCCTTGGGTTTGGGCTTAATACTTGGTGAAAAAAAAAACCTAAAAAACTAAAAAGAAATTAAAGTCAATTCCTACTTTTATAACCTGCTAATCATCTTATACAAGAGAATAAAAAGAAAATAATTTTAATCTAACAAGTGTCATAACATGGTTCTTGCTCAGCATATGCCGGGCGCTCTATTGGAGCACCCGGCGCTGGTTTTCAGCAAGAACCAACGTGGTCAGATCGCGGACCACAGTGACGACATCGATATGGACACACATACATACATACAAATACATCCATAAATATACTACTACTGATACTCATATACACATACACATTCAATACAATAAAATTTAAAACAACTAAGTCATGTTATAAATTCACCGCAATCAAAAAAGTTCCTGTTTGCATACATAAAAATAGATTTTTGTATTACTTTTAATCATTTATGGTATGCAAGGCATGAATAGGTGGTGGAATAGTCACGAAAAATAAAACTATTTAACTGAAAAAAAAAAAATTAAAAAACATTTTTTGCTGCTCATTTAAGACCCACTTCTGACCATGGGCATACATCCTGACTTGGAATACTTGTAGGCCATACATAATATTGTGGAAGGGACCCGAGCGCGTAGCATATTTCCGGACGGATCAAATGAAGACCGCTCTAAATAGTTCCCTTAATGAATGGATGAAGAAGGCAGCCGTGGGGGATAAATCATTTTCACCATGGGGAGTGTTCCAAGGAATTGTTCGGGATAATTTCAGCCACTGAATTCCACTATTGCACAATTCGCCGCAAGCAAAAGTTTCATCCCCACCATCCAGTGTGGCGATCCAGTACGGTGCATTTTTCCCGAAACATTTTTCCACGCACCACCACTCTGTGGACTATGTATCTCCAGCAGTGTTTCCGAATCAATACGACATGGAACCTTCAAAAAACCAGTCTAGACTTTTCTTAAAGGCTGGCAACGCTTTTGCACTGCGAATGTCTATGGGTGGCGTTGACTGCTTTCGTCAGGTGAAACGCCTGCTCGTTTGCCTTCCTATCCCATAAAAAATATTGACGCCAAAACCGAACGTGGAAACGCCTCCAATCTTTCTCTATCTCTTGTGTGCAAGTCTAAATGTCCAAATGTAAGCCTTAATGATCGAAAAAAGGTTCTTGAAAACGTATATTATCAAATACACTGACGAAAATATTTGGCAAGTCAGGATTTTGTAAAAAAAACTTAATTATACACGAGTTGTATATAATAATAAATCTAATTTATGCAAAATTATCAAATTATTTACGATAGCCTCAGCATCGGAATTAATCGCAAATTCAATCGTCAGTGTACCCAAAATGGAGTCCGGGTACATTACCCGACAAGTCAGCGGTGCGACGCGCCGGTCTCTCAGTAGGTACATCTAGAATCGAGTTGTGGAATAAAAGATGCCATTAACCCTCGAAAATACAAGTGAAGACATTAAAACACACGCACACAGATGCGCGCGCGCGTGTGCACACACGGCGCTGCGCAGGCGCCGATCTAAAACGCTCGTCCGGCGGCACCGATAATGGCGGGCGGGGTGAACGACCGCCGGTTACATATTTAGAAAAAAATATTTGGCAAATGTTCAGTGCGATGCACTTTACAATTGCTCGCAACAAAACTATCTGAAACAGTACTATTCTCAAAAAAAAAGGAGAAGAAAATAGTAATTAATAGTGGTAGAGCCACGCTGCAGACGAATACTTTGTCAAGAATGGCATAGTATTTGTCTGTAGCGTGAATGGGCCGGCTCGCCCGGGGAAGTACCACACTCACGCAGAAAAACGTCTTCTAAGTAATTGCAATATACCTGTGTACATCATGCTATTCTATTTTTTTTATGGGATAGGAAGGCAAATGAGTAGGCGTGTCACCCGATGGAAAGCAATCAACGCCACCCATAGACTTTCGCAGCTCCATAGGCAGTGTGGAAGCGTTGCCGACTTTTAAGGAAAGTGTCATTATAGCAGTGGGAATAGGAGTGCGAGGGGTATAGGGATATGGGTGTTGAGTCTCCGGAACTCAGACCGCTCACCGTATGGAGCGCGGTAGCTAAGCTACCACTCAGACGCCGGTTTTCTGCCGTAGTGTGGTACTTCCCCGGGCGAGCCGGCCCATTCATACTACAGACAAATAATATGCCATATTCGACAAAGTATTCGTCTACAGTGTGGCTCTAATAATATAATACCACTAATAATATTAAAATGTTAAAATAAATGCGTGGGTGAGCTACCATGCGCCTGAAGTGTACCCGTAGCGAACGAAGCACCGTAGAGATGAGGTTCGACAGCCTCCCACAGCGAGCGTATTACGCTGCATTAGTGCAACGAATCTAAATAGGTGGCCGTATTTTGGGGCACCCGAGGTGAGTTCACGGCGTGGTGACGTGGGCCGGACAACGCTCTCTAAGCGGTAGCTATTTG
The DNA here is from genome assembly GCA_031353405.1 of Baronia brevicornis. Taxonomy (NCBI): domain Eukaryota; kingdom Metazoa; phylum Arthropoda; class Insecta; order Lepidoptera; family Papilionidae; genus Baronia; species Baronia brevicornis. Next base: position 288,470 of record JASFAT010001005.1, read on the forward strand.
CATCAATATGCATGTGTGTGTTCTGGCCGTGAAATATTCGTCTACATACAACTGTAATAGAACATTTATAACGTGTGGCTGTGAATTGCGAATACATCTATTCTACTAATATTATAAATGCGAAAGTTTGTGAGTATGAATGTATGTTTGTTACTCTTTCACGAAAAAGCTACTGGCCGGGTTATACATCGGAATAATATATAGGCTACAATTTGTAAAGATTTTATGTATTTTTGGTCGTAATATAACGATACATGTCAATTAAGTAACATGTGGCTGTGAATCGCGAATACATCTATCCTACTAATATTATAAATGCGAAAGTTTGTGAGTATGAATGTATGTTTGTTACTCTTTCACGAAAAAGCTACTGGCCGGGTTATACATGGAATAATATATAGGCTACAATTTGTAAAGATTTTATGTATTTTTGGTCGTAATATAACGATACATGTCAATTAAGTCGGAATAAAATCTGGCCTCTGAGAGCTATCTTGGCGTACGCTGCCTAAACCATTGGAGATGAACGCAAAAATGATGTACCGTAGGATTGTTTGTCTTGAATAGTTTTAAATAAAAGTCCGCGGCAGAATATTTTATGTGGAAGTCACTATGACCAAAATTGTGAACCATAAATTAAGTAAAAAAAATATATATATATTTTCAAAATGATCTGTCACGAAACTTAATGTGCCGCGGGCAAAAATTAGTTGTATATATTGAGTTGTTCGATGTAGATTTCGTTCGAATTCGGAAAGTTCGTGCTGATTTTCGGTAGGTAGTGCAAGAGACCTGACTAAATATATCACAATTACTGAAAACAAATGACATGTGTCTAACATATTCTAAAAGAGATAGCTTCAGGCATATTTGGTAAAAAGATCGATTACGATTCGTTAATTTTTATCAGTTTTGTACGCTTTAGAATATGGTGGCAAATAAAGTGCATTATAGGCATTTAATGCTTTTCTTTTTACGAAAGAGCAAAAATGCCACACAAGCGGCAAATGAGATATTAGCTGTTTATGGCGAGAATGCTGTAGCCGAAAGAACTGTGCGGAAATGATTTGCTCGGTTTAAAATTTCGACCTAGAATATCAAGAACGCCCAAGTACGTCGTCCACCACAGACGAAGATATGATTAGAACAGAACGAGAACGATCCACGCTCGACATTACGTCAATTAGCAGAATGGTACCTATATAATTTAATAGATGTATATCAATATTTAAATGAGCTGCATTTTAAAATATCGGCATTTGTCTTAAAATATCGGCACGAACTATTCGGACAACCTATTAGAACATTTATAGCGTGCATCGCGTATCGCGAATACATCTATCGTATATACAATTCTTCTTCTATGTCGTCATGCTCTTGGGAGAGTTGTACATACATACATATATATCGTCACGCCCGTCTCCCGTAAGGGTAGGCAGAGACCACAGATCTCCATCTGCTACGATCTCAGCATACTTTCCTTGCTTCCTCCACACTCATTATTCTCCTCATGCAAGCCCGCCGGTTGAGGGTACTCATGACCTGGCCTTTCTTAAAAAGTTCAGCAATCTGGTCAAGGTACGTTTTTCGTGGTCTTCCTCTTCCGGCCCTTCCATCCACATTCGCAAGGTAAATTTCTTTTGCCAGTCGTCTTTCATCCATCCTCTCTATATGTCCAAACCATCTAAGCATCCCTTTTTCTACTTTTGTCACAACACCTTCTTTTACTCCACATCGCTCTCTTATATCTTCATTTCTTATTCTATCATTCAAGGTTACACCACACATACTTCTTAATGCTCTCATTTCCACCGCATTCAGTCTGCTTTCATGCTTCTTCTGCCAAACCCAACTTTCACTACCGTATATAAGCGTCGGAACAAGCACCCCCTGATGAACCACCAGTCGGGCCGTTTTTGACACATTCTGACTTTTCATAAAGGAGAGTTGTAGTCGTTATATATAGTGGTGACTTGATCAACCAGACGCCGCCATTTTTTTATGGGATATGAAGGCAAACGAGCAGGCGTGTCACCTGATGGAACGCAATCAACGCCGCCCATAGACATCCACAGCGCCATAGGCAGTGCATAAGCGTTCAAGAAAAATGTAGACTTGTTTTTTGAAGGTGGGGACCTGTCGTATCGGTTTGGAAACAATGCTGGAGGTAGCTGGTCCACAGAGTGATGGTGCGTGGAAAGAAGTTTCGGGAAAAACGCACCATACTAAATCGCCACTTATCCAGATGGTGGAGATGCAACTTTTTACTGTGGCGAGTTGTGCGGCAGTGGATTTCAGCGGCTGGCATTATCCAGAATAATTTCTCAGAGCATTCCCCATGGTAAAAACGATTCAAGTGGTCTTCGTCTAATCAGTCCACCGCATCGGAAATTTGCCACGTGCTCGGGTCCTTTCCACTTTTCCCTGCACTACCAGGCGCTCGATGGAGGTGTTATCAGGCCGGGACACGTGCCTAAAGAAGGAAACTATGTGCCCTTGTACAATGGAAGATAGGCGCTGCTTAGAATTGAGTTCTTGGAGAATGGAGACGTTTATTCTGAACTCGGTCCAAGAGATATCGAGTATTTTCCATCTGCTACAATCCCGGCACTCTTTCTTTGCTTCATCCACACTCATCACTCACTTCATACAAGCTCGCCGGTTAAGGGTACTTCTGACCGGGCCTTTTTAAAGAAATTCCGCAATTTGGTCAAGGTGCTCCGAGTTGGTCTTCTTGGAGTTCCCCTACAGACCCATCTATCCACATCCACAACATAAATTATATTTTATCAGTCGTCTTTCATTCATCCTCTCTAATAAAAATATCTAAGCATCGTCTTCTTCAATTTTGTCATGACACCTTTTTTCACTTCATATATATATATATATATATATATATATATATATATATATATATATATATATATATATATATATATATATATATATATATATATATATATATATATATATATATATATATATATATATATATATATATATATATATATATATATATATATATATCCATATACATTCTATTGTATAATTATTATAAAATGAATATCTTAGAGGCCACGCACCTGTGATGCTTTTGGTGTTGTAGATAACTATGGGCGGCGTTGTTTAGCATCAGACATACGATACGCTTGCTCGTTTGCCTTCCCCTCCTGTAAAGTATTTCTTTACAGGATGGGAAGGCAAACAGTTTGAGAACACAACACCGATCAGCTCCGGCTCCTTGACCCCCTTGCACAACAGCGGTTTGAGTAGCCCCGTCCTAGTGCAACGCACTCTACTTCTCTGCGCGCCAAGGTCAGAGTTGATCGACGCCCGCTCCGCTCAAGGAAAACATGGTAATGCCGCCTTAGATTTACATTTGTTATCTGTCCAAACTAAAATTATACGCGAGTGGGCGGTTTATGAGAAGCATCAGTGGGTTGCGATCATTTTTCTTAAATCCTTCGTCGAATAAAAAACATTGGCGTATAATTTAAAAGGAAGGTTACCCTCACTAGTAGCGTATTATAAATAGTCCTTATTTTTAATCCGTCTGTTATTTATATTATATACCTATGTATATAATATAAATATATACATATATATATATATATATGTTATATAATAATAAATATATATTATATACATTATTTATATTATATACGTAAAGGCTCCATTAGCCTTTGCATGTCTCCGCTCTATGTGGCAATCGAAACACCTCTTCTTTTATCTTTTTTCTATATATTCACGCCTATCCCCCGCAGGGGTTGGCAGAGACCACAGAGCTCCATCCGCTGCCATTCATCGCAGCGAAACGGCTCTCCATTACTCGCTTTTCGCCCTCGTGAGAATCAGGACGTGACGGGTGGCGAACCACGTCGCCGTCATTTTCAACAAATTAGGTATATTAAATTCGTCTTAGTGAATCCCACGAGCCGCAAGGGAGGGTGGAGGTCAGCTCCAGCAGAGCCCCGCATGCTGAGGTAAGGCACCATAGTACCTGGGGGAGCCCAATCCCGGGACTCGGTACGCTTGCGACTAAACTTGCCCCTAGCTCCATTGGCACGGTAGACCGTGGATTGGCAGAGAGGAAGGGAAAGGATAGAGAAGAAAGGCAAAGGCAGGAACAGAAATGCGGATTGGGGGAGTTACCAGACTCGGAATAAATATTTATAAATCCATACATATATTTATTCCGATGCGGGGATCGAACCCGCGACCATTGACTCCGCGGGCGAAGGGCCCCGCCACTGAGCAAATCGCTCAAATCAAATAATTATTATATTTATATTAATGAATTATATTTAATATTAATGAATCACTTTACATTTTTTATTCAATATTAATTTCTTATGCCAGGAAAGGTGACAAATCCCTCGAAAGAAGTAAGTCGATCAAATCTTATTTTTATTGATGTAAAAGAAGTAAAAAGTTTTAATTATATTTAATTAAAAGTTTTAATACATTAGTGATATATTTATCAATGTATGAGTACTTATACTACTGTATGTAGCAGTAGTCATTTAGCAGGTAACCCGTTTAGTTATTCGGTACATTTTCCATAAAATACAATACTTCCCTAAACGGGCTTGCCCATAAGTGCTACGAAGAGCGTAGCTTTGCCAACCTTAAATTTATAATGAATTTATTTGCATTTTTTTTCAGAATCCACATTTATTCTACTATTGGACACGGGCTTCCCCATTCACGAAAGAATGGACTTGGACTAACCACGCCTGTTCGATGTGGATTGTTTGAACATCCAGATTCGGAATTTCTGTAGATCAGGGATGGCCAACGCTCGAAGAAAGAAATAATTGTTATATACTAAGGAATAATCTTCGGTTTTGTTGTTTTATTCTCTTTCAATAAAATAATAAATACTAATTTGAATATTGTTTCCTTTTCTTAATGAAAACTTTATGTAATATATTATATATATATATTTTTTTATGGGATAGGAGGGCAAACGAGCAAGCGTGTCGCCTAATGGAAAGCAATCAACGCCGCCCACGGGCAACCGCGACACCGCAGGAGTCGCGGAAGCGTTGCCGGCCTTTTATGTATGTATAGGCTTGTTTTTTGAAGGTTTCAATGTCGTAACGGTTCGGAAAGACCGCCGAGGGTAGCTGATTCCACAAACTAATGGTGGGAGAAAAGAAGTTGCGAGAGAAACGCACCGTAGTATATCGCCACTCATCCAGGTGGTGGGGATGAAATTTTTCTTTATGGCGAGTTGTGCGGTTGTGGAATTCGGCGGCGGGAATTATTCCAAACAATTCCTCGGAGCACTCCCCATGATAGAAGCGGTAAAAAATGCTGAGAGATGAGACATCTCTCCGCAGCGCTAGAGAATTAAGCCGATCGGTGAGATCTTGGTCATCGACGATTCGGATCGCACGACTTTGAATGCGATCAAATGGAAGAAGTTGATACTGGGGAGCCCCGAAACATAATATATATGTGAACGTACATAATATATATGTGAGATACGAATCAATGTTAGGATTTTTTTGTATGTGATATGATTATATGTTGTCAGTCTCTTGAACACCCCTTTGTCGTATTTACGAGGGAAGACTGCAGGTAAGTAGCGAAGTAGCCGTCTTGGGAATCAATGGTCGCGCATTCACTTACCGCAACGGGATTAAGATACGTTGGTATAGTTTATGGCCAAAGTGATTAAACTCAGGATATATATACAGGGTGTCCCAGAACTCAACGTCAAGCCAAAACGGGGTGACAGGATTGATTGTAACCATCATGAGAACAATCAGAAAAAGAATCTATCCCATGCACTTTAAAAATTATGGGTATTTAAGAAAAACCTACAAATTTGGTCAAACTGTAACCATTTTTCGGTTATTGTGGTTAATTTTTATTATTTTTGTTCATTTAAACTTTGGAACCGTAACCCTAAATAACATTTCTAGAATCACAGTAAAAAATAATGACACAATTGCTTCAAGTTTCCTAGAATTAAGACTATTTGTTAAACTATGAATTGAAAATTTTCAAAATTTGTCGACTTTGAAAGGCACTCCGTTAAAACAAAGTACTAGAGTGCCGTGACAAGTGCAATTTAAAGTTGGTGAATTTAATCAGGATTGTAAAATGGTAGTTCCTCTCCGCCAATCCACGGTCTGCCGTGCCAATGGATGCGTGGCTAGGGGCGAGCCTAGTCGCAAGCGTGCCGACTGTCCCGGGATCGGGCTCCCCCGGGTGCTATGGTGCCTTACCTCAGCATGCAGGGCTCTGCTGGGACTGACCTCCATCCTCCCTTGCGGCTCGTGCGATTCACTAAAGACGAATTTAATATACGTAATTTGTTGAAAATGACGGCGACGTGGTTCGCCACCCGTCACGTTCTGATTCTCACGAGGGCGAAAAGCGACCAATGGAGAGCCGTTCGCTGCGATGATTGTTAGCGGACGGAGCTCTGTGGTCTCTGCCATATGTTGTAAAGTGGCAAACTGTATGTAGGTTGCTAGAAAAAAAGTAAGAATTGACTTTAATTTTTTTTTTATATTGCTTGTTCGATTATCATTACTTACATATGATCAGATTAAGACGTAAACAGGATTCGGCGTTCGTGACTCGAGTGACGAAGTACATAGTCGTAGGTCATACAGTTTGATCACGGAGCGTCACTCATTGTGTCGGGCACGTCCATCTTGACAGATGGGCTGACTTTTTATGTGTCGCTTCAAATCCACCGCACTCATTTAGAATTTTAAGTACTCGAATATCTTATTTTAGTTAATGGCTAATTCGTGATTGGCTAATTAAATACGTGTCAGTACGTTTTCCAATCAAATTTATTTAGTTTTTTATTTTTTATGGGATAGGAAGGCAAACGAGCAAGCGTGCCGCCTGATGGTAAGCAATCAACGCCGCCCATAGACAACCGCGACACCGCAGGAGTCACGGAAGCGTTGCCGGCTTTTTCGGTATGTGTAGGCTTGTTTTTTGAAGGTGCCAATGTCGTATGAGTTCCACAGTGGTGGTGCGTGGAAAGAAGTTTCTAGAGAAGCACACCGTAATAGATCGCCACTAATTCAGATAGTGAAGATGAAACTTATCAATTAATAATTTGACACGTGAAATTAACAATATTTTTACAGCCCATATATGTCTCATTGCTGGGCACAGGTCACCCCATTTCTGGTACGTTTATTATATTAACCCACCACGCTTGTCCAATGTGGACTGGCGAGGTAACAAGGCTTGCCAATATAATAGATACCAATATAATTAGAATGAACAATACAAGTTTTAAATTATTTTTTTTTTGTTTCAACTGTGTCACACCCGCACACACTGGCAGAAAGATTAAATCCTACTCCACTCATCATCATCATCATCTTCAACAGCCTGCGGCAGTATGTAAGATGCGCCAATAAACCTGATCATTGGCTTCTTATGTGTAGTTTTTTTTTTAAATATCGGCGTCCGCGGCATTTTTCCAACGATTAACGCACTCGCTCACAGAAGCTGCTAGACCCATCGACTATTTGACATCTTTGGGGGTAAAAATGTGACCCCATCCTCCGTACAGCATTTAGCCAACTTAGCTTGAATATTCGACAAAAAAATTCGGAAAAAATAATAATAAGAAACTTAAAAAAAATCGGAGGTAGTCATGAGAACTGCCGACAGAAGTGAAACCTGTATTTTGAAATTTCAAACTAATTGTAAAGTTATATACTTAATAAAATGTAAATAATAGATTAATTAATATTAATATTAGTTAATAATGTTTTAATAAATAAATAATGTATTCTTTTTCTAAGAGTGCTTCTCCGATTTGCTAAGGTTGGCAGCCAATTCAGCACAAGTTTCCTCCTCCTTCGCGAGGTGCAGTAGTTCTGGAGCACTTGCTATCCCGGTCCAACTTTCTTTAACGAAGAAATAATGTATAAATAATTTTAATATTTTAATAATAAATAGCATAAGCATTAGCATGTTGCTGACGCGAACTCATATTTTTTTTCTTTACCAAGAGTCGTGTAACGCGGCTATAGAATTCTTCACTTCAAAAATAACAACGACATAGTCGAAGCAATTTACCACAGATTAATAAATTATACATATGTGAATAGAGGTGGCACAACAAAATGATAAAATTAAAAGCCAAGGACCAAGTAGTTGTCAGTATAGTCCACTCGTGCACGGTGTCGATCTCCTGCAATTTTTTTCGCAAGTTTCTTGAACTAACAAGCGAATATGTAAACACATACAAAGTGATGTAAATGCTAGCGATTCAGTAGGTATTATGACCGAGAGAGCATCTTAGAAGCGCTAACGGCCGCCCGGCCGTGACCCTGTGTTTCAGATGGAAACCTTGAGTGCCACAAAGGATGTGAATTGTTTTGAGTGTACCTACCTACCTGCTAGGGTTGGCACGCTGACGTCGACACGTCACACTGAAAATCATCGAAAATTTCTCCAGATCGTCACGGCTAATGTTGAGTGAGAAACATTTTGTGAAATGAATTATATAAATTAAACACAGTCATATCGAGTTATTTGTTTATTTCTTCGTTAATTTATTCTTTAAATAAAAGAACAAAATAACTCATCTAAGTTATTTTGTTCTTTTATTATATTTATAATTATTATGTCATTTACTACGCATGTAGATATAGTGTACATACAAAAGTCAGGTGTAGTGGGGCTTAAAAACCTAGGTTTTAGCCCTAGACCCTTAGGCCCTGGATCCTTAGTCTAAAGTGAGAATAAATTGCGTCATCTGGGATGATGATTGGTTGGAAGACTCGGTCTTTTGTGTCTGCTTTCATAGAAAAATTAAAGAACTAGTAGTTTTGATACTGCGCATAGTTCAATATATTTCTTTATCCTACTATTTCTCTTATTGTCTTGTTCTCAACCTTCACCACCACTCTGTGGGACCAGATAGCAACTTACAAAGATATTTATGTACCGCTACAATATTGAAACCTTTATAAAATAAGCCTATATCTTTCTCAAATGCCAAGAATGGTTTTACAATACTTCTGATGCGGATTTCTATGGTTGGCGTTAATTGCTTTCAATCGAGCGACACGCTTGCTTTAGCTTCAGATCTCATTAAAAAAATCGGAGGCAGTCACGAGGACTGCCGACAGAAATGAAAACTTTAGACTGTATTTCGAAATTTCAGACTAATTGTAATATTAAATGCTGCTATTAGCTATATACATCATGTTGCTGACGCGACTCACAAAACTGTATCCATCCATGAAGCGTCCAATGCACACACATGTTGGCGTGATACGTGTACGTAGGCAGCTGCGCGCGCATTAACTATATTTAAAGTATGTGTATAGCTATACTCATAGATATAGATATACCTTAAGCATTAGCGTGTTGCTGACGCGAATCTACGGATTTTTTCCCTACCCAGAGTCGTGTAACGCGGCTATAGAAGATTTCATTTCAAAAATTAAATCATTATGCTTGGAAAATTTATAAGTGATAACCCTACCACCCACTTGAACGTCGTGATTCTAGTTGTAACCAGATATAGAATGAAAATATTACTTTATTAGACGGTACTGTTTGTAAAGCCTTTGTAATGTTTCACTAAAATTATATTTATTTGTTATTGGTGGTTGAAACGTTATGAAATAATATATTAATCTATTTATTTATATAAATATAATAATAAAATTATGTAAATTAAAATTTATCTTTTGTTGAAAAAATGATGGCGATGTGGTTCGCTAACTGTCACGTCCTGATTCCCACGAGGGCGAAAAGCGACTAATGGAGAGCCGTTTCGCTACGATGAATGTGAGAGGAAGAATGGATGAAAGAATTGATAAGTGTGGAGGAGGCGGGGAGGGTGTGCCGGGATCGTAGCGGATGGAGCTCTGTGGTCTTTGCCAACCCCTGCAGGGGATAGGCGTGAATATATAAAATAAAATAAAAAATAATAATAATTTTTTGTTATATTTTGTCGTTGTACACTTATTTCTATCCTCACAGCTTATTTTATCTCTCTTTCACTCCTGGGTTTGCTGGAAGAAAACTCGATTTTGAGTTAAGCTCGCCTTTGTACATCTTCTTTCCTTTTAATTTTACACATAAAACATTATACACATATAAAACAGTACACATAAAACGCGACATACAAGTCGCGTTTTATGTGTACAATAAAGAATTAAATAAAAAAAAATAAAAGATAATATATTTATTTAACACACAACTCGGATCCACTTTTAAGTTAGAGTTAACTTCAAAACTATGTTAGTAAACTAATTATTCTAAAACTACAACTAAGAATGCCACACTAGCACTTTATAGAAGTGCTGTAGTGTGGGAGAATCCATCTTACGTATCAACGTCACGAGGATGCCATTGGAGCTAGACCTAGAGCAGTCATGTTAATAAAAATGAGGACTTATTTCTTGGTACGACATGAAAGCCATTCGGTCTTGTATACGCCAACATTTCGGATGCCGAGCAAAAGTAGTGGTAGAGTCACGCTGCAGACGAATACTTTGTCAAGAATGCATATTATTTGTCTGTAGCATGAATGGGCCGGCTCGTCCGGGGAAGTACCACACTCCCGCAGAAAACCGGCGTCTGAATGGTAGCTTAGCTGCCGCGTTTCGTACGGTGAGAGGTCTGAGTTTCGGAGGCCCAACACCCACCCCTCCCCTTCCCACTCGCCCTCCGATTCCCACTCCCACTCCCCCTCCGATTCCCACTCCCGCTCCCATAATTTCACTTTCCTTTAAGGTCGCTTTCCTTTAACGCTTCCGCACTGCCTATGGCGTTGCGGATGTCTATGGGCGGCGTTGGTTGCTTGCCATCAGGTGACACGCCTGCTCGTTTGCCTTCCTATGCCATCAAATAACCGCGGTAGCTCCAATCCATCCTGAAACCTTTATTGTACTGTACTGTAACGACATTGCTATAGACACACATACATCCATATATAGACAAGTAAATAGATAGATATATTTTTTATTGTACACCAAAAATAAAGTTATACATTTATTGATCGTAATATTTATATACAAATGGCGGTCTTATCACTAATAGCGATTTCTTCCAGACAAACGTAGGATGGACAGTGTTTTGTAGTAGTAGATCAACGCTGCAGACGAATACATCGTCAAGAATGGCATATGAACGGGCCGGCTCGCCCGGGGAAGTATTACACAGAAAAGCGGCGTCTGAGTGGTAGCTTAGCTATCGCGCTTCGTCCGGTGAGCGGTTGAGTTCAGGAGGCCCAACCCCTCCCATAATAACATTTTCCTTATGGGCCGACAACGCGTCCGCACTGTCTATGGCACTAGCATCCATTACGGGCGGCATTGATTGTATTCCATCAAGTGACGCGCCTGCTCGTTTGCCTTCCTAGCCCATAAAGAAAAAGATAATTAGTCAGTTAAATATCTATAATTCTACTCCTAATTATGAACATAAATAATCGATTAAGAACAGAACAGTATTTTCCCGTCAAGTAAGAACACCTTAAACCGAACCGTAAATTATTTTAAAATATAGTTCACAAAATACAAGGGTAAACAGTAATAAGAATTAAATTAGGATAAATACGATACACATTTCAGTGTTACCCTAACAGTACATAGTGAACTATAACCATGAATGGGCACGATGATAAATTTCTCCTTCAGTTACACTGATATTGGGGAGCAGAAAAACTTGATTTGAATAAAATATGCCACCAGTTAGAAACCTAAAATCAAAGTCGCACCGTTAGCGACATTGAATTTGAAATATAACGTGTATTATTACTTAATATGGATTATTTGAAAAACAAAATATCGATATGAAATTTTATCAACTAATAACCAAAAGCGTAATTTTTCTCTTGCGTGCGCGGTGATAATCGAAGATTATTATCTCCTTTCTTTGATGTCCTTCCTTTATGTGGACAGATAGAACGTTTACTTAGCTGAGATCCGCGACAAACAAACAAAAATAGAAAATAAATAGTGGTAGTTTAGCTACCGCGCTTCGTACGGTGAGCGGCCGAGTTCCGGAGGCCTTACACCCTCCCTCTACCCTCTCCCTCCCTCTCCCCTCTCCCCCATTCCCACTCCCATTATAACACTTTCCTCAAAGGTTGGCAATGCTTCCGCACTGCCTATGGCGCTGCGGATGTCTATTGAGATTGATTGCTTTCCATCAAGTGACACGCCTGCTCGTTTGCCTTCCTTTCCCAAAAAAAAAATACATACATTTATTCCGATGCGCTAAATCTGTGAAAAGTCACTGTGAATGCTATATCTTTTGGTTTGGCACTAATTGGTTATTTGTAGATCAAGTTTAAATACAAAACCAGTATGCTTTCACAAGCTCAGAATCGCTCAGAGAGCTATGTTCTGATTTTCTCTGGTAGATTTGACTCGGAACGAAGAAATCCGCCCGAAAACTAAAGTCGCTGACATCTTTCGAATTAGCGAACTGAAGTGACATTGGGCTGGTCCCCTTTGTCGGAGATCCCCCAACCGCTGGAATAGACGAGTGCTGGAGTGGAGACCGCGTCTCGGCAAACGTAGTGTGACGTCCCCCGGCTAGATGGTGCGACGATTTTCGCAGGGCGACTGTCAGAAACTGTTTTCTGTTTAGAATAAAACTCGATTCGTTTTGAACACGAACACAATCGATTATTGTAAAATATGATGTCATAGTAGCTCATGACTAATATAAAAGTGGGAAAATCTGTTCGAATCTTAAAATGTACTTCCACAGCTAAACATGAAACAAAAAGCGAAAAATCCACACGATTCTTTACCCGCTCTATTTAAATATTCCATCATCGTTTTAATATTTCTAGAAACATTACGTCAAACGACACTAGGGTGACAATAAAACACACTTGTTTTTTAATATTATTTTTTAATAACTAGTTTCATTATTGTCTATTTAGTGAAGTGGGTTATGGTCTATTCCTTCAGAAACAAGGAGGCTCGTGTATTATATAAACTTTAGAAAAAAAATCACTACTATTCAACAATAGTCTTGTCTTTTAATATCTTATAGGTCTAATAAATTTGTTGTTATATGTCAGAGGTTCTTAAACTTATTTATCTATCGCCCACTTTGAGGATCCTTCTTCACACCCACCACATCCTTCTCCACAATTCTTCCCCATATATATCACTATCTTTGGGAGCATAGCTCTTCCCTAGCCTAGGTCATACCATCACCATCGTGTACTGCATAGAAGACTGCAGTCATTTCACTTCTTCTTTGATCGCGTGGAAGTGACCTTTTTCACCAAATCCGCCCGCTGAAATAGAATTCCTATGAAGCTTCCAGTTCCAAGCCTGTATGAAGGAAGAAGGTACATGTCAGGGCTAAGTGGTTAGCAAGTTAGTAGGGCCAAAAACTCTAGTTGCAAATTCCCAAACAAATGTTTTTTAAATTAGTTTATTCATATATTATATATAATGAGCTAGAATGTTGAGAAGCATTGCTAATACATGGATGTGTGTAGGCAGAGATTTACTTAATTAAGATTTAAGTGAACAATTATCGCTAAGTGAAATTTTGACTGTCGACATGATAATATAGATTTCCTCAAAAGTAACACCTCACTATATTCATCAGCCTAATACAGTGGTCGGCAAAATTGCCATCATCCAAGAGAGTCACATATAGACAATATACAATTGAAAATTATTCAAAGAACCATTTTTTTTAGCTTTAGTTTTAATTTAGTAAGAGACGTTATTACTGAAATAATTAGGATTAAATATTAGTTAGTTTAACTAGCATTAAATGAAATAAAAATTGGTATCAGACATATAAAAAGATAATATTTATTTAAAAATATAATTAGTTAAATAAAATAAAATGTATTCTTTAAAATAAATACAAATACTAACATTAATGTGAACATTGGTCTTGCTTTCCCTTAGAAAGTAAGAGTAAATTTTTTACAAGGCAAGATAATAAGTAATATTCCGTTCCTGCACTAAACATTTTGTGGAAGAGCCGTAGCCGAGGAGGCATAGAGCCACATGCGGCTTGCCGACGACTTTCCTAATACATGGAGCCCTCCCGACCTCCCTCTCACTCTTCCCCTCCCATTCCCAATCTCATAATGACACTTTCCTTAAAGGTCGGCAACGCTTCCGCACTGCCTATAGTGCTGCGGAAGTCTATGGGCGGCGTTGATTGTATTTCATCAGGTGATACGCTTGCTCGTTTGCCTTCCTATCCCATAAAAAAAAACTGAAAATAATATTAAGTGAGTTTATATTATTTTCAGGGCAAAAAATTGAATAACTTTTAAAGTAAGTAGTGTGCGTGAAAAAACTAACGTCGTGAAACGTGACACTTAGTCTAAAAAAGAAATTAACCCCTTGCGCTTTCTATTTAATTAGGAAAAATGTTGCAATAATGCACCATTTAATTTGAGTCAATCATTGCATAAATAAAGTGATATACAGAAGCAAATTGATGCCTTAAAAAGAGAGAAATATCTAGCTATACCGTTATCGCAGAGTACGTATTAACAAATATTGTGTTTTTAAACATGTTTAAGCACGTCACGCATATTTAAATATTCTATGTATATTTTTATTTTGATGACGAGTACAGCTCGTCACTGGGCAGATAGACATTAAAAATTCATGACGAGTCTAACTCGTCATTGTAGCGCAAGGGGTTAATGTCCACAAAAAAGAAAATGCAAACATCGTCACACTAGTGGAACTGACCTCGAAATCCGTTCTAGCTATTTGGCATCGCATTGCCTAGATCCACGACCTGCCGCACCGTTGTAAATAGTGCGACCTCGTAACCTTCACCACGGCAGGTCGTTCACACCAACTAATTCATCATGTTTACGTTCCTACATTGTTTCAAACGCTCGACAGACATCTGTATTAAAATCAGGCGGCATTTAGAATACTAATTCTGCTACGCTATATGTTTTATACTACTTGCTTTTCTGTTTTTTTTTTTTTGTTGACGCCAATTCGTGTTTCTATTATGCCAGTATCAATTAAAAAATAACAAATATCTTTTAAAATAAAATCTTTTAACTTTGTCACATTATATTACATCCTGAAAAAATGGCGGCCATGCTACCAAAATTTGCTGTGGATTTTTGTCAGAGAAGAAAAAAATTCACGAGGAATGCTTTACTTCTACGCCTTAATCAAACTATATAGAATAATACGCTACCAGAATTACACAATATAACTGATAATAACATAGAATCATAAAAATGAAGTAAAAGAAAAAACACAACCTCAGTGATGTAAACGGGCGGGAAAAGTCATACTATTTGGTTTCCCGCCGTAATATAGGTTTATACAGATTATATAAACAAACAACGATGTGCCGTTGCGAATTTTAAAAATTTATACAAAATAGATCTCTTTCTATGATATTTTGTTCCATAAAAAAGCGTTTTGGTTCTATAATATTTTTATTAAAGTGCTTTTGGATATACAATATATCTGGATTTTCTCACTGGTCGAAAGCATTTTTTTTTCATGAATGCATAGATAACAAAAACATACAACAAAAGACTCATTTTTATTTATTATATATTTATTAATTGCAACTGACTCTAAAGTTCCACGATGAATATTTTTTTTACAAATTAATTGGATTATAAAGCATTATATTGGTAGACTTGTCACTTCGTTTTTTTTTTAATTTAAAGAGATTCTATCTATATTTAAAATAATTACACATTAAAACCTGCATGTTGTGTGTCTTTTTATTTTTTAAATCACTCGCATCCAGCTGGCTGCAATCTATTTTGTCCGAGTCAAGTCAACGCTCGCTAGATTCTGAAGGTCAGCCTTAGTCATGGATACGCGCGGCTAGAGCGGACGTTGTGGTAGGTCATGAATATTTGCTAGTGTGTCATGCGGCCGGCTAGTTAATCTACCTACACAAATCACTTACGTGGTTATAAAAGTCTCATAATATGGAATAAATATTACTTTACATATGTATGTATACATATTATTCTCATGCACTTACGTTTGTCACTGATCTCCCCCGATACGACTGGATTGATTTTGATTGAAATTTGTGTGTGTGGGTGTGTGTGTATGTGTGATGATTTAGATTTACAACTGGTCCCGCTAGGTGGCGCCGTAATCGAGACCGATTATTTCTATTTGCTGGGCAGAACGACGTCTGCCGGGCGGGCTAGTCATTTATATATTATGAAATTAAACAGAAAAAGCTCAACTTTTATACTACTGGGAAGGTCATATTTGGGATATGTGTGATAGTCAACGTATATATGTATAACTCATAAAAGGCAATTATTAATGGAGTCAGGCGTTACTTTGCGGAAATCCATCACTATATGGACAGTCAAAAGTTTTACTTAGCTAAGATCCGCGACAAGCACTTTTCGGTTGTCTTCCGTAGAGTCTACTATACTTGAAGATGCCTCGTGTTTGGGCGAAACACGTTTCGTTTACAAGATGGAAAAGTGGTAATGTGTGTTTGGTGTTGTGTATAGTGGTTGGTGGGTGGAGAATTGATGGCCGATTTTCGATAAGTTTTTGGTTTAAGTTCCAAATAAATCCACTTAATCCAACAGAAAAACACACATTATTAATTTTCTGTTATTGTTTTGCTTGTCGCGGATCTTAGCTAAGTAAAACTTTTGACTGTCCATATCATAAAAGACAGACAATAAATAGGACTAATCTCATATATGTATAAGTTATAAAAGACATACAAGAAATAGGACTAATCTTATATATGTATAACTTATAAAAGACAGACAAGAAATTGGACCAATCTTATATATGTATAACTCATAAAAGACAGACAAGAAATAGGACTAATCTCATATATGTATAACTCATAAAAGACAGACAAGAAATAGGACTAATCTCATATATGTATAACTTATTTTTGTTGTTTTGTACCTGAACGTCTTATAAAGGCTATGTCTAGCAGTGGAATAAAATGATTGCGGCATACGCGTCGTACGTCACAGATAGTAATAATATTTGTGTTATTTTGTTATTCAGCAACGAGGAAAATTTATTCCGGTTTGTCTTTGACATTTTCCTTGTTTTGCTATTTAAAAATAAATTTATATTTATAATTAGTTTCAACTGGTTTAGACCGGATATTTTGTTAACAAGCTTACAGCCGCTTGCGTGGATTTCCAAACGTATACAATTCACATCAAATGTAAACCTATCCATAAACAATTTTCCGGTGCTTAAGATACGTCTGTATTGAATGTTAATTATTTTATAAGATAAGTATAAACGTCTAATACAGCTGAAAATATTTTAAATTATTATTTTAATACAACTAAATAGATAATATTGGTTTAGTTTATTTTCTCTTATAAATTTCCCTATGTAGACAGTCAAAAGTTTTACTTAGCTTAAAATCCGTGACAAGCAAAACAATAACAGAAAATTAATAATGTGTGTTTTTCTGCTGGATGAAGTGGATTTATTTGGAACTTAAACCAAAATCTTACGTTCCAAATAAATCCACTTCATCCAGCAGAAAAACACACATTATTAATTTTCTGTTATTGTTTTGCTTGTCGCGGATCTTAAGCTAAGTAAAACTTTTGACTGTCCACATAGTGATGGATTTCCGCAAAGTAACGCCTGACTCCATTAATAATCATAAATTTCCCTTATAAACGCTCATACTCGCCACGTGGTTTTTTATTTCTATTTTTATAAATTTCTCAAAATTAAAGATAAATGTTTAATTTCTATTTGAATATAGTCAACAACTTTAAATTTCTTTAAATCGTCCTAAAAATATATTAAATTCTAATTTAAAAAAAATATTTAAAAAAAATAGGACAATTTTTTTTTAAATTGAACTTTATCTATGTATTACTTTGTACACGAGAAAAAGAACACCTGTAACAATATATTAGATTTGTGTTCAAAGTTGTTTACGTTTCGAACAATTAAATCATTGTAACTTGCCTACGGTAATAAAACAACAGCCAGCTAACAATGGGTCGGACTCGAACGAATCGTGGTTGTGTGTGTGACCTTGATGTCATCACCTTGAATCTAGCGACGGTCAAATCCCCCACCGCCCACCGTAATATGCGTAATGTCTAGTTTGACTAAATTATGCCAACTACAACCATCAACAACAAACCGTTGTATAATATTACCGTATTTTTCGGTCTCTAAGACGCACTGGACGATGAGATGATTTTTATAAAAATATATTCTAATGTCACTTTCGTACCGTAATGCACTTTAAATCGGAATCCATTTTTGTATGTAAAATGGGCATCTCATAGTCCAAAAAATAAGGTTAAAATATTATGGTCTATAAGACGTACCTCAAATGTATATTATGAATTTTAGAAAAATATATTTCAATGTTAATTTGAAACCATAAGATGCCATTTAAATTTGAATCCATTTTTTTATGTAAAATGGGCATCTTATAGTCAAGAAAATAAGGTAAAAAATTATTGGACTATAAGACATACTTCAAGTTTATATAATATTATGATTTTTAGAAAAATATATTTCAATGTTACTTTCGGGCCATAACGCACTTCAAATTCGAGTCCATTTTTCTATGTTAAATGGGCATCTCATAGTCTAAAAAATATGGTAAAATTTTTTTAAGGCCCTTAAGACGTACCTCGAATTTATATTATGATTTATAGAAATATATATTTCGTTAATAAATTAACTATATGTCGAACAATTTCACTATATCGGACAGCTATAAGGGAAGTACAACACTCCCGCGCAAAACCGGCGTTTGAGTGGTAGATTAGCTACCGCGCTTCGTCCGGTGAGCGGTTGAGTTTCGGAGGCCCAAACCCCTTCCCCATAATGACACTTTCCTCAAAGGCCGGTAACGCTTCTGTACTACCTATGGCACTGCGGATATTTATGGGCGGCGTTGATTGCTTTCCATCAGGTTTTCGTTATATATATATATATATATATATATATATATATATATATATATATATATATATATATATATATATATATATATATATATATATATATATATATATATATATATATATATATATATATATATATATATATATATATATATATATATATATATATAACGAAATTTGTACGCCATAAGTGGCAATGTGATGGAGATTTTAAACGTCTTTTTTCATCTTGTTACACCACATTATAATAATAATATATAATAATAATAAATTTATTATTATTATTATTAAGTCGCGGTCTCCTTTCCAGCACTCGTCTACTGCAACGATTGTCGGTCCTTCGACAAACGTGCCCAGCCCATTGTAACCTTGACCAACCCATTGTCACTTCAGTTCACCAAACGTTAAAGTTAAATAGTAAACGTTAAAGAGTTATATCGTTTGTTTTGGTCGATATATAATTAAATGTTTATTTTTGAAATAACTTTGTACGTCTTTGCTAACTCAGAGAACTATGTCGGTGACTTTGAGTTATAGGAGTCGTTGGCTATTTACAGTCACGTGCTTGCTCGTTTGCCTTCTTTTGCTACGGTGGAATTAATTAATGATTAATTCCACTACCGCACAACTCGCCACAAGGAAAAGTTTCATACCCACCATCTGGGTGAGTGGCGAGCCAGTGCGGTGCGTTTTTCTAGAAACTTCTTTCCACGCACTACCCTGTGAAACCAGCTACTCTTAGTGGTGTTTCCAAACTGATACGACATTGGAACCTTCAAAAAACAAGCCTACACATTACTTAAAGGCCGGCAACGCTTCTGCACTGCCTATGGCACTGCGGATGTCTATGGGCGTCGTTGATTGCTTTCCATCAGGTGACACGCCTGCTCGTTTGCCTACCTACCTATATGCTAAAAATAATCTTTGTATTTAGATATACAAGTACCTAATTATTTATTCTATATAGTTCCGCAGAAAACCGGCGTCTGAGTGGTAGTTTAGCTACCGCGCTTCGTCCGGTGAGCGGCTGAGTTCCGACGGCCCAACCATAACCTAAACCCTTATAAACCCTTCACATAATGATAATGATCTTTCCTTAAAGGCCATCAACACATCTGCACTGTCTATGGCATTACAGATGTTTATGGGCGGCGTTGATTGCTTTCGACCAGGTTACACGCCTGATCGTTTGCCTCCCTTTTTTTATGGCATAGGAAGGCAAACGAGCAGGCGTGTCACCTGATGGAAAGCAACCAACGCCGCCCATAGACATCAGCAACGCCATAGGTAGTGCGGAAGCGTTGCTGACCTTAAAGGAAAGTGAAATTATGGGAGTGGGTGTGGGAGGGGGAGGGGGATTGGGAGGGGGATTGGGAGGGGGAGTGGGAGGGGGAGTGGGAGGGGGATTGGGAGGGGGAGTGGGAAGGGGAGGGTGTTGGGTCTCTGAAACTCAGATGCCGGTTTTCTGCGGGAGTGTGGTACTTCACCGGGCGAGCCGGCCCATTCATGCTACAGACAAATAATATGCTATTCTTGACAAAATATTCGTCTGCAGCGTGGCTCTACCACTAGAGCGACACTGCAGAGGAAAAAAAATATAGAATATACCCTTATACGTTAAAAAAATCTATGTATGTACAAATACAAGTACTTAGTTATTTGTTTTATGTAGTTTGAAAAATGGTTTTCCGTTCATAAAACTACTAGTGTGACGGTACCAACGATCGCGTACGACTTTGAAACTAGCAATGACATTGTACTAATTTAGATGCACCGCCAGATTGTTTCTAAGATAATTTCAACCTCCACGACTTTGGTCTAGGAGCGGGACGGATGGACAAAAAAAACTGTGGAGTGTTTAAAAACAATAAACAAACATTATCTTTTCGAGTTCTGAAGTATTTTAACTGAATCTTAAAGAATCAAATGGTGTGGTGATAAATATATCTTTTACAGCCCATATATGTTCAGCTGCTGAGCACGGGCTTCTGCATTTCTGTCACTCTTTCAAATAGAGTGCTGAGTGTGAATGAAGCGAGGAAAGTGTGCCGAGGTCGCAGCAGATGGAGATCTGTGGTGTCTGCCTACCCCTATGGGAAACAGGCGTGATGATATGTATGTATTATATGTAAATTTTGACATAGTATATATTGAGTTAATATATATATATTTTTTTTTAAATCTAAGATTGATAAACTTGAGAACAATTAGGAAACACTGAAAATCAGGTCTACTATTATTTTTATTGTATTTTCTTATAATTCTGTTTCATTTTTTAATCCTTTTCTTTTTCTTTGATGGCATTTAGTTAAAACTATAACACCAGTGTCAAGTAAAATACAATAATATCCAATATCTTGAAATGTAACAAGTCAGCTTATCACGTTAAGTCTTGATATAATATGTGGTTATTTCACCAACACCTATGGAGTTTTTCAGTCAAGTTATTGTGAAAAGTCACGATAGACGCATTTATTTCATATCACTTCACTTATACACCTTAATCGAACTATAATATTGTATAATACACCACAATAATTAAACAATATAAGTAATAATAATATAAGATCATGAAAATGAAATAAAAACGCAACGTCACTGTTGTGAGTTGGCGGGAAAAGTGCATGCTTATTTGCTTAATTTGAAAAAAAAAAATTTTTTTTTACTGTTTTGCCAGTGTCAATCTAAATTTCTGTCTGATAATAAAACGAAATCCCATCACTATTCTAAACTTAGCTTCTTAATTGAATTATATTATATAATATAAAACGTCCCCACAATTAAACCACATAACTGAAAATAATATAAGGTTATGAAAATGAAATAAAAACTTATTAATGGAGTCAGGCGTTACTTTGCGGAAATCCATCACTATATGGACAGTCAAAAGTTTTACTTAGCTAAGATCCGCGACAAGCAAAACAATAACAGAAAATTAATAATGTGTGTTTTTCCGTTGGGTTTAGTGGATTTATTTGGAACTTAAACCAATAACTTACCGAAAATCGGCCATCAACTCTCCACCCACCAACCACTATACACAACACCAAACACACATTATCACTTTTCCACCTTGTAAACGACACGTGTTTCGCCCCAACACGAGGCATCTTCAGGTTCTTCGTTCTTCTACACACATTATTAATTTTCTGTTATTTTTTTGCTTGTCGCGGATCTTAGCTAAGTAAAACTTTTGACTGTCCATATAAATCTTTATTTGAAAAACCATATTGTAGTACGTACAGAAAAGTAAAATAAACAAGTATTATAATATAATTTATTTTTTTAAGTCAATTCGTACTTTTTTCCAGCGATTTACACGCTTCCCCCCCACTGACGGTATTTATTCCTAAATTTACCAAACACACATTAATTTAAGTTCCAAATAAATCCACTAAACCCAACGGAAAAACACACATTATTAATTTTCTGTTACTTGTTTTGCTTGTCGCGGATCTTAGCTAAGTAAAACTTTTGACTGTTCATATAATGAAATAAAAACACAAGGTCACTGATGTAAGTCGGCGGGAAAAGTCATATTTTTATATTTATAGTAAGTGGCCGTTTTCAATTGCCACCATTGGTTCAGCCACTCTCTCTCTTATCCTATCGTAATGAAATGTTCATTCGTTGATAAAATACTTTTTTGTCATACACTGAAGTTCAAATACATTTTTTTAAACGTGTAATGGATGACACTTGACGTTATTACAGTATTTTCAAATATTAATTTAATAATTAAATTTAATTCATTAATTTTAATTTATATGGGAGAAAAAAAAAATTCTCTTTTGTAAGATATTTATTTAGCGGGATATAAATTTAGGAATAAATACCGTCAGTGGGGGGGAAGCGTGTAAATCGCTGGAAAAAAGTACGAATTGACTTAAAAAAATAAATTATATTACTTGTTTATTTTACTTTTCTGTACGTACTACAATATGGTTTTTCAAATAAAGATTTATATGGACAGTTAAAAGTTTCACTTAGCTAAGATCCGCGACAAGCAAAATAATAACAGAAAATTAATAATGTGTGTTTTTCCGCTGGATGAAGTGGATTTATTTGGAACTTAAACCAAAAACTTACCGAAAATCGGCCATCAACTCTTCACCCACTAACCACTATACACAACACCAAACACATATTAATTTAAGTTCCAAATAAATCCATTAAACCCAACGGAAAAACACACATTATTAATTTTCTGTTATTGTTTTGCTAGTCGCGGATCTTAGCTAAGTGAAATTTTTGACTCTCCACATAGTGATGGATTTCCGCAAAGTAACGCTTGACTCCGTTAATAAATAAAGATTTTCTTTCTTTATTTATATCTTTTATTATTTTTTAAATCCCTTCGCAAGGAATGTGTTATAAAGATCTCGAGTAATCAACATATACACACATACACACCGGCAAATACGATATTCAGTTCTGTTTGTGTGCAAACACGTGTCTGATCTCAGTTCGCTCACTCCCAGGGTCTGAGGGTCGTGGGGTCTTCGTACTTCGGGTTTCCTCGCGGCTAGCCGAGGATTTTGCACTCGACACGTGCAATGCTTCATGTTCCAAAATAAAAAATGTAAATTCATACTGAATAAATATGAGTTCAGGGTGGTGTAGTAAATTAAAATCTGTCTATAGATCGTGATCAGTTGCAATATAGTTCCTTATGGTCATATCAATAATGATGTTATTTGAAAAACATATAATAATTTGTAGTAAAGCTATACTGTTGGCAATTTTTTTTTTTGATATCTGGAAAGTACTACACCGTCATAATTTATGGAGCGTCGTTCTCTTAATAATGAAAGCCGCGTAGTCCTTACAGCGTAGAATGGATTATTGTTCTGTTAGCAATGAAAACCGAAGTTCGAACCGGTGTCTGAAAAGTGGATTTAATTTTAAAAAGAGTATAAAGCTATTTTACTTAATAACTAAACATGTAACAAGTCATAACAGAAGTCTCGGATTTTCAAGAAGTAAAGTTAGACTACGCTGCATCTCCGTGAGGGTCGGGCGGTGGCAGAAAAACAGTTTCTCCTCTCAATGAGTAGAGGTTTTGACTGCGCCATCGCCCATTTCGAGCTGTAAGTACTGTTAACTATAATAAGAGATTTATCTAGTTTGTTGAGAGGTTGGACCTCCGTACCTTTACCGCTCACAGGTTTTACAGGACGAAGCGCGGTAGCTAAGCTACCAGTCAGACACCAGTTTTCTGCGGGAGCGTGGTACTTACCCGGGCGGGGCGGCCCATTCATGCTACAGACAAATAATATGCCACTCTTGACAAAATATTATGTATCCACAGCCCATATATGTCCCACTTGCTGAGCACGGGCCTCCACTTTTCTAGAGAAACGGACATTAACTCACCACGCGTCTCCAATGTGGATTGGCGGGGTAACCAAACTCAGAATAAATGTCTGTTGGCCATATCTCTCTGAATCCTAAGTCCCCCTATTTGGGCATCGGGAAAACACGACGTTTCTCCATCTCGTCTTGTCGGAGGCCATACGCTTCACTTCGATCCAGGATAGGCCCATCTATTACACTTCGGCCGTTACAGTACGCCGCCAAGTTTGTTTTGGGCGCCCACATTTTCTTTACTTCCTTGGTCTGTAGGCCATACATACATTTAATCAGACGCATTTAATCAGTACATGAAATATTAATAAATATATATATTTTTTTATTATAATATTTGTTGACCGATTGGCTCAGTGGCGGGGCCCTCTGCCTGCGGAGTTAACGGTCGCGGGTTCGATTCCCGCATCGGAATAAATATTTATATGGATTTATAAATGTTTATTCCGAGTTTGATAACCCTCCCAGTCTGCATTTCCTTTCCTGTCCCTTCCTTTCTTCTCTATCCTTTCCCTTTCTCTCCGCCAATCCACGGTCTGCCGTGCCAATGGATGCGTGGCTAGGGGCGAGCCTAGTCGCAAGCGTGCCGATCGTCCCGGGGTCGGGCTCCCCTGGGGACTATGGTGCCTTACCTCAGCATGCAGGGCTCTGCTGGGGCTGACCTCCATTCTCCCTTGCGGCTCGTGGGATTCACTAAGACGAATTTAATATACCTAATTTGTCGAAAATGACGGCGACGTGGTTCGCCACCCGTCACGTCCTGATTCTCACGAGGGCGAGAAACGACCAATGGAAAGCCGTTTTGCTGCGATGAATGGCGGCGGATGGAGCTCTGTGGTCTCTGCGAACCCCTGCGAGGGATAGGCGTGAATATATATATAAAAAAAATAATATTTGTTTGTTGGTTGTTTGTTCTCAGACAAGTCAAGCAAAAACGTGAACTTTTGCAGACCGTCAAAGGTAGAAAAGTTGCTTACCCGGGTCATATCATGAGACATGACAGGTACAAGTTGCTGTAACTGATCATGATGGGGAAAATCGCGGACGAAAGACAAGTCGGGCAAAAAAGAGTCTTGGCTACATAATATAAGCGAGTGGAGTGGGATAGCGAGTGCTCCAGAACTGCTGCGCACCTCGCGAGGGAGGAGGAAAGTTGTGCTGAATTGACTGCCAACCTACGCTAGTCGGAGAGGCACTGTTAGAGTGAGAAGAAGTTGGTTGTTATAATTTATTAATAAAACAAAAATACAATACGTACATACATACATAATTACATACACAAACATATCATTACGCCTGTTTCGTTCCAAGGCAGAGATCACGTACCTCCATCTGCTACAATCTCGGCACATTTTCAACGCTTCATCCACACTCTCTCTCATCTCACTCTCTTCAACAAGCTCGCCGGTTAAGGGTACTTTTGACCTGGCTTTACCCGACCCTTCCATCCACATCCACAATAATGTAAACAAGAAAATACAATGACAATCAATTTATTACATCAAAAATAAATTACTTGTCGAATACAAAAGAAAAACAGGTATTTATAATCCATACACGTCAACGATTATAGCTATTTATTTATTTTTCACAAAGTTCATATATAAATCACTGTTTAATTTTACGAAATATATTAATAAGTAATATAAAAAAAAACAAGTCATCGTTTAAAATTAATACGTTAAGGTGGAAATAAAGAGCTAATCCCTAAACCCAAATGTCCCAAAACAAAAGGTGTCTACGAACTTCGAGCGTCCGTACAAGTTGTGCGTGTGTGCAAATTCTACACGTCGATGTCAAGGATTAGTTGAAAAATCGAATGGATAGATTATAATTAAACTTCGTTGTTTCCATACAATGCCTACACGAATGCATATTCTTTTTTTTTCGCGTCAGCAACAGGCTAATGCTTAAGGTATATCTATAGCTATGAGTATAGCTATAGACATACGTTAAACACAGTTAATGCGCGCGCAGCTGCCTACGTACACGCATCACGCCAACACATTGTATATACCCGATTTTATGTGTGTGCGTTGGACGCTTCATGGATATATAGTTTTGAGAGTCGTGTCAGCAACATGCTGTAGTAATCAATCAACAGCCTGCTGTAATCCACTGCTGGACATAGACCTCCTCCAAGAAGGGCTACCTAGCCCGATCTTCGCCTTCACGCATCCAGTTTCTGCCAGCCGTCCTGCGCAGATCGTCGCACCATCTAGCCGGGGGGCGTCTCACACTGCGCTTACCGAGATGCGGCGTCCACTCCAGCACTCGTTTGCTCCAACGATTGTCGGATCGCCGACAAACTTAACCAGTCCATTCACACGCTTCTGTCGGCAGTCCTCATGACTGCCTTCGATTCTTTTTTATAAGGACAATACTGTCAATTATATTCCCATTACAATGATTACGTATAGGGTGTCCGCTGGCAAAAACAGGTCATAGGTCTAATAATCGGTAAATGCATACTAACTGATTATCTACATTGATAGAACATCCTTTCTTCACTTCCAGCGAATGGTTTCAACAAGACGGCGCCACGCCTGACACTGCTGGAGAGAACACAGAGCTTCTTCGTGATTTCTTCTCTAACAACTTAATAAGCCGTTTCGGCGATATCCCCTCAGGTCACCCAGATCACCGGATCTCACCTCTATCGGCTCGGTGAGGCTATTGCAAAAGTAAACTGTATGAAACAAAACGAACACCTCAGCACTAAAAGAAAATATCGTGCGCGAGGTTAACGACATCCCGACGTCACTACTTCAGCGAGTGGCACAGAATACTGTGGCCAGATTCCAAGAGTGTACCCGACGTGGTGGTCAACATTTTATCATAAAACCCGCACTTCTCTTCTTCACTATGTCTTACTACTAAAGTATACTTACTTCATGATGTCTTACTACTAAAGTATACTTACTTCATTATGTGTTACTACTAAAGTATAATTACTTCATTATGTCTTACTATTAAAGTATACTTACTTCATTGTGTCTTATTACTAAAGTATACTTACTTCATTATGTCGTACTATTAAAGTATACTTATTTCATTATGTCTTTCTATTAAAGTATACTTACTTCATTATATCTTACTACTAAAGTATACTTACTTCATTATGTCGTACTATTAAAGTATACTTACTTCATTATTTCTAACTATTAAAGTATACTTACTTCATTATGTCTTACTACTAAAGTATACTTACTTCATTATGACTTACTACTAAAGTGTACTCACTTCATTATGTCTTACTACTAAAGTATACTTACTTCATTATGTCTTACTAATAAAGTATACTTACTTCATTATGTCTGACTACTAAAGTATACTTACTTCATTATGTCTTACTACTAAAATATACTTACTTCATTATGTCTTACTACTAAAGTATACTTACTTCATTATGTCTGACTACTAAAGTATACTTACTTCATTATGTCTGACTACTAAAGTACACTTCATTATGTCTTACTACTAAAATATACTTACTTCATTATGTCCTTCTACTAAAGTATAATCACTTCATTATGTCTTACTACTAAAGTATACTTACTTCATTATGTCTTACTACTAAAGTATACTTACTTCATTATGTCTGACTACTAAAGTATACTTACTTCATTATGCCTGACTACTAAAGTATACTTCATTATGTCTTACTACTAAAATATACTTACTTCATTATGTCTTACTACTAAAGTATAATCACTTCATTATGTCTTACTACTAAAGAATACTTACTTCATTATGTCTTACTACTAAAGTATACTTACTTCATTATGTCTTATTACTAAAGTATACTTATTTCATTATATCTTAATACTAAAGTATACTTACTTCATTATGTCTTACTACTAAAGTATACTTACTTCATTATGTCTTACTAATAAAGTATACTTACTTCATTATGTCTTACTACTAAAGTATACTTACTTCATTATGTCTTACTACTAAAGTATACTTACTTCATTATGACTTACTACTAAAGTGTACTCACTTCATTATGTCTTACTACTAAAGTATACTTACTTCATTATGTCTGACTACTAAAGTATACTTACTTCATTATGTCTGACTACTAAAGTACACTTCATTATGTCTTACTACTAAAATATACTTACTTCATTATGTCCTTCTACTAAAGTATAATCACTTCATTATGTCTTACTACTAAAGTATACTTACTTCATTATGTCTTACTACTAAAGTATACTTACTTCATTATGCCTGACTACTAAAGTATACTTCATTATGTCTTACTACTAAAATATACTTACTTCATTATGTCTTACTACTAAAGTATAATCACTTCATTATGTCTTACTACTAAAGAATACTTACTTCATTATGTCTTACTACTAAAGTATACTTACTTCATTATGTCTTATTACTAAAGTATACTTATTTCATTATATCTTAATACTAAAGTATACTTACTTCATTATGTCTTACTACTAAAGTATACTTACTTCATTATGTCTTACTACTAAAGTATACTTACTTCATTATGACTTACTACTAAAGTGTACTCACTTCATTATGTCTTACTACTAAAGTATACTTACTTCATTATGTCTTACTACTAAAGTATACTTACTTCATTATGACTTACTACTAAAGTGTACTTATTTCATTATGTCTTACTACTAAAGTATAATTACTTCATTATGTCATTATGTCATATCATTAGTACTAAATATACTTCAATTTATGAAATGCCAGAATACCTGAGTATGGCACCGAACATCCTATATAAACACTGTTGCAACAGTCATTTGTATCTATCAGAGGAAGTAAAGAGAACTTTTGCAGTCGTAATCTCTACGCTAGGCAGGTGGACTAGAGATGGTAGGTTCGTTTTTATCACTAAGGCTGTTCCCTTCTTCTCGTTTTTGGTTCCTACGTCACATCACAGTGCATAGTCGCTTCATACGTCATCCGGAAGCGAAACAGCAAGAAAAGTATATCATTACCATCACCATCATTCCAGGCGCGCCACCTAGCCCAATCTTCGACCTTGGACAGATCATCGCTTCAATTAGCAGGGAGCTATTATGTTTGCTGAGATACGGTCTCTACTCGAGCACTCGCCTACTCCAATGATTCTCGTTTCTCCAAAAAACGTGTCCAGCCCATTGCCACTTGAGACTGCTAACTTGAAGAGCTATTTATGATCTTAGTTCTTCCAAACTGGTTCCCCAAAAAATATATAAAAAGACGACATTAATATATTTTCCGAAATAATTCTATTTTCATTATTCACTTGAATTAATGGCTTTTAATAGTGCCAAAATAGCACGAATGATTTCGCCAATGTCACGTAGAATGGAGAAGACACGAAGGAGATTTAATCGGTGCGGTCGAGATAAAAATAGAATATAATGGAGAAGACACTGAGATTAATCGGTTAATTCTATTTTTTGGGACAATCATTAATTCTATTTTTTAAAAATAATAAAATATGATAATGGTATAAGTAGTAAGTAATTTTCCATTGGGGAAAATAAATATTAATATATAGATTCTAAACATGGTATTTTTATTTTAATACTAAGTTTGTATAGGTACGATACTAGCGGTTTCTACTTACCCTCATGTTATAATTTTCAAACCACCTAATGGCCTCTGATATTGCTTAAGGATTTTTTTAAAAATTGTCAAAATCACCGACTTTTGCCGTCCGAAAGCTAAAAAAATAGTATATTTTAGCTTGCATCGGTGTTTGCCGTGAAGTGGCATGTAAAATGGAAAAGCTGAAGGAGGAATTATTAGATCCCCATCCCCTGCATGACCATCGGCTTCCTTGGTGGTTACGCCTCAAGAATCATAAAAGTTTTTTACGGTCCACTAAACTCCTAAGAAAGCTAAGAAACAACTTTTAGTTGGAAAGAAACCACCGCCTCCAAGTTTTAGTACTGCTTCAGAGTCTTTGCCATCCAGAAGCGACTTCGGTGACCGAGTTGTAAATCCCTCAACTACCTGCGTACTCAGACAGGTCACTGTAGGAATAGTATGGTAAACTGGGGTTTCTCAAACACAAAACCCTTGTGTGACTATAGGAGAGACATACAAACCAAGGCACATCTGACATGTTTTTTTTTTTTTTTTTATGGGATAGGAGGGCAAACGAGCAAGCGTGTCGTCTGATGGAAAGCAATCAACGCCGCCCACGGGCAACCGCGACACCGCAGGAGTCGCGGAAGCGTTGCCGGCCTTTTAGGTAAGTATAGTCTTGTTTTTTGAAGGTTCCAATGTCGTAACGGTTCGGAAAGACCGCCGAGGGTAACTGATTCCACAAACTGGTGGTGCGTGGAAAGAAGTTACGAGCGAAACGCACCGTAGTAGATCGCCACTCATCCAGGTGGTGGGGATGAAATTTTCAATGTCACAAATGTCAAATGTTGTTCTCTGTGCCCTGTCACGTGCTCAGCAGATGAGCAAGGAGCCCGATCCCGGGACGATTGGCACGCTTGCGACTAAGCTCGTTCCCAGCCACGAATCCATTGGCACGGCACACCGTGGATTGGTGGAAAGGAAGGGAAAATGATAGAGACGAAAAGAAAGGACAAGTGAAAGGAAATATTGATTTAGATAGGATGATAGGGATGTGATACTACCGCAACGGAAGACAAGCAGTGATACGGTAGTACCCAGGAGGCCGGGGTCGCATACCCAAACATACTCTGTGACTTTACCATATATGGTCATATATCCACGACCTAAGTATATCCGATATTACTTAGCTTTACTTTAGTTTCTAAATATATTAGTTTAGTTTCTAAATATATTAGTTTAGTTTCTAAATATATTAGTTTAGTTTCTAAATATATTAGTGTAGTTTCTAAAATATCAATAAACGTGATAGTTTTAAACAAAAATATATAGAACTTGTCGCCAGAATTAAAGAAAAAATGCCAAACTATCTAAAATATTGGTAAGTCGAGTCGAGTGTCGAGTCTGTCTCAATTAATCTACTCATGGGTCACGTTTCTGTAGTTATATGACGATTCGTCCTTTTTCTAACAAGGGCGTGCGGCCGACAACCCTGCGCTATCGTTCTAATGCGCACACGCATGTCCGTTTATTAGTGTGTGTGTGTGTCCATGTGTATGTGTGACTTGCTGATTGCTGTACAGGGTGACTTTTAGTTTCAGCTGAATCTAGTTATCAATGCATAATTGCAAGCCGAGGCGCATTTGTTTCGTTAATTTAGTATCGGGTTTAATGTAACGATATGTATGTACGACTTTCAAAGGACATTCGTGTATCTAATTAGTTAGGTAAAAAACATTGTATTTTTAGAAGAAATATATTTGAATTAGAATAATGCAATTCATAATGGAATGTTAATTATTTTTGTATAATTTAACATTGTGTGGTACTTAATTTTCTTACTTCTTATCCTCAACAATTTAAAGGCTTGGATTCTACATATCGCTGCATGTCCAAAGAAGGGAAACTAAATCGGGGGCAATCATAAGGACTGCCGACAGAAGTGAAAACTTAAAACTGTATTTCAATCTAATTGTAATATGAAATGCTGCTATTACTACAGCATGTTGCTGACGCGACTTCAAAACTTTATCCATCCATAAAGCGTCACACGCTCACACACACAATCAGGTATATACAATGTGTTGGTGTGATGCGTGTAGGTAGGCAGCTGCGCGCGCATTAACGTATGTGTGTAGTGTTTAAAGTATGTCTATAAGTATACTCATAGTTAGAGATATACCTTAAGCATTAGCATGTTGCTGACGCGAACTCATAGATTTTTCCCTACTCAGAATCGTGTAAGACGGCTATGGAAGTTTTCACTTCAAAAATACAAAGAAACGGATATCTATCGAGTTTCTTTCGCATTTTTTTCATCATCCAGAAGAGCCTTCTTAAGAAATAGTGGTAAAAGCTTGACGAACTGGCGTCGACAAATAAAATGTAATTTTTGTTGTCGATTTAAAGAATTTTAATTTGAGTTAATGAATTGTTTGTTGTAGGTTTTTTGTTTGTAAAATTAATAGGTGACACATTTGGGGAAGTGAAACAATTTCTTGGAAGTTCTCTTCTTAGTAATACATCCAAGCTTCTATTGGTCATCATTCAGTTCATCTTCAAAACTATCAGGATCATCAGAGCGAGAACCTCGTCCGTGAATTATTTGAATTATCTATTAATAATATAAATGATGTTGAAAACTTAAAATGTGGTCGGATTCCATTACACTCCATACCAAAATTATTACTGTTTATTACTTGGACATAAAAAATTACATTCGTTAGCTTCTACTAACGGTTTGTTATCCTGTATCTGATCAGAGAAGTATCATGTATCGCTTGTACTATGGGGAGTGCTGCGAGGAATTTTTCGGAATAATTCCTGCCACTGAATTCCCCTACTATACTCGTCTCAAAGAAAATTTTCAACGTTACCATCTGGATTTCCCTCATTCATTCTGGATGTCACCTTATGGAAAGCAATCAACGCCGCCTATAAACATCCACGACACCGCAGGAGTCACGGAAGCGTTGCTGGCTTTTTAGGTATGTGTAGACTTGTTTTTTGAAGGTGCCAATATTCTAACCTTCAAAAAAACAAGCCTACACATGTCTTAAAGGCAACGCTTCTGCGATGCCTATAGCCCTGAGAATGGATTTGGTCGGCGTTGATTACTATTCATCAGCTGTCACGCCTGCTCGTTTACCTTAAATAAAAATAATGTATTCTTTCTTTTATAATTATAACATATAAATATTTTTCCCTACAAATACCCAATAGAAATCATACACATGTATTTTGTAGAATACATCAATAACCAGCCAAAATATCATCCTGTACATATCGTCCTAACCCACTAACTCTGTACGGGCCCGGTCAGGCGCATTGAATAGTTCTCAAATCTTCATTTTGCACTATTTTTAGGGCACCTGTGAAGACCCAGCGACCTTTGCCGGGTTTTGGCTTGAATTTGTTTTATGTATGAAGCATTTCATCTTTATTGTCGTTAGAGGCTTATGTTTATTTAGACTCTTTTGGTTCTAAAAATGTCATGTCTCATATTGAAACTTTAGTTTTAGATTTTAGCAAAATTAACTTTAAAATTTATAAATAAAATAAGACTACACAAAACAAACACACAGACAAAGATTAGAACTCTTAATTAAACAGTGTTTCCTAATACCAGACAAATGGATTGATGAACATTGTCCAAACACAGTATTAATATAACACTGTTTTCCATTCGTCACCAATAGATGGCGTAGCGCGTGGTTTTTGTATCGCGATGGCGATTGCACTATTGTGAATGTTATAAGCGCTGTGAATTTTCTTTTAAATAATTATCTTTTAAAATCATCAAGTGCATCTGTTCTCCACATCCACAACTTCACACTGCCTGCAACTTATCAATGGTTAGGGAAAATTCATGGGTTACCATGTCTTTTTTGTGGAAGAGAATCTATCTCTTCAGGCAAAGGAAAAAGCAGGTAATCTAATGGTAAGAAATAATTGCTACCCATAGATACCTGAAACACTCAACGCACTGCACACATGATGTCTATTTATGCGTAGAGATATGAATAGGAGAAAAGAGACGTGTTTTTAATATTACTAGGATTCATGTTAATCTTTCCAAATAAATTAAAAATGGTCGAAGGCCGAGGTTTATCGAATAAGCTATTACTGCTTCAAATGCATAAATATGGAGTGGAGAAGAAGGAAGTAAAGGGAGAAGGAAAAGAATTAGAACTCCGAACCAATGGACTCGCTGTACAAAAGACTGTAATATAGAAAAAGGATAAGGTGTGATATTTCTGGGATCTGTCTGATTCATAAATACCGTAGTGTAGCTCTTCCACGATTGGGTATGGCTAGATACATCTAGATGATTCAGTTATGTATCATTACACATCTCCAAAGAACTACAATCAACAGCATAGTTAGCAAGGTCTATTCAATATTTCAATACAAGAACTTAATTTTAAAGAATTCAAAGAGGCTTCTACAGCTGCGATTTATAGAGAAGAAAATCGAAACGTTACCAACCTAGATAAAAACGGAGAGAATGAACAAAACTGACATGTTCTTGATATAGCCACTGCAATGCAATGGGTCCATCACGGATGTAGAAGACCCGACAACCGTTGCTGTAGACAAGAGCTAGAGTAAAGACTACGTCCTGGCAAATGTGGTGATGGATGTTCCTCAGATACACGAAGTCAAGATTTGCGCAGAGCAGCTGATGGAAACTGGGTGCGTGTAACCGGAGATTGGATTAAGTAGCGCCTTGGAAGAGGCTGAGGTTCAAAAGTGGAATGAAGTTAAACTGGTTTGGAAGTCAGAAATGATATTCAATGGGTTATGCCTATATTTTGTCAAAATACACTCAAAGTGATAGCCGCGCTTTGTTTTCGATTAGATTCGAAATCCGATTGGACACATGGAGTGTTTATACTAGCTAGCAATTTTGAAAACATCTCTCTTTCTCTCTCTGGGTCTTAAGTCCCCCTGGTGGGACGTAGGGCAGACACGAGGTTTCTCCATCTCGACCTCTCGGAGGCCATACGCTTCACTTCGCTCCAGGATAGGCCCATCTTCTGCACTTCGGCCGTAACAGTACCACGCCAAGTTTGTTTTGGGCGCGCACATTTTCTTTCCCCCTGCGGATTTCATTGCATTTGAAAACATAGTGTGGCATTAATAACCTTGAGCATAGACACTGGCATTTAATAATTATGTTTTTTACAAAAAAAAAAATATGTTATTTTTCTTTTAGTTTTATGCCAGTTAAATAAGAAGTTTATATTTAGAAAATGGCGGCCGTACCATCAAATACACGTGGACTTTGGATTGGACGTAAGAAGCAAAACATTGATTTATAAAATTCATTTAAAGTTTTGTATTTATTGATGTATCGATAAATATTACGTAAGTTATTGTTCAAATAATCGAAATTAAACATCGAAATAGGATTTGTAAAGTTTTGCTATATATTGTTTAACTTGCATGCGGCTAATATGATGATACAAAGAAGAATAGAGTGCAAAGGAAAACACTGAGAACTAACAGAGAGTAAAAATTGAATTTAAATAAATTTTTTACTTAATTAATTAATTCTAAAATAATGGATATAAATATTTTGTAGTATATACACAAAATTGTAGAACTAAATTCACTGTAAAAATATATCAAAGAAAAATGCCCTTTATAAAAGTTTAATATGTGGATAATCTCACCATTGGTATTTTTATTGTGTTTGGTATTGTATTAGTTATATTTTCCAGCATTTTCATATTTTCTTCAATAAAAATATAAGTATAAAATGATATGAAAATATAACCTCTCACATTTTTGCCGTTTAATCTCTGCACAGGGCCTTTTAAATAGATGATGGATTATTTGACCTTCGTAAAAGACTTAAAAACCTAAATCGAATAAATAATTTTCAAGTTGACTTTTAGTGTCTAAGTATTCTTTGTTGCTCATTCATTTCGCCGTATTTTCTGCTTTCCGTACGACGGATGATTATGTCCATCGATTGCATTTGTTCACGAATATCTTTCGAATGCGATTGTCGAATATCCGTGTGGGTGTAATATTCCTAAGAAAGAATAAAACTTTTGGTTATATAGATCATAAAATGTCAGTATTATAATAAAATATATCGATAAAAGTAAAGATGATGTGTACTTTTATTCAAGATAAGCCGACGCGAGCAGGAAGTTTGACGTTAGAGAAAAATTCGAAATTCGAAAACATTTTTGGTCATTTAAAAAATGCGCCTGCGCAGAAACCAAACATCAGTTAGCGTTCGCAGAGCAAACACAGACTTCTGTTGGCGGAGTGGGCACGTTGGAACGGATCCTTTTGGTGAAATTAGTCAGAGTTCCCGAAAAATACGGCCGACGACCCCACAGGGCAACACCTAAATATTTTCGGTAACGAAAAAAATTCAAATGTTTACATAACACGGCGAATTTTTAAAGAAACTTCACGCCAAAGGGCCACTGACGCACACACGCGAGCACACCGCCGTGTGTGAGTGACACACACACACGGAGAAGACATAAAAATGCCCAATCGGTACATGTCGCACCACTACAATGAAGGGACGACGTAAGTCGCATACAAGTGCATAATTCGGCCGAGATGCAAAAAAAAAAATATTTGGCAATGCGGCCCCTACGCGGCCGCCAGTCGCCCGCCCGACAGGGTTAGGTTAGGTTACATTTTTTGGCTCAAAACGCTCGTTGGGAATTTTTTAAAAAAGTATTTAATGTCTACACTAGGAGTAGTTCCTCCTGCAGCTTTATTGGCGCGCAGTACGTCGCAATTTTTTGGATCGGAACACGCGTCGACGCGCTCTAGTCGGATTCTAATTTGAATTACGATTATTATATGCCGTTTTTCCAATTGAGCTTTCCTACAACTTTATATTTATTTTTATTTTGGGCGTTTTGTTCCAAACTAGGAGGGGCGCGCAGTTTATATTTCGTCGAACATTTTTTCAGATTAATAAATACGTAATGGGGGAAATAGTTTGATTTAATGAATTCAAGATTTTCATTCTTTTCAACAACAAAAGACTGTAGTGGCTTGTGACGTGTTGTGTTTTATTTTATTCGTTATTTAAACATTTTTATTTGGACACTCTGGTGTTTTATCGCTTATCATTTGGTGAGTAGTTTTTATTTAATTTTTGTTTTTTGTTGTTTCACTGCGACTTTGTTAATGTTTATTTTTATTTATTTATATTTTGTTTTTATTTTTTACAAATCACGTTAATCACCGCTACCGAAGTGTTTATTGTGTGCTTATAATAATAAAAATATATCAATTATCACTTTTTAAAGGTCACCATTCACACATAGCGTAAGCGTATTTCACAATGGTAGGGTTATCGCCACAATTGTATTAAAACACTGTTGTTTATCAAATCATGTATTTTCCAATAAAAAATGGACTAGACCAGGCACAAGGACACGTCGTCCAGTGACGTCAGCGGCACTAGGCACTGGCGAGAAAGTCGGCCATCTTGATTCTGTGTTCTTTTTTCAAAGCCTACAAAGTGCGCGGGCGCAACCGCCATGTTGTTGCATTTACGAATTTAGAAATTAGTTATGAAAAAAGTGTTACAATGCAAGCCAGCCAATCATATCCAATGTTATACATATATAATCAAACACTTTAATAGGATAAATAGTATTTTTATCTGTTATACATATACAAATTAATTAGAGAAACATCTTTCACAATCTTAGATTTTCCTAAATCTAATCTACATTTTTAACAATTTTAGGTTGTTTTTAACAATATTTTATTATTTTAAAATTGTCTTAAATAATTTTAAAGGTTATTTTATTAAAAATATCATTTTTTAATGATTACAAAACATAACGTTTAAATAGAATTTGACCGATTTACTTATTACGTATGTGACTAAGATTTTTATTTTTTTATGTGATAAAAAAAGACTATCCACATATATTTCTTTACTAAATATAAATATACAACAAAAAATACCGGAATAATCAATAAAAAAGAATTTAAAGTACATTACTTATATAAAAAAGACGATAGTAAAATCTTTTTTTTCTGCCAGATACAGGAAAAAAGCCAGACACAGCCATTGCGGTTCTCATATAAAAGACTGATTATTGTAGTTCTTCCTTTTAAATACATTTTAACAGTCAAAAGCTACAGTTAATTTAGATAAAATGAATAAGACCGTATTCCTTCCCTTAAAGGTCGCACGAGGCATTTATATATTATATATTATAAATACAAGAAAATGGAAATCATTTATCTTTTTTTATTAATAGAAATTACAATGAAATGTAAAATATGTGTGAGCTCATTAAACCTTACTGGTTTTTTCTGGGCCCAGACCTTTCTTAATAATTAAACAGGCTTAGAAATGTACAAGTAACATAAATATATAAATCACAATAGCCTCAAGAATAAGCTTATACATATTATACTTATTTGTTTTCTTTAATTGCAATTAGTCATATCTATTATGCCAGTGCCAAGTAAAATACAATAATATCCAATCTTTTGAAAAGTAACTAGTCAGGTTATCACGTTACGCCTTGATAAAATGCTGGTTATTCTACCAAAACCTTCTATGGACTCTTCCAGTCAATTTAAAATAGTCATGATACACGCATTTATTTCATATCTGCCAACTTATAAGCTTTAATCGAACTATATTGTAGAATACGCTACCAAAATTAAACAATATAACCGATAATAATATAAGATTATGAGAATTAAATAAAAACGCAACGTCACTAATGTAAGTTGGCGGGAAAAGTCACTTATAAATCTATATATAACTATTTACTTGCCTACAGAAAAAGAAAACGTTCGAAATTTAAATTTAAAATAGTCGTAAAATACAAAAAAAGTTTTTTCTATTGATTTTTGATTGACATTTTTCTTTTAATTCCTTAAACCATTTATGATATCAGCAACCATGTGAGTAATAAAGTCTAATCTGTGATGCCCAATTCACTAGCCGAGTGTGGGGATTACAGTAAGGCCCCCTAATTTAGAGGGGTGTGTGGTCTTCAACAGTGGATTATTACAGCTATACTGATGAAGACGAAGATACTTAAACAAATATAGGTTTATCTTGATAATAAGAAATAGGTATCCTGCTTCTAGTACTTGCTACGATGATATATATACTAAATTTGAAACGATACAGAGAAAGAGAGATATTGTGTAAGTAGATTTACAAATATAGACTTAGTCGTATATTTTCATACCTTCATTAGATTAACTAAATAATAAGTCAATTAATAACTATTTAATAGTCAGTTAATAGTTAGTCGCCGATATAGCTCTTCAAGTTAGCTGACTGAAGTGGCAATGGGCCGGACGCGTTTGTCGGAGAACCGACAATCGTTGGAATAGACGAGTGCTGGAGTAGAGACCGCGTCTTGGCAAACGTAGTGTGAGACGCTCCCTGTTAGATGGAGCGACGATCTGTGCAAGGCGGCTGACAGAGACTGTACGCGTGTAGCCGAAGATCGGGCTAGGTGGCGCGCCTTGAATGAGGCCTATGTCAAGCAGTGGACTTCCGCAAGCTGATATTGATAAGTCAGTAAATTCTCAACTATCATAGCAATACGTATTTTATTTAACAAGCATACAAACAATTCCAAATCCAGCAGCCATTATTTTTAAAAATACTTTTTCGATAAAAAATTTACAATATTTAAAAACACGTTCTTAATTATGCGGAGTAAAAGGTGTCGTGACAAAAGTTGAGAAAGGGATGCTTAGATGGTACATAGAGAGGATGGACGAAAGACGACTGGCAAAATAAATTTACGTTGCGGATGTTGATGGAAGGCTTGGTAGAGGTAGAAAAAGAATAACATATCTTGACCGAATTGTCGATGTTTTCAAGAAAGGCAGACAAGCGTATACTTAACCAACGAGCTTGCATGAAGACAGTAATGAGTGTGAAGGAAGCAAGGAAAGGAAACTCAGACGATCAAAGGAACTCAGAGATAGCAGATGTATATCTGTGCTATCTGCCTACCCCTACGGGAAATAGGCGTGATGATATGTACGTATATATATATATGTTCTTAACTATATTAAAACTAAAGCATAAACTATACTACTCTATAGATTATGTACTTTATATTTATAAATAAATAAAAATGTTTTGTTGCCGAAACACCTTACCGGTACGATCAAGTTATGGCCTTTAAAGTATTATACAAACAAACAAGCGATTAATTTAATATTTATGCTGATATATACTACTAAGCTATTTGATATGTTTATTTTGTAGTGGTAGAGCCACGCTGTAGACGAATAATTTGTCAAGAATGGCATAATATTTGTCTGTAGCATGAATGGGCCGGCTCGCACGGGGAATTACCACACTCCCGCAGAAAACCGGCGTCTGAGTGGTAGGTTAGCTACCGCCTACTGCTATTATGACACTTTAAAGGCCCGCAATGCTTTTGCACTGCCTATGGCCCTGCGGATATTTATGGGGGGCGTTGATTGCTTTCCATCAGGGACACTCCTGCTCGTTATATAGATGAAGCTTACATTATAAAAAACTTAAACTAAACATAAACAAGTTTACATATTTCTTAAAGGCTTGCCACGTTTCTACAGTGCCTGTGGTAATGTCTATGGATGGGGTTAATAGCCTTCCATCAGACGACAACCCTGTTCGTTTCCTTCCTACCCATTAAAAAAAATACCCAAGTATAACAATGAAGGTATTTATAATAATCTTGTAAAAATCTTCTTTTAAGAGTGCCTCTCCGAATTGCGAAGTTTGGCAGCCAATTCAGCACAACTTTCCTTCTCCTTCGCGAGGTGCAGCACTTCTGGAGCACTCGCTATCCCGGTCCACTCCCTGATATTACGTAGCCAAGACTTTCTTTTTCGACCAACTTGTCTTTCGCCCGCGATTTTTCCCATCATGATCAGTTGCAGCAATTTGTATCTGTCATGTCTCATGATATGACCCAAGTAAGCAGCATTTCTTCCTTTGACGGTCTGCAAAAGTTCACATTTTTGCTTGACTTGTCGGAGAACCTCGTCTATATGCCCACATTTCGAACGCTTCTATACGTTTTCTGAGGTCTCCTTTAAGCGTTCAAGCCTCACATCCGTATAGAAGAACGGGCCAGATTTAAAAAGAAAAGGCATGTTTTGCCGTAAATAAAAGTCTGAAACAGAAATACACTGACAGTCCGAAACACAGTCAGATAATCAAAAGTAACTCACTTAAAATGTGCTGGTATGGCATCCATAGACATATTGTTTATATAATTAATATACAAACATGGTTTTAATAGAGAATTGTAACTAACAAATGGACCTGAATTCTCTTATTGATAATACCAGCTACCTTCGGCCGTTTTTCCGAATCAATACGACATTGGCACCTTCAAAAAGCAAGCCTACACATACCTAAACGGCTGGCAACGCTTCCGTGACTCCTGCGGTGTCGCGGATGTCTATGGTCTAAGTCTAAGGTGACACGCTTGCTTGTTTGCCATAAATCCAGCAATTTAAATCATACAATGGTTGTCAAGGTTTAAAATTTTTAGGATATCCCTTAAATTTGTAATTTTGGTAGTGGTATTACCATCATTTTTGTAGTTTCATCGTTTTGTTCGACGAACCACGCGGTGAGAA
The DNA here is from genome assembly GCA_031353405.1 of Baronia brevicornis. Classification (NCBI taxonomy): domain Eukaryota; kingdom Metazoa; phylum Arthropoda; class Insecta; order Lepidoptera; family Papilionidae; genus Baronia; species Baronia brevicornis. Next base: position 329,919 of record JASFAT010001005.1, read on the forward strand.
GATATACAGATGAATCGTTGAGTTTTATCTTCTCCTTCCGCCTCGAACCAGCTACCTGCAGCGGTGTTTCTGAACCGATACGACATTGGAACCTCCAGAAAAACAAGCCTACACATTTCTTAAAAGCCGGCAATTCTTCTGTTGTCTATGGGCGGCGTTGATAGCTCTCCATTAGGTGACACGCCCGCTCGTTTGCCTTTCTTTCCAATGAAAAAAATTATATAAAAAGCATGAGAAAAATTATATAAAATCTTATGAAAAATTATATAAAAATCGATTCAATCCAGTACGGTGCGTTCTTCCTTCTTTGAAACTTCGAAATCCTTCGAAATCGTTACGATATTGTAACCTTCAGAAACAAGTCTACAAATTTGTCTAAGGCTGGCAACGCTGATGATGTTGATTGGTTCTCATCAGGTCAGGTTAGGATGCTTGACCATTTAGCTTTCTATCTCATAAAAAACTAACAATCTATTTGTGTAAATTGTATGTATATATATATATATATATATATGAAAACTTGAAAAATGAATAATTATTTTACTTCCTTTTACTTTCAATAGATGGCGTTCGTGACGACTTTATCGTGTAACGGACGTGTTGTACACACAAAAACTGTCGTTTCTTTTGCGATTTTGAAATGTATTGTATACCTAAGTACTAACATACCAGGAGATCCGCGCATTCCGTTTGATCAAATTTAAGAAAAAAAACACATCGTATAATAAACACGTGATGTTTACGCGGATCGTAATTCTGTACCGTTCTTCTAATTAGCGGAACACAGTTACAGAGTTCGCTAAAGAACTTACACTCACTTTGCGGTAAAATTACGATTTGCGCTACAGTCATATAAGCATATAGCGGTAACGTAAGTAAAAATAAAAAACAGTACCCCCTACTACGAGTTTCAATATCGTAAATGTCGTCGAACACGATAAAGCTGGTTATCCATTAAGAGCTAAGCTATATTATTAATTTAGCTTAAGTTTATTAACCATAACAGATTACAAAAAATAATATATAAAACTTACTTGCTAATATAAACGTCGTTTAAGGTTATCCTAAGGAGATGAAAAACCTGATTCTCACGAGGGCGAGAAGCGACCAATGAAAAGCCATTTCGCTGCGATGAATGGTAGCGGATGGAGCTCTGTGGTCTCTGCCAACCCCTGCGCTGGATAGGCGTGAAAATATATAAAAAAAACCATGATAATTGTTTTTTACATACATACATATCATCACGCCCGTTTCCCGTAGGGTTAGGCAGAAATCACAGCTCTCCATCCACTACGGTCTCGGCACACTTTCTTTGCTTCAACCACACTCATCACTCTTCAAACAAGCTCGCCAGTTAAAGTTCTTTTGACGTTTTATATTGAAAAGAAAAATATAATAATTATAATAGTAGAATTCTCTGTGATATACACGTTTGTCGGAGAACCGACAATCGTTGGAGTAGACGAGTGCTGGAATGGAGACCGCGACTCAGCAAACGTAGTGTGGGACGCCCTCCTGCTAGATGGAGCGACGATCTGCGCAAGGCGGCGTGCAGAGACTGGATGCGTGTAGCCGAAGATCGGGCTAGGTGGCGCGCCTTGGGTGAGACCTATGTGCAGCAGTGGACTGCCGCGGGCCGATATTGGATATTAGATTCTCTGTGAATGGACTTATTGGTAAAAATTTGGTCGTCCATCTGTCCAAGTTAGGTTTTGGTAAATGGGTTAAATTAAAAATTCAAAAAGCAGCCATTATGTTAGGTGCACATTATGGCTGCTTTTTCGTGAGATCGTGAGAAGGTTCCTTTCGTTAGTCGCCTAAATTCTTTGTTGGTTTGTTTTATCTCGCCACGAAAGATTAATAACACTAATAATAATATTATTTTTATCGTGTTTTTAAAGTGAAAACTTCTATAGCCGCGTTACACGACTTTCTGGGAAAGGAAAAATCTATGGGCTCGCGTTAGCAACATGCTGATGCTTAAGGTATATCTACAGCTATGAGTATAGCTATAGACATACTTTAAACACAATTAATGCGCACGCAGCTGCCTACGTACACGTATCACGCCAACACGCTTCATGGATGGATAAATTTTTGTGAGTCGCGTCAGCAACATGCTGTAGTAATATTACAATTAGTTTGAAATTTCAAAATACAGTTTTAAGTTTTCACTTCTGTCGGCAGTCTTCTGGACTGCCGCTGATTTTTTTATATTAATTATATTGTTAATAAGATATAATTATGTAATTAAAGGAGATAATAATAATAAAATAAATTTTAAAAGTGAAATTTTAATAAAAGAGCTAATAGCAATAATGTTATTATTATTAGCCTTTTTATTAAAATGTATAAAATTCTATAACAACTATTCAACAATTTTTTTATTAATCATGGCCGAATAATATTCGAAAAGTATGGCATTCGAATCATTGTTGATACAGATCGCCACTTACTAAAATGCTTTTGAGTAACATTAGCTGACAATAGTCGTTCGCTAAATATAGAATGACATTAACTCGAACAGATATTAGTATAAAATCACGTTTCATTGTATCAACTGAACAAAATATATTCAAGGTATTTTTAAAGGTTCACTCTTCTTTGATCTTGTACTCAATTGTAAAACTTATGCCTTCGTTGTTCAGTACGGCGCAATTTAAAGAACAATACCAAAGGAAAAACAAATGCGTAAAACGAAAAACAACAGCCGGCAAATATATAAATACACACATTGCAAATGAAAGTGTACCCTAATCAACTGTAATACGGTCTGCGGTGTAGACATACATAATTTTGTTTAATGTTCACAAACCCGTGCTGCACATTTTCGAGAGGGTTTTCCAACAGAATATGCACACAATGTATGTTGTGTGCGTATGACAATGTTAATGACACAGTGTCACTTGAGTGCCTCGTTTTGTGCGACGAGCACAGATACTAGTAAATATGTGAGGTCAAATATAACTGCGTAGATATCTAACTACGTTACGTTTTTTTTTCTAAGCGTAATTGTAAAGGCGTGAACACATTGGCGAGACGAGTGCTTGGCTCAGTTGTTTTATATGGGTTAGGAAGGCAAACGGGCAGGCGTGTAATCGTCGCAGGCCATAGACACTCGCAGTGAAGGCAATGTAGAAGCGTTGCTGGCCTTTAAGAAATGTGTAGGCTGGTTTTTTTGAAGGTTCCAATGCCGCAAAGGTAGCTGGTTCCACAGGGTAGTGGTAAGTGGAAATAAGTTTTGGGAACAACGCATCGTACTGTATCGCCATTCATTCAGATGGTGACAATGAAGCTTTTCTTTGTGGCGAGTTGTGTATGTACATATATAGTGAAATTCAGCGGCCGGAATTGTCCCAAAAAATTCTTCGGAAGACTTCCCATGTTAATATCGATAAAATATGCTGCAATATGAGATGTCCCTCGGCATGGCTAAAGATTCTCAGAAATTCCATAAAAGGAGTTCATGGGAGGAAAATATCGCAGAAAAGGAAGTGCAAAATAAGTAGTAGGGCCTCTGGTTTCTCGTACTGACCGTACGAACGACTAGTACTTAACGCCGATGTTCTATGAGTACCATGGGGAAGTCCCCGATCGAATCAACGTTGTTGTTGTTGTTGTTGTTGTATATATATATATATATATATATATATATATATATATATATATATATATATATATATATATATATATATATATATATATATATATATATATATGCTCACATAAGTATCCACGACGACCGATTGGCTCAGTGGCGCGGCCCTTCGCCCGCGGAGTCAATGGTCGCGGGTTCGATTCCCGCATCGCAATAAATATTTATATGGATTTATAAATGTTTATTCCGAGTCTGGTAACCTGCCCCCCCAATCCGCATTTCCTTTCCTGCCCCTTCCTTTCTTCTCTATCCTTTCCCTTCCTCTCCGCCAATCCACGGTCTGCCGTGCCAATGGATGCGTGGCTAGGGGCGAGCGAAAAATTATATTATGCTATAATAAATTATATTGATAAGATATAAAAATTATATCATAATATATAATTATATCACAAATATATTGTCAACCACGATACAGTATTATGTGACAGCTATAAGGTTATACAGGTGTCCGGTGGATTTCAACTTTCAAACAAGGATTATTTTACCATATTTATATTTAGGTTGTCGATTGAATAATCCTTGTTTAAAAGAAATAGTTAAGCTTACCTTCTTATTAACCCTTATAAGGAACATCTTTATATATTTAAATTAAAACACACATTAGTACTGCCTCCAGAACTAAGAAGCAGGTGTAATTTAGTACCAAGATATTATGACCTCAACTTTATTACACGTACAACCTTAAGTTACTTTATAACAGTTGGATAGTCATAACTTTTACTTAGCTAAGGACCGCGAGAAGGAAACAAAAACAGAAAAATAGTGTGTGTGTGTGTTTTCTAATGGAAGAAGTGGATTTACAGGAAACTGAAACTAAATGTTGCCAAGATACTTAACCTTCATATACCCGCGCGTTTGTCTGAGAGACCGACAGAATGATTTTTCGATTTTAAATAAAGAACGAATAATGCTAGTTTAATGAACTTTCTAGTACTTGCCTAATTTGATACGACCTTGAAATTGACGTGACGTGTGACCTTGAGTGGGGGCCACATTTGGGTGAACTGAGCGTCATTCGGTGCCAGAGACCGGCGCGGGTACACGTGTTATTATTTTTGGTGAGTAATATTTTTTTATTTTTCATGATTTTCGTAGATTTATTTTATAGTTTGCATATTTTTTGTAAAGAAGTTTACTCGTATACATTTTTACCATAGTTTTACCTTAATTTTATTATGATATTTCAGAGTATTTATGCTATATATGAAATAAAAAAATATTTTTGTTTTAGAGCTTCGTTTATGGGCCTGATAATGAATGAGGAGCAGATAAGACTAATGTTGGATGAAGCTGGACAGGATACAGATTACGAGGATGAAAATGACAGCGAGGTGGAAGATCACGTTGAAGTAAGAGAAGAAAATACGGATACCGAACAAGAAGGTGACTCCGAGAGTGAGTTAGAAGATGAACGAGGTACCTACCTCACAAAATAATCCTAACAAAAAAATTGAAAGAAGAATTTTTCTGGAAAAGCTGTCGTATGAACTCATTGACGCGCAGTTGAGGAGACGGGCGGGAACTACTTCTTTACCGAGAATGATACGACAAAGGTGTGCTGAAATCTGCAAACTAGACGGTCCAGAATCATCAGGTACCGCTAACAACTTAGGCCAAGGTCGTTGTAGCTTTTGTAGTTCGAAAAAAAACCGTAAAACGCGTTACAACTGCCTTACTTGCAAAAAATATTTTTGTTTGGAACACGCGGTTATGGTTTGCTCTTATTGCTATAGTAATGAATCTCAAGAGGATTAGATTTTATTTTATTATTCCTAGTTCTGTTATCTAGAAGATTTACGAAGATCTTTATGTTATGTTGAAGAAGAATTTTAATTTTGGTTCATTTTATCTTAGTTTGTAAGAATAACTAATGTTTTTCAATGGCTGTTTCTGAAGACTGTGCAACAATAATAAATGCAAATAATTGTAAAAAAAATGGTTTAATTTATTAAACATATCCCTAACTTTAAATACAATATAAGTTTCCAATAGGTTTTCCCAAAAAAATCAAAGTTACGGATTTTAAGGTTTCGGTCCGTTACACCGTGCGCGGGTACAGGTGTTACACTATTTAGCGCGGGTACAGGAAGGTTAATGGTTGTCTTACGTAGTCTACTATACCTGATGATGCTTCGTGTTGAGACGAAACACGTGTCGTGTGCAATGTGGAAAAGTGGTGGTGTGTATTTGGTGTCGTTGATAGTTATTGGGAAGTGGAGAGTTGCTGACGGCCGTCTTTGGTAAGATTTAGTTTGAGTTCCCCGTAAATCTACTCGTTTCAGTAGAAAACACACATTATTTTTCTATTTTTGTTTGTCTGTCGCATATCTTAGCTTAGTGAAAAATTCTGGGATCCACATAGATAAGAAATTTAGCTTATTAATGGAAGCAGGCGTTACTTTGCGGAAATCCATCACTATGTGGACAGTCAAAAGTTTTACTTAGCTAAGATCCGCGACAATCAAAACAATGACAGAAAATTAATAATATGTGTTTTTTGTGCTGGATGAAGTGGCCTTATTTGGAACAAAGTCTAGCATCTTAGCTAAGTAAAACTTTTGACTGTCCATATAAGAAATGTAGCGTTAAAGTTGTTTTTGGGAATAAATATCAATTGGTCGTATATATGCAATAAGGAAGCATACAAGCAAACGTTAAGTGTTGTAGAAAGCAACGCGGCCCATAGACACAAAAACCAGAGACAAGCGACGCCGTTTCTAACTCTAGCCAAATTCCAAGAGGAATTTTTAATAACTATACGTTGCTTAGCAACCAACGACCAAAATAATCGACATTAAAACACTGTAAATCACGCATGTTAAAAAAAATGATTGCATATTCGAATAAAAATAAAAATACTACGTCGGACTTTTCCCGCCAACTTACATCAGTGACGTTGTGTTTTCATTTCATTTTCATAATCTTATATTACTATCAGTTATATTGTTTAATTGTGGTGGTGTATTATACAATATAGTTCGATTAAGGCGTATAAGTGAAGTGATATGAAATAAATGCGGGTATCGAAAACTTTTTAAGTTGACTGAAAAAGTCAATATAAGGTTTTGGTAGAATGGCCGCCATTTTGTCAAAAAGTGGACTAGTTATATGTCAAGACATTTGATGTTATCGAATATTACTTGACACTGGCATAATAGTTATAGCTAACTGCCTTCAAAGAAGAAAGAAAAGAAAAATGCTGCGTCGAATGGTCTCCCGGGGAATCTCACAGCTCCCCGCATCGGAATAAATAAATATATATATATATATATATATATATATATATATATATATATATATATATATATATATATATATATATATATATATATATATGGATTTATAAATATTTATTCCGAATCTGGTAATCCCCCCCAATCCGTATTTCCTTTCCTGCTCTTTCCTTTCTTCTCTATCCTTTCCCTTCCTCTCCGCTAATCCAAGGTCTGCCAATAGATGCGTGGCTAAGGGCGAGCTTAATCGCAAGCGTGCTGACCGTCCCGGGATCGGGCTCCCTCTGGTACTGTGGCGCTATGCGAGGCTCTGCTGGGGCTGAACTCCATCCTCCCTTGCAGCTCGTGGGATTCACTAAGACGAATTTTAATATACCTAATTTGTTGAAAAAATAACGGCGACGTGATTCGCCACACGTCACGTCCTGATTCCTACGAGAAACAACTGATGGAGAGCCGTTTCACTGCGATGAATGTGAGAGGAAGAATGGATGAAAGGATGGATGAGTGTGGAGGAGGGAGCTCTGTGGTCTCTGCCAACCCCTGCGGGGGATAGGCGTGAATATATAAAAAAAATAAAATTTTGTGTTTTGCTAGTTTTTTAGTTTTTTGCGTCTATTTATTCATTTCGTAATTGAATTTGGCTTAGGTACAGGTCATTTTATTCCGAAAGTTTCATTACTTATACAAGAGAGACGATCACTTCGCCCAGTTCGTGAGACCGGGAAATATTATTGTAAATATATACACTCCTCGGCGTCCCGTGGAGCATTTCGCGTGCACAGACGCAGCCTTGGGTTGTAATGCAGCGCACACAATAGAGTCACGAGGAAAAGGATGCATCGCTCGTCTCTCTGTCCATCGCTTACTCATCGAGACAACCTTGAAGGCAGCCAAAGTGTTCGCGTGGAGTAGCAGACGCGTGCGCTTTGCACCTGTGGACTGAAACTCATTTACATTATCAATTTATTTTATATATATGTGTGTGTGTGTTTCTTTTATTTAAATTGTAGTGTATTTTGTGTATAATGAACGATTAATTATGAAAAAGCCGCTTTTGGAGTCAATGCTCGTTGGTTCGAATCCCGCATACAAATAAAAATACCTTACTACTTATGTAGGGTACAGTAGTGATACATTGATATATGTATGTATCACTAATTTATTAAAACTTTTTATATGAACATAATAAAACCTTTTATAAAGCGTGAAAAACTGTAAACTGTAACTCTTGGTAACAATATAAGATGTGTACCATATCAGGCCTACGTAAAGATCGGCAACGCTTCTGTGACTCGCGGTGTCGCGGATGTCAATGGGCGGCGTTGATTGCTTTCCATCGGGCGACACGCTTGCTCGTTTGCACTCCTATACCATAAAACAAATAGCACATATTTCAAAATCTAGTGAGATTAGTATTTTTTTCACTTAGCTTACATTTATTCAATATAAACGTTCATGTCTTTGTTTTAAGCACTATAAATTTGTCTATAATAATATTATATATAAGTCTTTATTTCATAAAGCTAGTTCTTATATTTAGAAGTTAATGAGGTTTTTATTTAAACAAACCCACTTTCTTTGTGGTACAATATTTATATATTACAAAATTTAACTTTCCACACTGCTACAATGAGAGTACAGATAAGATTGTTATCGTTGTAGTAAATATAATCTGTATGCGATCCTTTATCCTTGAGCAAATTTCCAAGCAAAGTAACTCACACAATAATCGATCTTAATGTACATAAATTAAATTTTATTTGACAGTAATCGTAACGCTCATATAAAACGAAGATAAACATGTATGGACTATTTACTAATCTTACTCAAATTACTAGAAGGATCGACAAATTGGCGCGAAAATGTCCGCCATTACATGACGCCACTGCAAAACATTTAGGACTGTATGTGACCAGTATAAAGCTGAATTTCGTTTGCGTCTGACGTTATTTCTCGACCTGTGCATGAAATCCCTTACGCACAAATATCTAAGAATAGCGCTAAGATCGGAAATGAAATTGTTTATACAGTTAAAATCACTGACGAACACTAAACAAATTTATTCGTAGCTATTGCGTCGCAGAATGTAGCTCAGTTGTTTGTGTGTTAGTTAGTCAACGACGTATTAAATGGAATATTTCTATAAGGAAGATTTGATTATGCCTATCAGGTAGATATATAGAATTGACTTCATTTTAGGCTTGATTTTTCAACGGATTGCTGTGTGATAACATTCAATAGTGGAATAATAATGCGCGAATGATTTTTGTTTTGTATGGAAAATTTGAAACATAATAAAGAATAACAGATTATATTTACTTTAATATGTAAAGATAATGTGAGAATTTTTTTATATCGGAAATAAAAAAAAATTCAATGGCGTGTTAGTCATATAGGTTTATCAAATAAACGGAGGTATACGGAATAATTTAATTATGTTTATGTATGCCTTAGCAAATAGTTATTAAGAAGAAATAGCAAGTACACACATTTCTTGAAGGTCACAAAAGCAAATCTACACATTTCTCAAAGACCGATAACATTTCTGCACTAACTATCGTGTCGTGAATGTTGTGAGTGGCGTTTTTTACTTTATTAATTAATATTTTTAATTTAAATTCAATGAATACGGTTTGGTAATATTTGGTAGAAAATAAATCAGGGGTAGAAGTACAAACAATAAATAATGATTTATAAAATTAATTAAAAAAAAAACTGTCAATATATATTTTCTATAACATGCGAAACAGATAATGCAATAAAAAGTAAAAAAAAAGTTGAAGTGGCCAAGAGCGAGATTCACCTACTTAAAAAAAAGTAATAAACGGACAAAGGCACGCACGTATAAGGCCTCTCAAATCTAAGAAGTACTCAATCACTTCCGTAATCTCACCCACCGGCCGAGGACGCCCGGTGCAGCCCGATGCAGCCTTGCACTCGTCTAGCGACTTGTTGCATCTGTGCGTACTACCTGGGCGTTCACACTTGGCAATAGAATTCAATTTTCCAGTTTCCCGCGCAACAAAGGGCCTTTGTTTTTTCTCTTTTATGTTATTTTCAAGCAGCTAGCGAGTTGGGAAAACATGAATTGGTTTTTCTTTTTACAGAAAAAAACGCAACTAGAATTGAATATTACGCGTAGTGTAGTAAATAAATGATTTTTTTGTTATAATATTATAATATACTATTTAAAATTAGTTTTTTTATTTAATTGAGTGCCTCGTACGTTTCGAATCGTCGATGACCAAGAGGAACGGCTTGATTCTCTGGCACTGCGGAGGAATTTCCTATCTCTTATCGCTTTAACCATGGAAATTGCTCCAAGTAATTGTTCGAAGTAATTCTTGCTGCTAAATTCCACTACTGCACAACTCGCCGTAAAGAAAAGTTTTATCCCCACCAAACGTTTCAATTGACGGCTTTTCAGTAGATCGGTATTCGTTTCTTGAAGCCTACAATGGCGTAAGTTTCAAAAAAAAATTAAAAATAACTTAATATCGTAAAAGTTACGAGTGAATTTTACTGATTTTTTTTTTCATAATTTGAAAAATTTTTATAAAATCATTCTTAGTTTGAGTTCAATCAACATTCAACCTGCGGCTGTACACTGCTGGACATAGACCTCCTCCGAGAAGCACCACCCAGCCCAATCTGGCTTCAGTAGTAGTTTTACTTATATTCCTATGTTCCCCCATGTGGGGCAGAGAGCGTCCACAGTGTTTTGCTATCGCGTTCTATCTTAAGCTACGCGCTTTATTTCGCTCCAGGTCATTTCGATGCTACCCGCTTCTGCTCTCACCGTACGTTGGCATGTTTGCTCGGGACGGTCAGGCTTCCTTTTGCTTTAGATGTTTCAATCAAGGGCTTGCTTAGGGATATAATTGGATTTCCGGCGGGGGTGTGGCCGATTCTCAGCTCCTTGCAACGCTTGAGGTACATACGAAGGTTTTTGAGGCAAATACAAAGTATTCCATGATACTGCTCATGGAATACTTCGTATTTACCTCAATACTTCACTTCGTAAGGCTCGGCTTAATATCTATAAGTCATGAGTTCGCATCCTCCACTGGACTATTGATGTGAACCATATCCTAGCACAATCATTATAAGCTAAGTTGGAATGGTTAAAAAGAATTTCAGTAATATTAAAAAAACATTGATAGTCTTCTTTTAAAAAAACAGTCTTATACGATTTAATATCATCTATAAGATGACTTAAGACGAAATATAATATTAATAAAAATAAATTTGGTGAATATATGATACTAAATGCTAAGGTTTTCAAGGATATGGTTAGCTTATTTAAAAAAAAACATTTCCATAGTAAACTAAAATCTCTACTATCAATAGTGCTATGGCACCCTGATCTTGAAAAGCGATATCGTATCGCTCCCATCGAAGTCTGGCCGTTATTGTTCAAGTTTCTCAACCTGAACCTTCACGCTTATCTGATGTCTACTTGCTAATTTTGGTCATAGAACTCTCGCACCATATATATATATATATATATATATATATATATATATATATATATAAAACGTTATATAAATATAACTCTATATAAGTAAAACAATCGAAAGTTCTAGCATTCCAAAATTCGTAAATGTTCCAGCAATGTGTAGTCCTTTCTAGATTTCGTCCTGTCTCTTTCCCACGCGCAGCTGTTTTCTATTAACTGTTCTTGTCACGCATTGACGGACGTCTTGTCAATTTATTTTTAAAAAGTTCTATAGTAGTTCTATCATTTCAAATTGAGATTTTAATCACTCCATAAAAAGAAATAATTTTTCATATGTGTTACGCAACATTATGTAGCTAAGGTGATGAGATATGGAAGCAATTAAGCAAGTACGTCTCCTGATGGAAATCAATCAACGCCACCCATAGACATTCGCAATACCATAGACCTCTTACAGATGCGTTGCCGGTCGTTGAGATATAAGTAGGTATGGAGACTTTTCCCGCCAATTTACGTGAGTGACGTTGGGTTTTTATTTCATTCCATCTTATATTATATTAACAGTTATGTTATTTAATTGTGGTGGTGTATTATGCAATATAGTTCGATTAGGGAGTATAAGTGAAATGATATGAAATAAATGCGTGTATCGTCACTTTTTAAGTTGACTGAAAAAGTCCACACAAGTTTTTGGTAGATCAGCCACCATTTTATTAAGATGTTTTTCAAGATATTTGATATTATTGTATTTTACTTGACACTGGCATAATAGTTATAACTAATTTAAGAAAAAAAGTATGCATGGACATTTCCCGCCAACTGACGACATTAGTGACGTTGTGTTTTTATTTCATTTTCATAATCTTATATTATTATATTATATTATTATATCAGTTATATTGTTTAATTGTATTGGCGTATTATATTTCTATAATATAATTTGATTAATTCGTAAGTGATATGAAATAAATGAGTGTATCGTGACTTTTTAAGTTGACTGAAAAAGTCCATAAAAGGTTTTGATAGAATTACCTCCATTTTATCAAAACCTAACGTGATACGTGGACTAGTTACATTTCAAGAGATTTGATTTTATTGTTATTTACGTGACACTGGCATAATAGTTATAACTGATTGTCATCAAAGAAATAATAAAATTAAAGTAGGCATGTTTTTTGGAGTTTTCCTTGAAATCCTTAAGACATAATTCAATTCTAAGATACATAAATAAAGTTTTTATTATTTGAATAAGTTAAAAACAATATAATACACAAACATTGCATTATGCAGGCATTAATTGGCAAAAAAAAAATTATCATAAACAAGGTATAGGTAAAAAATAATCTTGCAAAGCTAAAAAGAATTACCATATATCAATTAAATTTAATGAGAACTGTTAAAACCTACCTACATACATATGAAATAAAGATAGGTGCACATTATCAACAATTCAATAAAATAACAGAATACGCATTAAAGTTACTTTGAAACGTGCAAACGCTAAGGTCTATATTTCTTTGAAATCAAATCGTAAATAACTTTGCACACAAATGCTTTTAGTATGATACATGCCTATCTTAGTTGGCGTGCAAGCGATTTCATCCTCTACGATGATTGTGATAAGATGAAAAATCGTATTGGGTTTGTTAGTAAACATGTCTCAAAGCGGTTTGCCTTCCGCGATCGTTAATAAAAAAAGCCAGAAGTATTCATATAATACCTACTTGCCATAAATAACAAAGCACACGCGTCACAAGCATCGTATAGGGATGCCATGAGAAAAATATTTGTAGAGGACAGCATGCTTTATCATGACGATCTTTTTATGCAAACTTCTGTTTTTTGCATGCCGCTTTTGGCCATGAGGCCTTTACAACTCCTTGATTTGACGGTAAAGAATCGTTCTTCAAACAGATCTCAGATAAAAATACAGAACTGCCCCGTCGCAGGGTTTTAACTCGGGAAGCAAAGGATAGCCCGGACAATGTCTGACTTTACGTCGTTTCGAAATCTGACCACGTTTCATCCTAGTCCAGGGTTGGGGTAAAAAGTATCTCAACAGTCAACTGGTGTTTATTTCGAATCTGATTGTTCCATCTAACCGTCTCGGATAAGCGTGGTGGGATAATACCCATTCCTCCAGAAAAGGGGGAAACGTAGCATTGAGTGGGAACATATGTACATACATATATGAGATGATCCTTCATATAAAAGTCTGGACGAAATGAGTCAATTTTGTTCACAAAATTATCTCCAACGATTAGATATCGCTCATATATTAATTAATATCTTAGTTTTGATTATGGCCGAGGCAGAAAATAAGTTTTATTTTTTTTTTAAATACATTGACCAAACTTTTTGGAAGGCTGTTTAAAACCTGAATAAAAAGATCATTGTCTAAAAATATACATATATTTTCTATTATGAAGTTGTTTGCTTGTTTATTAAGAAGTAATGTATCGGATTTTTCCCGCCATTTTACATCAGTGACATTGTCTTTTTATTTGATTTTCATAATCGTATATTATTGTCAGTTATATTGTTTAATTGTGGTGGCGTATTATACAAAATATCGTTTGATTAAGGCGTATAAGTGAAGTGATAAGATGAAATAAATGCGTGTACCGTTTTTAAGTTGACTGAAGCCACCGTTTAATCAAGACGTAACGTGATATGCAAGAATGGTTATATTTCAAGAGATTTGATGTTATCGCATTTTACTTGACACTGGCATATTAGTTATAACTAATTGCCATCAAAGAAAAGAAAATAAATATTTAATGGTGGTACATTTCCCGCCAATTTGTCACTTCTGTTGTCTGTATTTTTATTTCATGTTCACAACCTAATTTTACAACATTTAATTATGGTCATAAAATGTTAATATTTTTACTTTATTTAAAAGCATTATAAAACTTAGCTTTGGTATTTTTTCGAGAACATTCAAGACACAAGTAATAATATAGCGTTTTTGATATTGTATCGAGAACATTAAATGTAAAATCATTTAATTCTTTCTTTATAGTCATTGTACTGCCATTTCAAATCCCATCCCATCCGGATATGTCGGTGTGGCGGTCAAGATATCAATTCCGGCGCGAACGCTGACTGAGTGCGACCCTACGGCGTGGGATCGAGGTGGGGGAGGGGAGCACGCTGGTGGGGAGATGCATTTCGAAAGTTGCACCAAATGCGTCGCCTTGACCCCAATCTATACGTCTGCCGTTGGAACACACACGCACTATTACATTTTTTTTTTCCTCTGCAAACGATACGATGGACCGTTCCGAGTGATAGCCCAAATTACTGTTCCCTTATATTTGTATAATGAGATTGTATTCTATTTCTTACGATATTGTCATACCAACCTAATCTTAAGTATAACACAATTTACTAAAACTTCTTCTCCTACCTGTAAACAAAGGAACGACATTAAAAGTTTGTTCTTTTTCTTTTCTTTGATGGCAATTAGTTGCAACTATTATGCCAGTGTCAAGTAAAATACGATAACATCAAATCTATTGAAATGTACTAGTCAGATTATCGACCTTACGTCTTGATAAAATGGTGATTATTCTACCAAAACAATCGTATGGACTTTTTTAGTCACAATATACCTATTTATTTCATATAACTTCACGTATACGCCATAATCGATCTATATTGTATAATACGCCACCACAATTAAACAATATAACTGATAATAATATAAGATTATAAAAAATTAAATAAAAACACAACGTCGATGTGTAAGTTGGCGGGAAAAGTTAAG
Organism: Baronia brevicornis; assembly: GCA_031353405.1. NCBI lineage: Eukaryota > Metazoa > Arthropoda > Insecta > Lepidoptera > Papilionidae > Baronia > Baronia brevicornis. The sequence goes on from JASFAT010001005.1 coordinate 345,044, forward strand.
TTTATTCTTAAATATGTCAATTCCATCCTAATTACACTTAGTTGAATTATTAATAGTTTTAATATCCCTCACAAAAACAATTCTCTTCACTAATCTCCATGTTGTATTCTACGTACTGCTTTACCGACGAAGTTTTGTATACATTCGAATCTGCGCGGCAAAATTTTAGTTCAAAATATATATTCATATTTTTTATATATTCACGCCTATCCCATTGGTCGCTTTTCGCCCTCGTGAGAATCAGGATGTGACGGGTGGCGAACCACGTCGCCGTCATTTTTCGACAAATTAGGTATATTAAATTCGTCTTAGTGAATCCCACGAGCCGCAAGGGAAGATGGAGGTCAGCCCCAGCAGAGCCCTGCATGCTGAGGTAAGGCACCATAGTCCCCGGGGGAGCCCGACCCCGGGACGATCGGCACGCTTCAGTAGTTCAAAATTAAAGAAATAAATTCTCTTTATATTCATTTCTATATTCTTTTTGTACGCATTTCAGTACAAATGATGACTTAATCCCGAAAGGCATTCTTTACCAGTCATCTTTTGGGTAGATGGAAAACATTTTTTAAGAGTAGATACAATATACATAAGAAAATAATTAGTTAAATCAATACATAAACATATAAAAAGATAGATATGTTTTTCTACGTACATTTTTTTTTTCAAAATATTTTAAAAAAAACACAGAGGCATTTTTATTTGTTTATTTATTTCATGTGTAAACAACAGTTTATTCTACGATGTATTATATGTAAGATAGTTCTATAACAATAAAATTAATTACTCTTTTTTTATTACTAATACGTTACTATTTCTTCCGCTCTATTTCTATAATCATTTATCTTTCTCCTCTATTCTATTACTAATTTTTAATACCGCCCTCCGTCTTCCATTTAGTTATTATTTTCGCAGAAGCAGGCAATGTCTCTGCTGTGCCCCTCGTTTTACAGATGTTCATAAATGGTGGTGATGGATGACCTTGATGATGATGACCAGCTGCTGTTCTTTGAATACAGAAAATTCACAGCTACACATAATGCTCTGTACATGTCCCATATTAATTACAGTACATTGCATTATTTATTAATTAACATTTTGTGCCTTATAGACTCAGAGAGAGAATCAGGAATTCCGGAAATATATATAAAAATAGAGAGACCGCGTCTGGGTAAACGTAGTGTGGGACGCCCTCCGGCTAGATGGTGCGACGATCTGCGCAGGGCGGCTGGCAGAAACTGGATGCGTGTAGCCGAAGATCGGGCTAGGTGGCGCTCCATGGGGGAGGCCTATGTCCAGCAGTGGACTGCCGCAGGCTGCTGCTGATGATATAAAAATAATGCAAAAGCAAATTCGAGCATTCTGGATTTTACCAATAGTAATTAAAAAAAACTAAATCTGAAAGGAAAAATACGTACTTAAATAATTTAATATTATTTCTGCTTCTACGATTACCGAAGCAAATAAATTAAAAAAATATTAGTTAACATTAACATATAGTTTATTCATTACTGCAAAATCAATATCAACATTGTTCATCTGCCGAAAATACCAATACACAGGATTTTGCTGGCCACTTACATAAACACATACCGAGTTCCCGTCAAATATTTAAATAACGTTCCTAAAATACGCGCGTCAAAACCACCTTAAAAATACAGATAACGAATACAATCGCGACAAACACGAGAGTTCGCAAAATAAATATACAATGTTTACATGTGTGTTGTTATTAGTAAAAAGTAATCAGTGACATGTCACTTTTGTTTTAAAATTGTTTTTTTATTTATTTGGATTCACCTTGGCCAACATGGTGCATACAAATTTTCTTAGTAAAGTCAAAACGGAAATAAATACGCGGAAATTCGCTTCTTTAGGTCAGTACCATGTTATTACCGATGTGTTAATATACGTAAAGATATAAATAGCTATTTGTTTGTTTATAATTAATTATTTGACGTAAATTATAAAAAAGACCTCTGACATTCGATTAGAATTCAATATGAAATTTTTGAAAGCTCAGCAAACCAAATTAAACACCCTTTGTGTTTAATTTGGTTTTACAATCATTATTATATTATATTAATTAAATGTTTCATCTTCAAATAGTATTTTGTGATTTTATTAGATTTTTACTAAGTGCTATGTGAAACAAGCATATATTTTAGAGAAAGAAGTGAGAGAGCTACATGATAGTACCAAGACAAATTACATTCCAAAACTATTTATTATATACGCTTTTATACGTATATACATATATATTACTATTTTTTATATTAATACTTTTGAAAGACCAGCAATATTTTGTTGGAAGATTTATTAACTTCTATCCTTTAAACTTTTACGTACTATAAAAGCGAACTATGTTAGTTCGAATAAAACGTATTAGTGGAGTCATATTTTAAAACACGAATGTATCGTTTTAAGTTGACAGCAAAATTTCATAGGTTTTGGTAGAATAGCCGCCATTTTATCCAGACGTAATGTTACAAGTTGATTAAACATTTCTAGAGATTTGATATTAATCCATTTTACTTGACACTGGCATAATAGTTTTAACTAATTGCCATTAAATAAAAGAAAAGAAAAAGCAACTTTTGATATAATATTAATAATTTTTGTAATTTGTAAGACAAATAAAAAATAACTTAATCATCATTAAAGACCTAAATACGTTCATGGCTGGAAATTCTATCACATGTTAACACAATTGCAGGCTGCAGAGTGTAAAAAACACTTAAACATTCATATATCTTTAGCATGAGACATAATCTCCAAAGCATTATTAAATAGACTAATTAAAATATATTGCAAATCCGCCATCTTGTAACCCGAACTTAAATGACAGCAATAAAGGGAAACAAGTTTTACTTTGCTCTTCTTTATTGATGGTCAGTATTGTTTTTATTTAACTTTTTTAAATTAAGGCTATAACCATTTGAAACAAAAGTCAAGGATGAAGGAATTATTTACTGTCACATAAAATAGTTTAAGAATTATTTAAAATTTAAATTATTTTACAAAACTAAATTTTTAAATTACTAAACATAATTTTAACGTTTTATCAAAAGTCTTATTAAGTCTTCCTTGATGACAATTAGGTATAATTATTATGCCAGCTTCAAGTAAAATATAGTAACAACAAAAAATATTTATCATTTTGGATTGTAATAGTCAGCTTGTCAATTAATATCTTCATAAAATGTTGCCCAATCTACTAAAACTTTCTATGGGCTTTCACTATCATAATAAAATATCACTATACACACATTTACATCATTTCACTCCACTAATACGCTTTATGAACTATATTTTACAATATTCCACTGGAATTAAACAATATAAGTGGTAATAACATAAAATAATAGAAACGCCTACGGTGCAAATGGCGGGAAAAGTTCTTATCAAAACTTCCTGTACCTTAACTTTTTAAACTAAAAAATCACTAGCAATGCGTTCATTTAGTTTCACATCAGCTTTGCATTTTAGTAGTTTTGGGTACTTCTGTTTTTTTTAACTTCAATGTATGAAAAAAAAAAGTATTAAATCACCAGCATAAATTCGGGGCTAAAGTCCAGATTTACTTATAATCTCATGCTTAAATAAACACTGTATAATGACAACGAAATACAGAAATACATGAAGAGCTGGCAACACTGGCATGTGATAGCTTCAATAAACACGTGTGTATGTCCCCCCGTCGTACGCAAGCTCAGGCGCTGACGTCACTCGTCGCGTCAACTTGCTTCCAGGGGCGCTGTGACATGCGACACTATTTCAAAATTATAAATACTACACTCACGTTAATTGAAATACAACGAAATTTGTTTCTTATAAAGCTTGCCGTCCCTTTTATGGCCCCGAAAAATATTTAATATCATATTCTTTGTTATAATATACATATATGTTATTATATATAACTATATATATTATACTAAACAAAACTAAAGACGAGAATCACCGATCTAGGTCCGTATTTATATTGGTGTCCGGTGCCAGAATTAGGTTTTCAAACTGAACCACTACTTTCAAACAAGGAATATTCGACCATATTTACATTTAGTTATAGAATTTTTTAAATTATTTTAGTTATATTGATCTCATTTCACAATTATATAGGTTGTCTGGTGTCAGAATTGGATTTTCAACATTAATTACTACTTTCAAACAAGGAATATTTGACCATATTTATATAATGTTATAGGGTCGAATAATCCTTGTTTGAAAGCAGTTAAGTTTATTTATTGTTTAAATAAATTTATTTATATATGTATCCTTACTTAATATGATAACAAAAAAAAATTAAATCTTATTGTTTAGAAGCAAATTGTAGATAATTTTAGTACACAAATGGGTCAATTTTAGGAGGAAATTTTATCTATAACGCTCAGCGCTGTGAGAATTAAAAGGTGGAGGAACGATTTCTCCCCTTCCTACCCGCCTCCTTCCTCCTTTAGAAGCCCAACTCGAATTGTCTATAGTTGCTATTAAGGGCTGATGGTTTGCCAACAGCACAGCGAGATCCATGTCTTACACCATTGACACTGGTTTCTAGCAAATTTCTTTATCATTCTAAATATTTTTTAATCGAGGGTTGTGGATCTGCGTTTCTCTCTGATTTAAAGATGACCATGGATTGTAAACATCTGGCAATCCCTTTGCTCATTAGTCTTTTATTTCTATAAAAAATATTACTAATTCTTAGTGGTCCTATTTTTCGTACTAAGAGGTCTAATCTTAAAAAAGTTTTAAAAAATTGAAATAAAAAATTCTGATACATTTAATATTTTTTAAGTGATTAATTATTATTGTTAGTAATGTCTTATAAAAATGAATAAATGGTATAATTTTAAGGGTATATTAATTAGATTATTATTAGATATTGAAGTTAGGTTCAAAGTTTTCGTCGTCGCACTTCGAAATGATAATGGCAACCCACTCATTCCTCTTTCATTTATTAATATTGTCAATTACGTCCCGTTTTGCGTACTATACGAACAAAATCAACACGAGAGCTATTATTTATTATAGAAAGGAATAATTATAGCCTTTTACATTATAACGACATTGTCCATCACCCGTGACGTGGGAGTAAAGAATGCACGCAACTCAAAACACAATCTATATCCATATGCACATGTATTTTGAATATAGAATTGTGACGTAGGTTGTTTTTAATATCTCCAACAAAAAAATAAGACAAAAATAATCGATTTAAAACATGGATTAGGTTTAACTGTTGTTCTTTTCGTTTAAACTCTTATCCCCCGATTATTCACATTCTTACCCTAAGGTAGGCGATACTATACCCTAGGGTAAGAATGTGAACTATAGTATATGTAGTATCAGCAGCGTTGGTTAGTTATCATCAGGTGAGTTGCATGTTTGTTGACTTGTCGCTTCCATAAAAATAGTTTTCTTCAAACTTTCCATGTTCCGTCGGGCACGTGGAGAAAATGTCTGATCAGTTGCGCCTATTGTAATGTATCAGGGGAGCAGATCTATACGTGTTTAGGAGATGGTGTAACGAAACCTAGTTACGTATGAGACAGTTCACATTTGTGCGATGTCGTGTATTGTGCAAATGAAAATACTTGTACTTCTTACATCGAATCTTATTAGTAGAATAATATATTAGCCATATTATGCAAGCTATAAGAATACTACATTGAACACATACACACAGAGGCGTTGCAAAATCTCTGCTAGCATCTGAGAAACGTAAATGCTTATTTTTAAAGCCTCCAATATCGTATCGGTTCGGAAATAACGCTGAAAGAAAGCTGTGATTTCCAAAATATGAAGAGTGGTGATGATTTCTTTTAAATGTTAAATAAAGGTTCATTTAAATTTATATATTAGTTTAAATGAACTTCCATATAAAATTCAATTCAATTTATATAGAAGTTCATTTAGTTACTCCTTCGGACATACTGTTACTAATTAAATACATTTCAAATAATGAACTATAGTACATAATTCAAAAATATCTAGATATAATCGCTTATAATAAATGATATTATATTTTCCTTTGCAATTATTCATACATTTGTTGCGTAAATTTAGAATGTTTATGCGTGTGTCATATTTTTTTTTTAAATCAGAAATAGAAGTTTACCTTGAAAACTAAACGTAAATTTAAAAAAGGTGTCTCATAGCAAGGTTCATTGCAGTTATAATATTTACTCCAAATATACATCTAGTCACTGTCTGTACACACTGAGATAATACGTATAAATAAATATTATTTTGATTCATTACGTATTACGTTCGCTTTGTTTATTCACAAGTTTTATTAATTTTATTGATCATTTTGTATTTTATGTTTAATAAAAAAAAATTATCCATTTGTCTTGTCCACTTGCATTGTCTACGCATATAATTTTATGTTAAATGAAAAAACATCCATTTGTCTTGTTCACTTGCATTGTCTACGCATATAATTTTATGTTAAATAAAAAAAAAAACATCCATTTGTCTTGTCCAATTGCATTGTCTATGCATATAATTTTATTTTAACGGTAATATAATACAAGTCTCATCCTTCTTTACACGATGATGGATATTTCCATCAAACTTTAAAATAAAAACAAATTACAGTAACGTTATTAGCAGACACAATATGAAAACATCAAGAAAACACTACAAATAAAGAACCGATTATATCTTAGCGGCATCATCATAATATTTTTCAATTATTTTATATTATATATTTATACTTGCATTTTTTAATACATTTTTCTTATAATCCAGATCATGGATTATATTACCGTGATTTCTTTCACAAAAAACGAAAAACATATGAAATGAAGAAGGGTTAAATCTATATTTTCTCCCTGCCTCCGGATCTCAACCCACCTACGAAGTGTAGTAGCTAAGCTACCATTCAGACACCGGTTTCATTGGGGAGTGTGGTACTTCCCCGGGCGAGCCGGCCCATTTATGCTACAGACATATAATATGCCATTCTTGACATAGTATTCGTCTGCAGCGTGGCTCTACAATTACCTACTATGTGGACAGACAGCATTTTTACTTAACTAAGATCCGCGACAAGCGACGAAATAGGAAAATAAATATTTATATAAATACAAAAAGCGTTCTTCCAGACAACCGTTGGATGGACACGATGTTGAACTAGATATCTATTATTAATGGAGTCAGGCGTTACTTTGCGGAAATCCATCACTATATGTACAGTCAAAAGTTTTACTTAGCTAAGATCCGCGACAAGCAAAACAATAACAGAAAATTAACAATGTGTGTTTCTCTGTTGGGTTAAGTGGATTTATTTGGAACTTAAACAAAAAAACTTACCGAAAATCGGCCATCAATTCTCCACCCACCAACCACTATACACAACGCCAAACACACATTATCACTTTTCTGTTATTGTTTTGCTTGTCGCGGATCTTAGCTAAGTAAAACTTTTGACTGTCCATATAGAAAATTGCGACCAAATCGCACGGTAGTGGACGGTAAGTCATCCTGATGATGAGCAAGATGGTGGAGATGAAATTTATTTTTTACATATAAGTGTAAGATTGTGAAGTATCCGATTGTTCATTCGATTATTAATTGTGTATTATGTCTGTGCAATCGTATGAAAGGTGCGAGTGAGAGGACAATATGATAGAAGGAGAGAGTTGAAAGGAGGTTAGAGTAGTTGTTGGAAGTGTAACGAAGTTGTAAGATTTGGATTGGATTAGATTCGAAGATGTTAATGCTGGTAGCCTATTGGCTTTAACAGCTTTATCGCATTCAGGGCCCTGAATGCGGTTGACTGCGGCTGAATAAAGCTGAATACGGCCTGATGCCGTGTCGGAGGTACACATATGTGTGTGTGCTGATTTTAAACTCGTCATGATTCTACGTTAAACATGTAGGGGAGGTTGAACTTTAGTAACTATAGTCCCTATTAGTCCCATAGACCCTAAGGTCTAGGGGGTGAGAACCGACCGGGTACGTGAGAGAATCTCGTGTAAGCGGCCGGTGTAGAAGTGTTCCCTACTCTACGTGCTCGGCTAGAGCCGGAGTGCGTGTGAGTGTTGGTGTCGTGAGTGGATCCGAACGACGCTGTTTCGTCGTCCGGATCGTGTAACACGTTACGCGGGCGTCGTCTTTTCGGGCGCGCGTTTAAATCGGGTGAATAAGTTACCGATTGTACCACCAGTGGATTCGGATGGGATTCGGATCTCTCAAAATGTTTCTTAGAGAGTGTTTTAAAGTGTTGTTTGACGCTCGGCAAGTTAAGGTCGCAGTGGAGGTCAATATTGCGCTGGAACCACTGAGCATCGGTGGCTCGACGAATGAAGCGATTTTGTATCACTTGAAGTTTATTTCTTTTTCTTTTATGCACGTGCGCGGAGGCGACACTTGCGTAGGAAATGATTGGCCGGACGCATGTTTTGTAAAGAAGCAGCTTGTGTCTGAGGGACAGTTTGCTGCGGGCGTTAATTAAAGGGTGAAGACGACCTAAGACGAAGGCCGCTTTGGATCGAGCGTTTTGAATGTGTTTAATAAAATTCAGGTGATTGTCGAGGGTGACGCCTAAATATTTGACAGACTTTTTCCACGGGATAGGTCTGCCAAAGAGAGTGATATCTAAGAGTCGGCCGCCTCGTTTGTGGGAGTCTCTACTGGTGCCCCTTGAGAAATAAATTGCTTCACTTTTCTCGGGATTTACCTTGATTCTCCATTTTCGGAACCATCGAAGTTGTAAGAGCTAAAGTTGTTTATAAAGATATTAATAACGATGTTAAGGTGAAATGTTGTAAAATATATAAATAAAAGGTGTTATTAAGAAGTCTCAATTAACCCCCCAACCCTACATAAGCATATATAAAAACAATTTCCTTTCCTCTCTCTGATATCACGTTACTTTTTTTTCGTCTTTTCTTTGATGACAATTAGTTATAACTATTATGCCAGTGTTAAGTAAAATACAATAATATCAAATCTCTTGAAATAAAACTAGTCAGCTTATCACGTTACGTCTTGATAAAATATTGGCTTTTTTAACCTTCTATGGACTTTTTCAGTCAACTTAAAAAATCACGATACACGCATTTATTTCATATAACTTCACTTATACAGGTTAATTGAACTACAATATATTGTATAATACGCCACCATAATTAAACAATATAACTGATAATAATATAAGATTATAAAAATGAAATAAAAACACAACGTCACTGATATAAGTTGGCGGGAAAGGTCTATCACGTTACTAAAAAAAAAACTTTACAATCGTTTTAGCAGATTATAAAAGCGATATCAATCGGCCATGTTGGTAAATGCTAAACAGTTCGCGGAAGAGGGAAATTGGGGCAATAACGCTCGGTAGAATAGTCCGTCGCCATGACCGTCTGGCGCAGAGTTCATTGTTTTGAGTACAAACGCAATATTAATTAGAATTAGCTTTGCATATTCAAAAACAACGTTGGGCTGTTCGAATGGTGGATGAACAAGGTCTCATCGAACGACTATATTATTTAACATTATTGAGAGATATCTCATCTCTCGGTATCTTTTATCGTTTTTACCGTAATAAGTGTTCCGAGGAATTGTTCGGGATATTTCCGGCCTCTGAATTCCACTACCGCATAATTCGCCGCAAGGAAAAGTATCATCCCCACCGTCTGGATGAGTGGCGATCTAGTACGGTGCATTTTTCCAGAAATTTTTTTCCATTCACCACTACCCTATGAAACCAGATACCTTCAGCGGTATTTTCTAACCGATACGATATTGGAACCTTCAAAAAACAAGGTACCTCATATCTAAAAAGCCGGCAAGGCATTCGCAATGACTACAATGCTGCAGATTACAATGAGCGGCGTTGATTACTTTCCATCAGGTGACAAGTTTGCCCGTTTGCCTAAAACATAGAAAAAATGATCTTTGATGAGTATTAAGAATAATTTGTTAGAAATTTTTTTCAGTTCTTATGTGAACGATGATTTCCATCGTTAAACTAAAAATTACAGATGCGATCATAGTTCCAGGAAGAATCTCCATAAAAAAAAAATAGCACTTGTAGCGTTAAAATAAAAAAAATAATATAAGTGTGTTGCTATTAAAAATATTATTAAAACTTTAATGAAAATTAAAAAAAGACATTAATAAACGACATCAAAAGTTTATTTGTCACAATCGTTGTGAAGTACCTCTTCTCAATATAAATGATTTCAATCGAAACATGCTGTTGACGCATGCATCGCTCGCCCAACCAAGCGTTGATTGCAGGCTCAAAAAGGAAAATAAATGTTCAAGAGCGAGATTCCTACCTTTGATTTCCTTGTAAACTTACCATTTTAATTGCGATGCGGTAATGGCAGTTTAGAATCAAAGCACGCTTGTTGTGACTCAAGTAAAGTGTAATTATGATTAAATTAAAAAGAAATTCATTTCGAAGCAACTTCACACTTGTACTGAATAAACGTAACCCAAACGGACAGTCAGAAAATTGCGATCTCGTTACCGCTCCCTAATTATGTTGAAATAATACACCCGAACGTCGGCCATTGTTTGTCCAAAAAAAATGTTTAAACCGAACTCAAAAATGCAAATGGCGCAATTAAAAAAAAAACAAGTCTTCCCGCGAAAAATGACGACGCAAGATGGCCGCCCTATTTAGATCCTGCCTTCTATTGGCGCGCTAGCTTTAAATTTAAAAATGGAATGCACTGTCCTTGGCGTGCAAGGTTCGTTGACCTTCCGATGCATTTTGGCGATTTCCTCACGATTCGAAATAGGCGTAAACGCCAAGCCCCACTGTTAATGAGTTGTATATCTTTCTTCTTTGACTTCAAGTAGATTTTTGTTTGGCGGATAATATTGTATGGAATTGCCAAGTCTGTTAAAGTTGTTTCATAAATTTGAACTTACAACGTTCACAAGTTGAGTTTAAATTCACAGTCACGCATACTATTTTATTTATTAACGTTAATTAATATTCATTCTTACTTGAATGCGTGATGGTTGAATTTACTTTGCAAATAATGGTGTAAACGGGAATGAAGACTTATCATGCCCACAGAAGGTGAGCTAGACAGAGAGGACTTTTTGTGCATTATTTTCGGTGCAAAGGCTTTCGCATTAGCCGAGGTTTCAAAGTGGTTAAGCACTTGCATTAATTTTGTTTTTTACACGTCTGTACGTGGATAACTTAACATACAGCCACTGACAGTAACTATTCCTTCAGTTTTGAATTATTACAAACAGAAGTATTATGTGGTTTCTGACATAAAAAAATTGCCAACCCATTACTTTTCATGGGTGTCATAGGAGGCGGCTATATCACCACCAATCCATCTGTTTGGACAAGCCCCTCAATTTTTAAAGTCAGTGTCCAGCATGGAATCAATATCAATATCAATATCAGCCTGCGGCAGTCCACTGCTGGACATAGGCCTCACCCAAGGCGCGCCACCTAGCCCGATCTTCGGCTACACGCATCCAGTCTCTGCCAGCCGCCTTGCGCATATCATCGAATGGAATATTACGACTATATCGATGATGACTGCTGAAGGTTATATAATATGAGTATAGTTTAATACTGTTCATATTCCGCACAAATAGTCTTCTCGGTGTTAACTCTTATCTTTTCTTTTCCTTTGATGGCAATAAACTATAGCTATTATGCCAGTGTGAAGTAAAATAATATTTTCACGACATGCCTTGATAAAATGGTGGCCGTCCTATAAAAACTTGCATGGACCTTTGCAGTTAATTTAAAAATACACAATACATGCATATATTTAATTTTAATTCACTTCTACACCTTAATGAAACAATACTGAGTAATAAGTCACCAGAATTAAACATTATAATTCATAATAAAATGAGATTATAAAAATGAAATAAAAACTCAACGTCAATAATGTAACTTGGCGGGAAAATTCCAATGTCGACGCCTATGTTTTTGATAAATAACTTTTTTTAATGTATTCAATCAAGTATTGTACATATAAGTATAATAAATTCTGCCTCTAATCTGAACCAATGTTATATATCAAGCCCTATCCTTGCTAGGAGTTGTAAACGTCGTTAAATTATAGAAATTCCTAATGGCCGCTCAAATAAAAAGGACCTAAATACGTCGCACATTCATGGACGAGTCATATTACAAGAACTACTGAAAACCAATAGAAGTGCCATGACCTAAGACACAAGAATAGTGTTAGGTAGTCTAGCAAAAAAACAACGTTGAAATAATTCGCCGATTCTAAAACCGGAACTCTACGTCAAAAGTTAAGGTGCTCGCCAACTAGTGTTGTCGAAACTCATAAATTTCTTGTGAGCCGGTCGGTCTTTAAGTAAAAAATTATGAAATTATGCTAGAATATAAAGGAATCTTGGTCAATATGTCAAACCAGATAGACAGACAGATTTATTTCCTCTGCAGATACAGTATAAAATGGATAAAATAGAGAAAATTAAATTACTTAAAACTAGATTTATTTTTATATTTAAAATAAACTATGTGGACATTTAGAACTTTTACTAAGCTAAGATCTGCGACAAAAACTGAAACATAGTAATGTTTGTTTTCTACAGGAAAAAGTCGATTTTCGGGAAACTTAAACTAAATCTTAGCGAAAAAACGGCCGTCAGCAACTCTCCACTTCTTATCCACTATCAACAACACCAAATACACTCCATCACTTTTCCACCTTGCACACGACACGTGTTTCGCCTCAACAGGAGGCATCATCAGGTATAGTAGACTCTACGGAAGACCAGTCTTGCCATTACAATGAGCGCTATATATAGACAGCACCCCCATCTACAGCGTAACATAGAGACACACTGTCCACATAGTAATGGATTTCCGCAAAGTAGTCTGACTTCATTAATCATCATAAGATGAACTATTTATATTAACACATTAAAAATAAATGCAATGTGCATACTGCAGGGTGGAAATGGGTGATGATTCAGTCACAACTTACACTCGTCGAGCAGAAAACTAATTTTCTAACAAACCAATAATATTCATTTATTTAAGCAGCAATATCTCAGTCAGTGAGTCTCGGGTTTACGATCTGAATGTCGTGAGTTCGTATCTTTCACTGGACTATTAATGGGATTAATAATGGGATATCTTAACATAAAACTTATTAGGTTAGTTGGAATGGTTAATAAGAATTCTAGTAATATTAAAAACATTCCTAGTTTTCTTTCTAAAATTCTACTCCGTGATGTCCGAAATGGAATAGGACCACCCCATTTTTTACAAGTATCGTTTGCAACAGTAGTCAGACAGCAAATACTAATAGATAGGCCTCGGTGTATACCTTAGTAACAATAACCATATTACAATCTCGAATTCTCCTGACAAGCATGGGAATTAAGAGAACATTTTTAAAAAAATAAAAATTAACTAAATGACCTTGAAATACAACAGAAGTAGTGTGTTAGCACCTCAAATGGCAGGCATTTGAGTCTAACATTACGAAAATAAACCAAGAGTGGCTTTCAAAGCAAACAAGCCAGTAGTGAAACCGAAATTAGTCACTCGGGCTATAGTGCAACGACTCACATAGAGATGGACAATATATTTCTAGCTATCGATAGATTTTTGGGAACTCCGTTTTTATAACAAAAATTCATTTTTTATTAAAAAATTAAATCACAATATTTTATTAAAAGAATTCTTAAATAAAAGTCATCAACGTCATCAAACTACGTGCTACAGCTACGGATTGGTCTTGGCCTGGTCCAGAATATCCTACCAGTTCCATCTATATAGCTTTCTTCTTCCAATTTGTTACGCTAAGAGAGATCCTGTTCGATTCTGTCTTAGAACCTGAGTTTTGCCTGCTTCGGATTCCTCGCCCGTCCAGTTTTCCCTTCAATAAACGTTTGGATGCTTGGATTTCATCCATTCCTTCCATATATCCTGCCGAATGGTTCGGATATGAATCAATGATTTAGTTTCCGTATCGAGAAAAATATTAATATGATCCACAGGTATTCATTCCGAATTTTTCATGTGTACCATAATACCAAGATAATTCTGTTGAGTCTATAACTAATGTTTTTAAAAACTTGTTAATTAGCGAGTTAATATAACCTTTATACTCATTTTTCCTTTTGTTCGCATTAGCCAAATTTTCTTTATAAAAAAAACAATGTGTTATTAAGATTAATTAAGAAAAACTCTATAATGAGTTTATAAATAATGTATTTAAAATATAAAATACAGTTTTTGTAGCCTTAACAAATTAAATATAACCTTAGTTAATAAAGTCGCAATTAAATTTACAACAAAAGATAAAATAATATGCATATAGTAACACAAAAAAAAACTATTGTTATATTCTTATACAGGCAAACGAACGACCAAATTTAAATGAAAATGTCTGTGCTTCTTATAAGTCATTAAATTCATTGTCATAAAAATGGCAGTTACACCTACACCCGCAGTGTACACATTGAATATTCGCTCGTAAAGCGATAACATATAATCTAAAATCGCATGCAACAATGCGTTGTATGCAAATGGCCAAACTTTAAATTTCAAGGATCATGCACCACATCATAAAACACTTATCTTTTATAAGAATCATCAAGGCAATGGCTACAACAATTAGCATGTGTAACATAGTGTATGTGGTCAGGAAATAATTTTTTTTCATGCTGACCGTATTCGAGAATACTTGCTTCGATGTTGATTAGTATGCAACAGACAGCAGCTAATTCAAGAGGTCCGGATTGCACTGGCTGAATGCTATTTGAAATAAATAAATATTGTTACCTACATTGCACCTACTTGCCTTTGCTTAGTTTATAGGTTCAACGCACTGTCGAAATGCTTTATTCAAATGTAGTACGACGATTTCAATTGGTAATAACCTTATGACTTAGACAGAGTACAATATGAATTAAAATGCATTGTTGGAGTATGGTTACATCCTGCGATATGTAGGTAGAGTTATTGGATTTTTTTTTCACAATATATCTAGTTATAAGTGTCATTATATGTAAATTTATCAATTTATTAATTAATTTATTTATAACCTAAATACGTTCAATGCATATTAGCTCATTGCTTAATTAATTATGATCCTCATACGGTAAAAGGTTTCGGTATGCGTTTATACTAACAAAGTAATAAAATATTCATGTATTTCTAGTGTTTTCGATTCATGGTTCCTTCAATTAAATATAAACTGGTGGTAAATAACTCGAATTCGAAGATTTTTAAGAGTGGATTTACAGATAATACATGAGTTCGAATAAAATATAGTATATTCTATGCCCACTCTTCTGAAGGACGGCTGCTCACAAAGAAGAATTTCCAGTCACGTCTCAGCCCCCAGGCGGGTCATGAATATCTCAATCAAATACTAGGGTATAGCCGCATCTAAAAACTATATTTACCCACCTAAGCATGTAAAACCGTACCGTAACCGGTACGGTTTTACATGCTTACTATCAAAATAGCCAGTGATCGAGCAGCTTTCACCCTCTTAGTTGAAGTCCAAGCAATAGAAATCAGCCCCGAGGTCTGATATTTACGCACTTTTCCCAAAAATAAAAAGCTTCTGATAGTACTATTACTAAAATATGTTCTGTTGCCACCGAAAATCCCATGCTGTAACAAAACACAGGATCCCTTAACGGTATGTTTTTCTTGAAAAGCAGATATAGATGCGCACATAATTTACATTGACGACTTGAATGTTTATTCAGTTCACAAATCTGGAATGGAGCACAACAATGGAATACGGTCAAGGCAAAAGCAAACAGATACAAGCCGCATTGGCGGTGCGAAATGTTTTGCACCAATACGTCTAATCAGCGTTAGTAAAAATAAAGAAAACTCTCTCTAAGAAAGTCGCGATGAATTTATCAATTTAAATTGTTATTTTTGTGATGAGATCGGAGAGCACGCTAACCGTAGAAATCAATTTCTTCTTCTAAGAGTGCCTCTCCGATTTGCGAAGGTTGGCAGCCAATTTAGCACAAATTTCCTCGAAATCGGCAACACCATAGTAATTATGGAAGTATTGTCGGGTTTTAAGGTTTCTATGACCCGTGTTCCTATGTGATTTGGAAATTGTTATTATACAAAAAAAGATAGTACACTCGTTTTATTCTTATCCTACCAATATTATAAATGCGAAAGTTTGTGATTATGGATGTATGTTTGTTACTCTTTCACGACAAAACTAATGGACGGATTTGGATGAAACTTTACAGTAATATAGGTTATACATCGAAATAACATATAGACTACAATTTTATATAATTTTACTATTAAGTAAAAAAAATATATTTCTTCAAAATGATCTGTCACGAAATAAGTTTCGTGTGGCAGACCAAATTCCATGCGCGCGAAGCCGCGAGCAAAAGCTAGTTATGTATAAAGTAAAAATCTAATAAGTCGATAGTCGAACTATCGACCTATATACATCCCTAGTATTTCTAATTTCACGGTCGACGCGTGTCTATGTGTGCTGGCGTGTTGGTGTGCGTGACCTTGCCGCGCGATGCGTTTCGGCGGTCGTTCACCCTATAATGCATTCCCATCCCTGACTTTGGCAACATGTTGTATATATAAATGTTTTTATATCTGCACATTTATATGTATGTATAAACGAGCGGAGTTATCTATAAGCATTGAATATAAAAAAGGTAGCAAAGATACATTTGTTTAAGCCCGTTTACATTAGGTTATTGAGTTCATAATCATTATCACAAATTTATTTATTCATTTAAAACAATTATGATGTGAAATTGGATGGAGCATTGTAGTTCTCACTAGGCTGGCTGCTGTGATAACAATCTGGTCATTATTAGTTTTCGGTTATACATATAAAAATAAGTATACATTTATAATGTTATTATTTTATTAATGGATTCAGGCGCTACTTTGCGGAAATCCATCACTATGTGGACAGTCAAAAGTTTTACTTAGCTAAGATCCGCGACAAGCAAAACAATAACAGAAAATTTATAATGTGTGTTTTTGTGCTGGATGAAGTTGATTTATTTGGAACTTAAACCAAAAACTTACAGAAAATCGGTCGTCAATTCTCCACCCACCAACCAGTATACACAACACCAAACACACACTACCACTTTTCCACCTTGTAAACGACACGTGTTTCGCCCCAACATGAGGCATCTTCAGGTATAGTAGACTCTACGGAAGACAACCGAAAAATCAATTAATTTTCGGTTATTGTTTTGCTTGACGCGGATCTTAGCTAAGTAAAACTTTTGACTGTCCACATGTTATTAATTTATTTGTTTTATAACTTATTAAACCAAAAAGCATCGATTGTAAATCTGTTAAGAAAAACAATCTTTAATAGCTAAAATTTTTTTCTTTATGGGATAGGAAGGCAAACGAGCAGGCGTGTCACATTAAATTAACGAAAACAATATCTCCCGGTAGGCTTATTTTCTCCCGGTATGTTAGTACTGTGGCGTGCCTGCCGTTCTTCTTACGGCGACACCCGGGATCTTTAGGGGGTTTTTATCTTCAATTAAAATTCTTCAAAATTATATTATTTTATTCTTCTTATTTGTTTTTACATTTAAATTATATTCATTATTATAACTTTTTAATTAAAATTTAATATGTATACCGAACGGGTGACATGTCTATTTTTTATAAAAACGTCAATTGAACTAATCATTTTGTTTTAATAGAATATTATTTATTTTTAATTTTGAAAACAGAATTTAAAAAGAAATAAAACAAAGAGTTTTATTGCATTAGTAATACATTTATTAACGTATCACTACAGTACTTAGGTATGCAATACTTTTCAAAATCGCACAAAAGAAACGAAAGTTTTGTGTAACAATACGTCTGTTATGCGATAAGGCCGTCACGAACGCCATCTATTGAAAGTAAAAGATAAAAAATAATTGTTCATTTTTTAAGTTTCTTTTTTATGTTTTCCCTATATTTTTTATTCGTAAACCTTCCATGTATTATCGCGAAATA
Organism: Baronia brevicornis; assembly: GCA_031353405.1. NCBI lineage: Eukaryota > Metazoa > Arthropoda > Insecta > Lepidoptera > Papilionidae > Baronia > Baronia brevicornis. The sequence continues at coordinate 363,015 of JASFAT010001005.1, forward strand.
ATAATTATTATTATTATATAAAAATTATTCAAATCGGTCGAGCATTTTTCAACTTTTAGCGAGATTAAAAAAATACCTCTCCATTTTTATATATGTATATATATTTTTCTCTGATCGATCCTTCGTGTATGAAGATCGCGATCACCAGACTTCACCCAGTGGTTCGTTAGGCTTTTCCATTTCATGATAAACTCGCTATTTTCGCGATTATTTTGGGAATTTAGTGCAATGGTTTCCCGTTGCCTTCTACACCGGATATCTTTTCTGGAGTTATTTAGACCCGAACGCTCGCTGAAGCCTCTTCCGACCGGTTTCCCGGTCGGGTGTATGGTTATACCGCCATTGCTCGGTAGGCAGAGCCTCGTCAGTTATCTAGCAGGGAGCACCCGGTACCCGATCAGGTACCGCCGCCGAAGCGCGTGCAGGTGAGGTAGACTTGGGCCGGTTAAGATGGTATTACCATTCTCCCCTTAATCCCCATATATGTATATATACATATTTTATATCACTATAACAATTATCATATTTCTTTTCAATTTCACATACGTCGAATCATATTTTAAAACATTTCTTAGTTATTGTGTACATAAAAACATAAAGGATGTTCTCTTTTACATACATATATACATAATCGCCGTACATAATCATACATATATACACAGTCGCCGTAAAAAAAGCACAGTGTAGTGTAGTGCACAAAGTACAGTGTGATACACAGAGGTAATTTTTTTGCACACTTGTATTAGAAAAAGAAATGCATCGAAAAATCTGAGTCTAACAGCTCTACGACAAATAGGAAATTGTATACAGCGTTGAAACTGATTGTTTTTTAATGATCAGATAGATGGCTACAATTTTTTCAGAAATCTTAAGTTTTTTTTTTTCGGCTCTGGTGTTAAATTTTCATCTTTCGCTTTACCACGTTATCGCTTTTTTGCGTGGCGAAAACCCATCTCATTGATGAATAAAAAAAATCTGGATCTTGGTGATTTTTGTTGCAGCCGAATAAATATGCGTTTATTAATTTATTTTCTTTTTTACATACGCTTTGTAAAATTTTACATACGCTGTTTCGTGTGTATGATATACGTATTAGGAATTGCTTTTCTTCGATCCCCGATTGACGCCTATTTTTATTAAATTGACCCCGGAGGGTCTTTATAGACCACTTTGGCTACCTCTGACTTATACAGCATCTTGAAAATTTCAAATAAGACCTTGTGTTAATTAATAGGGATCAATTTTTAGACTTCGTCGACCCCCAAAATGAGTTTTCGTATACTTCGACCCCTGGGAAACCGATTTCGACACCAAGGAGTTATTTTTTTTATGGGATAGGAGGGCAAACGAGCAAGCGTGTCACCTGATGGAAAGCAATCAACGCCGCCCATGGACAATCGCAACACCGCAGGAGTCGCGGAAGCGTCGCCGGCCTTTTAGGTATGTTTTTTGAAGGTTCCAATATCGTAACGGTTCTGAAAGACCGCCGAGGGTAGCTGATTCCACAAACTGGTGGTGCGTGGAAAGAAGTTACGAGAGAAACGCACCGTAGTAGATCGCCACTCATCCAGATGGTGGGGATGAAATTTTTCTTTACGGCGAGTTGTGCGGTTGAGTTGTAGTCCTTCTGTGTCTCACATACATAAGGTGAGTTATAGCCAACAGCCAATCATCGGTGACATATAAGGAAATCTTCACGAATCAGTACGTCGGTGGCCTCGTCGTTTAAATGGTCGCTCCGTGTTCCAAAAGTCAAGGATTCGAGACGGCAATTAATCCAAGGAACCGTATCTTCTATACTTGGTCACTGGTATAATATGTTAGTGGAAAAATTTTAAGTTAACGAAATTTCTTTTTTTTTTAATTTAATGCAAACATTTTTATCGATTTCCGTTTAAAGATTAGAGTAATTCTACTATTACTATACAAAATGACGTACCTATTATGATTTTATACATTATTTTAATCAACAAAAAAAAAATGGCGTCGAACAATCTAGGTCGTTTTTTAAAAGTATTGAAAAATTGACTGAAACTATTCGACGCACATTTTTTTTCTGATTCAAATGGTGTACATAACCAAAACACGTAATAGTTGGCCTTAGTCAAATAAGCCACTCAAATTTATTAAATTAAAAAAAAAACTAATGTCGACATTTTGCAAATTACACCCCTAAAACCATGTTAGCAAAGAACTTAATTCTCAACTAACCTCTAACTAATTAGAAATTTAAGTGTTTGACCCAAAGCATTCCAAATTCCAACCGCTATTAGCGAGGTTAAGTAAACCGCAGCCGTCTACGAATCGTCTAGTCGACTATCACACGTCCATAATACATAGAACGTGACAAAAGTATTCAATCGCCCCGCTCGCGTCTAAAATGCGTGTGTATAGAGGAGCGGAGAGTGTCAACTAATGCTGGATACTGCGTGTAGTGTATGTAGTGGTCCTGACCTAGAGACGATAGTCGCCGCTCTAGGTCAAGGAAGGATAGACACACACATATACACTAATGCTTCGATAACGCACGGCACACATGCAACGCCATTGTGTTAGTGAGCACGCACACACAGATGTTAAGTGGCGTTCGATTTGAATTATGGCTATATTAGTTCTATTTCTGGTTGTTAGTGCGGTTTGTTATCTGTGGAGCGATGATATACGCGGGAATTTTACTGAGCTTTTGCAGATAATAATACATTTGTTGTTTTCAATAGATATGAATTATTACTTTAACTATCATACCATTTAACATAAATAGATATAAATATAGTTTGTGTCATGTTATGTTATGATTTTAGCGTTATTTTCCACATTGCGTGATTTCTTTTAGTGAGATATTAAATGTATACAAGATGGCGGATATAAACCGACTATAAAAAATAAAGAATAATACTACTAGTTTTAAAATTAAAGCTGTCAGGATAAACCAAATGTCTACTCATAATTTCCTTTTCATTCTAAATTGCGAAAAAACTTGCCTATTTTTCTTTGTTTCCATCCAATATATCATCGTTGGTAACTTTTTATTATATAAGATACTCTTTCCATTCGACGCCAAGGCTATATTTCTAATGCATCATACGTCTCTTTATATGAGAGTCCAAGTTTTATAAGCGTGTATGATTGAACTCAAGTACATATCTACGTCTTCGTGAAGTTCATATCTTTTTTCTTTTGATTAGGGCAGGTACTGTTTCATAGTATAGTAGGCAAACGAGCTGGCGGATCAGCAGACGGTAAGTGACCACCGCAGCCCAGTGATATCCGCAACATCTAAGGTGTCTCAGATGTGTTAAAATGTACAAATATCAGGATAATCGAAACTTTGTAACTAATTCAATCTATTTTTTTTTATCTAATGAAATCTATTGTTTTATTAGATAAATCTATTATTCAGATTTCGCTAGATTTTGCCGCATTTAACCGAAATGCTTGCCTAAATCTCTTATTCTGGAAAGATTTAGTTTACAACAATAATAAATTGGTATGCCATAAGTGGCAATGTGATGGAGCTTTTAAAGGTCTTTTTTCATCTTGTTACACCGCACATTTGTCACTGGCCGGTGATAATTTTAATTTTTTTTTTGTATTTTAGTATTCATACGGATTTCAGCCAGTATACCATCAATTTAAAATATATGTACAAAAAGATTGTAAAAATAGAATACCTTTTGCATTAAAATCGATTCACGATACACGATCAATTAAAACGGCACACACAACTGTATAATGATATCGATTTTATTTCACTTACAATCCATCCGTAGACGTCGTCTATATACGCGATGGAATCCAGTTTATTCGACCCTACCGTCCTTCGCAGCTAACTCAACAAGTCTCAAAGAGCCCTTGGCCCTTTTTATCAAACTAAGAGACCACTTAACGAGACACTTTATAACAAAAATATGACCCCCCTTGGCACCTTTAAATGTAAGTCCGCGCGGGGCGCAGTAGGTCAGGCTTACAATGGAAATGTGAGAATATACTTTGTTCAGGAGGAGAGTCGTTCTTTTATACTTGTACAAAAGTTGCCACTGAACTTTCCAATTGATTTTTGTTGATTTGAATTTTGTTTGTTAGCAACACCGAGGCTTACATTTGGTATCCAACCTTATTTATGTGGCATAGATTTTTCGAAATAGACCAAGGTTTTAGATTTCTTTTTTTTACATTCTTATTTACAGTCCGATCTATAGCTATACGCATCCAATCCGCCATGTGCTGGTCGTAGTTAGATTTTGCCAAAACGTCGTCTCCAGTCCAGCACTCGTCTAATCCAACGGTACTTGCTCCTCCATGACCCACATGACCAGCCCAATGCCATTTAATTTTACTTAGAGCCTATATCGGTGATTTTATTTTTCTTACTCTTTTTAATGTGTCATCCCCACCATCTGGACGACTGGCGATCCAGTACGGTGTGATTTTTCCCGAAACTATAATCCACAACACCACCAATTTATGGAATTAGCAAGAATTTGTCCTAATTTATCCAAGAATCTCTTTTATTTCTAAGGTCAGGAGATTCTTTCGAGATATGCCTTTCATAATTTCAATTCATTTCTTTGTATTTCAATGTTTCATTACAATCTTAGATATAATACGTATTAAAAAAGAAAGGTTTTATTTAAATATGGCTGACTTCTATGGTTTATAGTTCACGTACTTTTCAAATTTTATAAATAAGTATTATAACAATTACAATTAAATATTATATAATAAATTAAAGAAAATGGATAATAAATATTTTAATATCCTTTTTAAGATGAGCTAAAAATATAATATTATATAATATATATTTTGCTTAGGCGTGAGAGATATTTTTTTATGAGATAGGAAGGCAAGTTAGATAACCAAGAATCTTTTTATTACACGAACAATATTGATCGTGAAATAAAATGGATTGAAACAAACAATGATCGACTACATTGCATTGATAATAAATATTTTCACGCTGTATTCATAACTAAATTTTCAATTATACCAAAGTCCCCGAATTGTACTTCAAACAAAAAGCGGTAATCCATTTTAAATTGCATGCGTCAGTCCCATCCCAAATGCAGATTAAAAAAGCATTCTCATGCGAAATTACGAATTGAAAAAACGCAATCGGCCAAAATAAAACTTCATTTCAAATTTCGAATTCTGCTTAAAAACATTCGCTAATTATTGAACGCGACCGTTCCATGTACCGGGCCGGCCTATGTACTTCCGTGTACATAATTTCATTTTGTATTTACCACCAGTGTGTGCGTGTGTGTTATGTAAAATAAAAAGGGTGTTTTTGTCTATGTGCCAAATAAAAATGAGGGCGTAATGTCCGGTTGCATGGACCGTTTATCGTGTGTCCGTCCAATGGGAAAGTGTTATAAGGTTATATTTTTGTTTTTATAATTATGGCAATTATTCTGAATAATCTGGTAGATATTCTGAATTATTCTGAAAAATCTAAGATAACCTAAAAGGAAAAGAATACATTTATCATACGCAGCCTTATAACACTCATCTGCACCTACGGTTGTCGGTTTTCGTAAAGTCAATAAACGACGCCAAACTTGTGTATTCCCAAAACGACAGCCATCACTAGCGGAGCCGTTACCCTTCGAGCTGAAGTCCAAGCAATAAGGAACAGCTTTGAAATTTGATATCTAAACAGAAGCCCCTCTTCACCATAGTTTACTTATTTGGCACGAAGAACAATTTACACTCGTAGAAAAAAACACAGACTGTAGTTCTGAGTGTTTGCGCATAGAATGGTTATTATATTATAGTACGAAATAATAAGGGTTATTTTTTTCTATTATACTTTATCCACAAAAGAGATATTAAAAAAAATGATCGGTCAGTTAACATATTGTTGACGACTGATTGGCTCAGTGGCGGGGCCCTCCGCCCGCGGAGTCAATGGTCGCGGGTTCGATTCCCGCATTGGAATAAATATTTATATGGATTTTTAAATGTTTATTCCGAGTCTGGTAACCCCCCAATCCACATTTTCCTTTCCTGCCCCTTCCTTTCTTCTCTATCCTTTCCCTTCCTCTCCGCCAATCCACGGTCTGCCGTGTCAATGGATGCGTGGCTAGGGGCGAGCCTAGTCGTAAGCGTGCCGATCGTCTCGGGGTCGGGCTCCTCCGGGTACTATGGTGCCTTACCTCAGCATGCAGGGCTCTGCTGGGGCTGACCTCCATCCTCCCATGCGGCTTGTGGGATTCACTAAAGACGAATTTAATATACCTAATTCGTCGAAAAATGACGGCGACGTGGTTCGCCACCCGTCACGTCCTGATTCTCACGAGGGCGAAAAGCGACCAATGACTAGCCGTTTCGCTGCGATGAATCGCAGCGGATGGAGCTCTGTGTTCTCTGCCAACCCCTTCGGGGGATAGGCGTGAATATATAATAATAATAATAATAATAACATATTGTTGTATAGGTGACAAATGCGGTTCATTGGATTATAATTGTGAGATATTATTAGGATATGCTTTAATATTGAAAAACGATAACAAAAGAAATTTACGTTGCGGATGTGTTTGGAAGGATTGATAGAAGAAGGCCAAGAGGGGATATACCTTGACGAAATCGCTGGAGTTCTCAAGAAGGGCCAGGTATAAAGTACCCTCTACCCTCGAGCTTGTATGACGGGAGTGATGAGTGTGGATGAAGCTAAGAAAGTGCGCCGGGATCGTAGCAGGTGGAGGTCTGTGGTCTCTGTCTACCTTATATGTATAACATTAAACGTTTTATGGGTAGGCTTACGTAATCTGACCTAATATTTAGTAGTAGTTAGATAATACACACATACATATCGTCACGCGTGTGTTCCATAGGGGTAGGCAGAGACCACAGATCTCCATCTGCTACGATCTCGGCATACTTCCCTTGCTTCCTCCACACTCATTATTCTCCTCATGCAAGCCCGCCGGTTGAGGGTACTCTTGACCTGGCCTTTCTTAAAAAGTTCAGCAATTTGGTCAAGGTACGTTTTTCGTGGTCTTCCTCTTCCGGCCCTTCCATCCACATTTGGAAGGTAAATTTCTTTTGCCAGTCATCTTGATCCATCCTCTCTATAGTCAGGTAATAGTTCTGGAAAAGAAGACAAAGAAAGAGTAGACGAGTGTTTCACTCATTAGGTATGAGAGGGAAGTAAGTTTAAATATAAGTATACAATGTAATAAATGAGGATTGTGTGTTTTATATAGTTTAATATTAAATTTTCCAACTGAAACCGTTCACTGGAACTCGAAACATGTATTATTTAGACAGCGATTTTATACGGCACAAATAAACATTAATTATCTATACCGGTATTCAAAAAAAAAAGAACACATTTAAAAAGTCACCTCGATTACAGTGTCGCCAGTATCCAAATGCTTTATCTGCCGTGTTCACTTGAAACACCTGTTTTAGTGATATCTGATTGGCGATAATTTAAAATAAATAAAGTTCCGCCCGTTTTAATATTCGAAACGCGCGGCACATTCTCCAGTGAAAGTTTGTGTGGGTCAGTAAATTTGCCGCTTGTGTATGATGTTTTTCACTAAACACATACATGTAAGCACAATTAGGCAATTAACTTATAGTGGTATAACCACGCTCCAGACGAATACTTTGTCAAGAATGGCATATTATTTGTCTGTAGCATGAGTGGGTCGGCTCACCCGGGGAAGTATCACACTCCCGCAGAAAACTGGCGTCTGAGTGGTAGCTTAAATACCGCGCTTCGTACGGTGAGCGGCCTGAGTTTCGGCGGCCCAATACCCTCCCCCTCCCACTCCCACTCCCATAATGTCACTTTCCTTAAAGGTCTACAACACTTCCGCACCGCCTATGGCGCTGCGGATGTCTATGTATGTTGATTGCTCTCCATCAGGTGACTACTGGGCTCGTTTGCCTTCCTATCCCAAAAACTAATGTATAAACAGGCAGCTGTAGCTAACTTATGGTCTTGGTTTCACATCAAAAAGACAAGCGTCATAAAACACTTGGAAAATGTAAAATGTATCTCCATCTGCTACGATCGATAGATGATGGCTCGATCTTCACCGGATGCTCACGGCCACGTGTAAGTGACCCTGTATAGATTCGAGAAGGGAGAGCATAGCCTGAATCGAGACGACGGCTTGGTCTACGATTTCACTCCTATACCCCGCGATAAGCTGGTGAGTTCGCCAGGGATAAATATATAATTGTATAAACCAGAGCTTGCCAAGCAATCGATTTCGGCTATTATATTTTAATTTAATATTACATAAAACTGCATTATCACTAACTGACTGACCGACATGTTATTTGGGAAACTGTAAGAGGTGAAGGGTAAGTTTATTCTAGGGAAATGTTCTAATAGGGCTCGAGGCAATACCTATCGGAGTCGTCCTTGAACAAAAAATAGTGACAAGTCCGAACATTTGGGTGATGGGACAAAAATCTCCGAAATAGCGGAAAACAAGATGGCCGCCATGCAAAGCTAAAATCGTCATTTGTGGGCCGATTTCGCTGAAATTTGGCAAAAGCCCGAAACGCACTAGCAATTTATATATTACTTCAATCGATCGTGGTAAGACAAGGAAAAATATTATGTGAATAGACTAAAATATTCTTTAATTTTGTTTTTGTAATGTGGTTTGATGTCATGTTTATCATAAAATACTGATTACGTAATAAATAGGTCGTACAGAGTTTAGTTAATAAACAGTAGATCTTGGATCTAATCAAGTTGGATACCCCTGGCATAAACTATTTCCGAAAAATTATTTTCAATTTTTTTTAAGCTATACAGCATGCCTTAACATTGCCTTCTACTTGAAGTATAGATAAGACTTTTCCCGCCAACTTACATCAGTGACGTCGTGTTATAATTTAATTTCTATAATCTTATATTATTATCAGTTATATTGTTTAATTATGGTGGCGTTTTATACAATATAGTTCGATTAAGGAGTATAAGTGAAGTGATATGAAATAAATGCGTGTATCGTGACTTATTAAGTTGACTGAAAAAGTCCATAGAAGGTTTTGGTAAACTAGTCACCATTTTATTAAGACGTAATGTGACAAGCTTACTTGTTACATTTCAAAAGATTTTATATTATTGTATTTTACTTGACACTGGCATAATAGTTATACCTAATTGCCATCAAAGAGAAGAAAAATATAGATAAATTTTAATATTTAATTAAGATATAAAAAACACGAAAATGGAAATAATAACAGTTAGGTACTTAAAAAAAACACATAATTATAAATTAAATTGCAAATGTAATGTGAGAAAGTGTTTCCAACCTATCGTAAAAAAACAAAATAATTGATTACAATTCGTACTTATGCAGTTTCGACAGAGCGGCGGCTGACATTCGAAATTTAAATGAAGTAGCTATCGCAATTAGTGCGCACAGGCGTTCGCGGGACGCGTGCGTACGCCCCACGCACACAGACAACTGACGCAAATAAAAATGTTGTGATCAAAAATGTGTGAAAGAATGACACGCACACATAGACGCCCCGCCACAATTCAATATTGCTTGTCATTGATTGTAGCGTCAACATGCAAATATTCTAACTTTATATATATGTTATTAATTTCTTTGTTTTATACTTATCACTCTTTATGCATGCATTAGCATGTTGTTGACGCGAACGCATAGATTTTTTCCCTACCCAGAGTCCTGCAAAGGGGCTATAAAAGTTTTCACTTCAATTACGATTAAGATACTTAAAATTATTAGGATTTATATAATTATTAATATTTTCTTTAGATATAAAACATTGATCATTCATTATTATATCATATCTTTTTTACTGTCATAGATACACACAATATCCTTTAGTGGTAGAGCCACGCTGCAGACGAATACTTTCAAGAATGGCATATTATTTGTCTGTAGTATGAATGGGCCGGCTCGCCCGGGGAAGTACCACACTCCCGCAGAAAACCGGCGTCTGTGTGGTAGCTTATCTACCGCTCTTCGTACGATGAGCGGTCTAAGTTCCGGAGGCCCAACACCCTTCCCTTCCCACTCCCACTCCGATTCCCACTCCCACTCCCACTCCCATAATTTCACTTTCCTTTAAGGTCGGCAACGCTTCCGCACAACCTGTGCCGTTGCGGATGTCTGTGGGCGGCGTTGGTTGCTTTCCATCAGGTGACACGCCTGCTCGTTTGCCTTCCTATGCCATAAAAAATATATATATACATGTCACTATCATTTACAGACTGTAAAATTATATAACACAAAATAAGGATCCAGTATGCAACATTACTATTGTTACATTATATATTTAATTATTAGGATCTTCTTTTTAGTCTTCTTTGATGGCAATCTCTCTCTTGTAAATTCTTCACGACGGAAGATCGCGTACACCAGAATTCTCCCAGCGGTTCGTCAGGCTCTCCCATTTATTGCTGTCAGTAACCAATTGGACCACTTCTACGAAACTGAAAAACTTGTTCTACTTCAGTTGGTCGGACCATCTCATAGGGGATTGATGGTAATAAGCTATGAAACCATTGTCATAAATATCCGCAACACCATAGGCACTATATTGTTAATGTGACTTTATAATTTTATTACATATTATATGTTTTCGATTTTTTTTCTGTCCGTACATCATATAACAATACAACCTGTATCGTGCACACTATCGCGTGCACACCAACACTAATAAGAACTTCAAAGTTGTTATAGTATTAACGCAATGTACGTTAAGGTGGCGCGATCGTGTGGTTTATTTGGGTCAATTGCTAAAATAAACACAGATCTTCAGATCTTCTTAAATTTCCAAGTATAGTTAGAATCATTTTTACTTTCACAACTGCAGAGTTTTTTTTTTTCTACAGCCCGTACTTCTATCCACGCAACCTTACTCTATGGTGTATAGAGCGAGACGGACGTCTAATTTAAACACAAGAATGTTTTTAATCATAATTTTTTTTTTAATATATAGTTCGGTATATTTAGTGAAACAGCACATTAACTCCAGTCCTGACCTTCGATTGTAAAAACCGTTTAAGTTCATTCTGAGTCAACGAAAGTCCTTAGGGACTTCCGCGTATCGGAGAAGTCCTTAGGGACCTCTCTGATCCGCGGGACGATCGACTGTGAGTGAGATTCTCCCTCGTTCTTTCAACGCCTAGTCTAACGAAGTCTTTTAATACCTCCTTAAAGTTATAATGACAAACAGGAATCTTAAAATTTATATTTGTTTGATTCAAAGCAAAGACCAACTCGAAAATAACAGGTACAATGAAAATCAGCGATGTAGGTTGCTGCAGCTTCTAGGAATGTTATCCTATTTTATACTATATTAGACATATATATATTATGACATATATATATATATATATATATAATATATATATATATATATATATATATATATATATATATATATATATATATATATATATATATATATATTATATATATATATATATATATATGATAGTAATATATATATATATATATACTATATAATATATATTAGACAGTAGTTTTTTATCTTACTGTAACTTTTTAATCTATAAATGACAGTAGATTTTTTTATCTCACTGTAACTTTTTAATCTATAAATGACAGTAGTTTTTTATCTTACTGTAACTTTTTAATCTATAAATGACAGTAGTTTTTTTTATCTTACTGTAACTTTTTAATCTATAAATGACAGTAGTTTTTTATCTTACTGTAACTTTTTAATCTATAAATGACAGTAGTTTTTTATCTTACTGTAACTTTTTAATCTATAAATGACAGTAGTTTTTTATCTTATTGTAACTTTTTAATCTATAAATGACAGTAGTTTTTTTTATCTCACTGTAACTTTTTAATCTATAGATGACAGTAGTTTTTTATCTTACTGTAATTTTCTAATCTATAAATGACACTAGGTTTTTTGTTTTTTATAATTTAAATCTGTTTGTTATTTTTTTGTGTGTCCTATTTTATGGATTTTCAAATAAAGCTTTTTTCTTTGTACTTTGATTTTATATGAATAGAAAGGAGTATCTTGTCTGAGAATAAAAACCAGTCTGACTTTCAAGATATGAGATTACGACTATACTCCTCAAAAGATTCCATTCCCATCACCTGGATGTCTGGGCGTCTACCATGGTGCGATTTAGTCGTGGTTTTCTCCCACAAACTGTGCAAATGGGGAACAATTTATCTGCCGTGTTACCCTTGCTAATACGACATAGGGATATTGAAGATAAGAGCGTACATGTTTAATTAATGCCGGCTAATAGACATCCGCGACGCTTCCGACATTGCGGATGTCTATGAGATGCGATGATCGTTTACCACCAGGTGACCCGCATGCTCGTTCGCTTGCTAGGCTATACAAAGAAGAGGCCCACTCTAACAGAAGACTGTGATCTGTGTATTGATGATGATATATTGAAGTATAGCCTACATTTTAAACAGCTATTATAGACGTGACAATATTTAATTTTCATTCTGGCATGATATTTTTTTCGGGTCGATCAATAAATAACAAATTATTAACAATGATTTGAGTAAAGTTTCATCTGTCCTTATTTTTTCATTTCTTTTCTTTTATGGCAATTAGTTATAACTATTATGCCAGTGTCAAGTAAAATACAAATATATCAAATCTCTTGAAATGTAACTAGTCAGCTTGTCACGTTACGTCTTGATAAAATGGTGGCTCTTCTATCAAAACTTCTATGAACTTTTTCAGTCAACTTAAACAGACACGACACACGCATTTATTTCACATCACTTCACTTATACGTCTTAATCGAACTATATTGTGTAATACGCCACCATAATTAAACAATTTAACTGACAAAAACATAAGATTATGAAAATGAAATAAAAACACGACGTCACTGATGTAAGTTGGCGGGAAAAGTCCATCTGTCCTTATTGCTTTTTGCGTCCCGTTTACCTCCACAGATAATAATCACTAACACCATCTTAAAAGTCATGCAGCCAGTATGTAACTGGCTTGTTTTTTTTTGCAGTGACCCCATCATTTTGACGTTCAAACATTTAAAAAAGGAAATTATGAAGCCCGCGACATCATGCTAATTAAAATAAACGTCGCCGCGCCGTGAAGTCGTTTATCGGTCGCGAGATCGAAGTAAAGAAGTTAAGAGAGTCGTTTTTAATCGATTTCACGAAATATAATTGGTCGCGATTTGATACAACGCTGTATCGTGGTTTTAGACACAATAATCACAACCTGAGTGACAGGATAGACGAACTAATTGGGCACGAACCTGTTGCTTGTAGCTTCGAGTCCCACATCTCTTTTTTAATGAGATAGCGAGGCAAACGAGCAAGCAAAACAGTATCCACAGGCATCACAAATGCGTTGCCGGCCTTTAAGATATTTTCTTCTTAGAGTGCGTCTCCGACTTGTGAAGGTTAGCAGCCAATTCAGCACAACTTTCCTCCTCCTTCGCGAGGTGCAGCAGTTCTGGACCATCCGCTATCCCTTTCCACCCGCTATCCCTGATATTACGTAGTCAAGAATTTCTTTTTCAACCAACTTGTCTTTTGCCCGCGATTTTTCCCATCATGCTCAGTTGCGGCTACGTGTACCTGTCATGTCTCATGATATGACCCAGGTAAGCAGCTTTTCTACCTTTGACGGTCTGCAAAAGTTCACGTTTATGCTTGACTTGTCGGATAACCTCGTCATTGTCCACCCTTTGAGTCCAACTAATAGCGAGCATCCGTCTATATGCCCACATTTCGAACGCTTCTATACGTTTTCTGAGGTCTTCTTTAAGCGTCCAAGCCTCACATTTGTTGCATACTAATTCACATGAAAGGAAAATTTGAGGCTGCGATTACAAAAGACACCTTTTATCTTATTGAAGAAGCTACTAAATAATACGGGTTTAAGATATAGGTTTATTTTTTGAAAGTTTCAATGTCGTATGAGTTCGTAAATACTGCCAAAGACAGCTGATTCTAAAGAGTGGTGGTGCGTGGATTGAAGTTTCGGGAAAACCGTACCGTACTGGATCGCTACTAATCCAGGTGCTACCGTCTTGAAATTGATGAAACTTTTCTTTTGGGCGAGTCGTGTGGTAGTGGAATTCAGTGGATAAATATGTGTGTGGCCTAGGTATTAATTTTGAGTCCACCGCAGACAAGTCCATGGGTTAATGATAATTCCTCCAGAAGAGGAGAGACCTGAGCCCAGCAGTGGGAGACATGGCTTATAAAAAAATATATTATCACTGTTTTTCCTCTGCTTTTCAGCGTTGTTCAGAGAGTTGTGATCGGCTATTTTGGGATTTTCTCTGATAGATATGATTCAATACAAAAAAGAACTGAAGAAACAGTATCACAGACCTTAGTCTTTGAGATATATTTAAATGACAATAGATTGGTCACGTTCGTCGAAGAATCGACAGCCGTTGGAGTAGACAAGTGCTGTAGTGGAAACCGTGTCTTGGCAGACATAGTATTGGATGCCCCTTGGCAGGTGCAGCGATTGCGCAGGGCGATTGGCTGGAACTGGACATCAGGCTAGCCGGCAGGAAGCCGAATATCAGTCTAGGTGGTGGGTCTTTTGAGGGCTTTTTTTAGTACCGGACTGCTACAGGCTGATCTAATGATAATAAATGGGTATTTCATTCCCAAACACTACGAAGAGATAATATTTAAAATTCCACATAGTTGAAATACTGGCTGACTTAAGACATAATGAGTTTGCATAATTTTAATTCCGCCAGTAAAAAAAACATTAATTTCTTTTATAAAAATATTTTTTTTTTCAAAAATAGAATAGTCTTTTGCTTATCTTAAACATTTTTGAAGATTTTTAGGTCAGATTTTCGTGTACAGGAAGTTATCACAATTAATTTTCACTCTAAGATACGACCTTTTACATTTTACCTGGCAACACTTAAGTTTGTTTATGTATGCGGTCTCGCTCTTCGATAGCGGCACATTAAAAACAAAGGTCGGTGGGACAGGTTCTTAAGGCAATCGAAATCGATTTTATGCAACGTGTATCAATGTATTACTTGCGTGTATCGGTGAAATTTTCGTGCAAATGGCATCATTATCTACCTTTGTTGTCAAATTTTTATCATTGCTACGTCGACTTATTTTGCGAGTACTGGTTTTTTATACGTTTTAACATAAGCCCCATCTGATTATATTATATTTATATCGATTACTAGTAACCTTCCACTAATTTCACCATTTTACTCAGTGCATTTTTAACATTTGACTCGATCGAGTTGTTTTTTTTTTAACCATTGTCTTGGCCTTTTGCCGCTAACTTACATCAACGATGTTGTATTTTTGTTTTATTTGTCATAATCTTATTTAATTATTGGTATATATCAATAATAAAATTAGATTATGAAAATAAAACAAACGGTTATATAGCCATGATAAATTGTGGTGTCGTATTATACAATATAGTGCGATTAAAGTGAAGTGATATGAATTAAATGGGTGTATCATAACTTTTTATGTGTACTGAATAAATCCACAGATGGGTTTGATAGAATAGCCATAATTTTATCAAGACGTAACGTGATAAGCTAACTAGTTTAAACAGATTTGATATTATTTTGCAAGCCACTGGCATAATAGTTACAATTAATTGCCATCAAAAAAAAGCAAAAGAAAACTATTGTCACGCTATTGTACTCCTTCACATCAATCAAACGGATCTTTCCCGCCAACTTACATCAGTGACGTTGTGTTTTTATTTCGTTTTCATAATCTTATATTATTATCAGTTATATTGTTTAACTGTGGTGGCGTATGAAGAAGCTAACAAGTTACATTTCAAGAGATTTGTTATTATCGTATTTTACTTGACACTGGCATAATAGTTATAACTAATTGCCATCAAAGAAAAGAAAAGAAAATTAATCAAGCGGAAGAAATTTTGTTCAGTCATTTTTAACTTAGTTCTTACTTATTATAAATATACACAAACTTCGTACTTCCATTTCTGGGGAGTACATCCTTAAAAACACAACTTACAAAGAATCGTTGTAAAGGGTAGCAAATATTATTTTATATATTTGATATTATAATGTGACTCTATACTCAACATCAATATGTTTGCGCATTTTGACTGCTGGTAAAATTTCCATCATTCTTTCTTTTTTCTGCAAATGTTATGCCCGTGATATTTTAAATATTATACTGCACAACCAAATGTCAAAAGCTTCCAACTTTCTTTTTATCGCATTTGCGTGTCTAGATATCGATTTAATAGACAAAAATTAAATAACAAACGTCTCGTATATGTAGAGATTTAGACAAAGGAAAATTATAATTAAAATAATTATTATGTTCTTGTCCATTGAAAAAATGTCGACTCCAAAATGGCGGACGTGTTTCCGATTCGAATAGGCGCGTACGTTATTTTTAAATCGACCCATTTTTAAATCGATTCGAGGGCGCCGACGTCGGTCGACTCATGCACATATATACCTAAATCTCAAACAATAAACACTTTAAATCGGCGACCCACATTTCGCATGCACCCGAAACTGGGACGCGCGAACATGAATTGTGGGCTTTAAACAAGACGGATTAGAAACGCGCAGACATTATAAATTATAAATATGGTAGGGCAACACGCTACGGTCATTTCGCGATGCGTGTGAGTCCAATCGTGGTGATGCAGACTTTAATTTACTTTCTTTAGTATAGTCACTACCACATATATAAAAATATATATTTAAATAAATTTACTTAAACTAAAAAGTTGTTTTTCTTGTTTGATAGTAATTAGATTATTATGCCAGCGTCATGTGAAATATAATAACGATAAGTATATCGAAATGTACTAGTCAGCTTGTGACATTACATCTTGATAAAATGGTGGCCATTTTACCAAAACCTACTGACTCTTGTAGTCAACTTAAAAAATCACGATACACGCATTTATTTCATTTTACTTCTACGATTCAATCGAAATATATTATATAATACAATACGCGAACATTATTAAATAATATAACTGATAATAACATGAGATACTGAAAAGCAACAAAAAACACATATTGCCTCATGTAAGTTGGCGGGAAAGTCTTTTATTTTTTTAATACCAGTATAATTTAGTTGCAGATATAAAATGTTTCAATACTTCTTATCTTCTATTATGTTAATATCGAGTGAAATACGATAACATCAAATCTCTTGAAATATAACTAGTCAACTTATCACGTTACGTCTTGATAAAATGGTGGCTATTCCACCAAAACCTTCTAAGGACTTTTTCAATCAACTTAAAAAGTCACGAAACACGCATTTATTTCATATCACTTCACTTATACGCCTTAATCGCAATATATTGTATTATACGTCCCCTACTTAAATAATATAACTGATAATAATATAAGATTATAAAAATGAAATAAAAACACAACGTCACTGCTGTAATTTGGCGGGAAAAGTCCGTTTCAATTTTGAAGCCAACTTACAATAATATTGTTTTTTTTTTAAATTCATAAAGTCATGATATTATCAGTTACAAGTATATTGTGTTATTTATTCGATTCATTGTAGGCCGATTAAAGTACAGAAGAGAAGTATAATTATATGATGCATATATCGTTAATTTTAAGTTGATTTTTTCATTTCGATTTAAATTATGTTATTACGATAAGTATGTGTAAATTAATTTTCTTAATATCAGTCTTATACATTTTCATCAATGAAGAATTATTTTTTATATATTCCTGAAGCAACTTTATCATATGTATTTATTTGAAAATAAATTATTTATTTATTTTCAATTTTATAGGATAGAAAGGCAAACGAGCAGGCGTGTCACCTGATGAAAAGCAATTAAAGCCCATAGACATCTCTCAACACCACTGATACTATGAAAGTATTGCCGGCATGTAAGATTCGTATGTGTAAGCTTGTTTTTTGATGATTCCAATGTCGTATCGGAAATACTGCTGAAGATAGCTGTTTCCACGGGGTGGTGGTGCACGGCAAGAAGTTTCGGGAAAACCGCACCGTACTGAATCTCATCCAGATGGTGGGGATGAAACTTTTTCTTGTAGCAGCGGCGGGAGTTATTCCAAACAACTATTCATGACACTCTTATCAATTCTTGTTCTTTTTGTTGTAAATTATAATTAAATTGTTAATTCCTTAAGGCAGAAATTTGTTAAACAATTCTGACATGTTGACATGACATAATTTAACTTTACTCAGTTGTTGAAGACTAAATTACAGTGTATCTATGCCTAATTAAACTTTTCAAAATTGAGTACTAAAATCATCATATAAAACATATCCAATCTAAATTTTTCTTAAGATACTGGAAATCTTTTTATTTTGACATTAAAGCGTTTACAAAACTATATTATATTAATTTTTATATTATGTTGTATTAAATGTTTTATAAAATTATCCATCATCTTTCAATAAGTTTAACGACTAATCCTTATCGATATCGATCAATTTCCATTTTTCCCATCTTTTAATTGATCTATGAACTACAATCAAGTTATGAACTCAACTAAAAAAACTTAATATCAAAGTATCTTATTGTAAAGGTCAATAAGTATACGATATTATTTGTAATAATAAAATAATTATGATTTTAATGTATATGCAGACTATATTGTAAAAATCTTGATCTCTATTTGACATTTGTTTTTTTTTGTCTATGGTCATCGCATCTGACAGCCCTAAGTTATCTGTTGCCTCTGAATAATCGTTATCTGCCAAAATTTTAGCCCTCACTGCGGTCCAAGGAATGAATGAAGAAATAATAAAAGCCAACTTTCCAAAGTCGCAGTTGGTAATTTATATTTTTTTCTCTTTCGTCGTTGCATCACAAGCCCGCCGCGCTGCAATGTGACCTCGATACGCACACATGCTCACACACAGACACACGCTATCGCACAATTATCTCTTTAGACGTGTGCGTAAATGATGCGTACAGATTCGCCAATACATGTGCAATTATAAAAAGGCTGTTCCATTTTGTATGTACATTTTATTATTTATTTTTTAACTTTATTTGAAATATATTTCAATGTTACAATTATTTGTTTTAATCCGACTACTTCAATAACGAATATAGAGTAAACATGCAATAAAGTAAATAGATATATTTTTTTGTTTATGGCCATTGATATTGTTTATATATTAAATGTATTATGTATGTATACTGCAAAAATATTAAAATATAAAATAGCGAAAAAAAATTCTAACACATAGGTTTTATATTGTGATTAAATTGTGATAATGTATCAACACACTAAATTATTTTTGTTTCATCATTATTTTTTTATTAGCGATAAGACTACACTTTGTATAAAAACAATAATCAAATGCTTTATAACTTTGTTTTTGGTGGACAATAAAGAATATATCTATCTATCACGCAAACTAATAATTAGATCTTTGGAACGCACGTTATTATCACGTTATATTATATACTCTGTTGTTCTTTCTACTGCTATTTATAACGTTATATTACATACTCTATTGTTCTTTCTACTGCTATTTATAACGTTATAATGTTGTATTATTTAAGTGCCTATTGTTAAGCCTCGTTCTATACTTTAAAATGAAAATAATAATTTTTAGGTTGTGTTAGATTTTTCCTCTTCTTAGAGCTTCTGGTTTTTCGACTAGTGAAGATTGGCAGCCAATTCAGCAAAATCATCCTTTCTTTTCGAAAGGCGAAAAATTCGGGAACACTGGCTATCCTTGTCTAGTCCTTGATATTACGTACCCAAAGCTTTGTTCTTACCAACTCGTCTTTTACCCGCGACTTTTAGCATCATGATCAGTTGCAATAATTTGTACCTGAGTGTCCCATGATATGATGCAAGAAGGCAACTTAGATTTGATTACATAATGTTATTTATGATTATTAATGGAGTCAGGCGTTACTTTGCGGAAATCCATCACTATATGGACAGTCAAAAGTTTTACTTAGCTAAGATCCGCGACAAGCAAAACAATAACAGAAAATTAATAATGTGTGTTTTTCCGTTGGGTTAAGTGAAGTTGTCTTCCGTAGAGTCTACTATACCTGAAGATGCCTCGTGTTGGGGCGAAACACGTATCGTTTACACGATGGAAAAGTGATAATGTGTGTTTGGTGTTGTGTATAGTGGTTGGTGGGTGGAGAATTGATGGCCGATTTTCGGTAAGTTTTTGGTTTAATTTCCAAATAAATCCACTTTACCCAAAGGAAAATGTTATTGTTTTGCTTGTCGCGGATCTTAGCTAAGTAAAACTTTTGACTGTCTATATAATGTTATTTCTGTACTATAACTCTCTTAGAGAAAATCTAAAAAAAAAATTATAAATTATTATAATAAATTGGAAATATAATTTCATACCTCAAACAAATAAATAGTTTTAATATGATGACAGTTTTATACACATTATGTAATCGTCTTAAAATGTAAATTTGAATCAGGAATTTTCCCGCCAACGTAATTCAATGACGTTGTGTTCTTATTTAATTTTTATAATCTTATATTATTATCAGTTATATCGTTTAATTATGGTGGCGTATTATACAATATAGTTCGATTAAGGTGTATAAGTGTAGTGATATGTAATAAATGCGTGTATCGTGACTTTTTAAGTGAATGAAAAAGTTCATAGAAGGTTTTGGTAAAATAGTCACCATTTTATTAAGACGTAGAATAGTTACATTACAAAAGATTTGATATTATTGCATTTAACTTGACACTGGCATAATAGTTAACTAATTGCCGTTAAAAAAAACAATTTTGAATCATACCAAAATATGTAGATTAATCAAGTAAGTCAAATAACCACAGATACACATAAATTTAAATAATTAAAACTGGCAAAACATTTTGCATCCCGCTGTATATCCGACATCAGTACATGCAAGCACGAAATTTCCTCCCTCATCTGATCATAATAAAATGTGGCTTTTTTATCACTATTTACTTTTTTCTATGTACAGGTTTAATCTCTATTTACTTTTACATATGTACATACATGGCTTGGCTTCCGTATCGCACAACAACTGCATGTCGTATTTTTGTTTGAGTGTGTGATACTGCTGATCTGAAATTTATTGCTGTTTAAAAATGTATTGGTAAAAGCGAATGATTCTGTTTATTTTTTTTACTTTTTACATACGATTTTGTACGTTAAAACTTTAACTTAGAACATTGAACGTTAATTAGAAGGGACACGGAAATATATTATCAATAATATTACAAATCATATCAATTTAATATTGCAAATTATGTGCGTTGAAAAAAAAATCTATTTTTGACGGAAATATTGTGACTAAATAGATATATTATTTATGTATTATTGAAAAATATTTAAGTTCAATTTGTTGTTTAGTATTACATAAATATTTAAAGAGATAACATTCAGTCGACAATATAGCTAACAACTCTATTTCTTAATCTTCTAAGTAGAAAGTGAATTCAAAATAATAAATGTAACAACTTAATAGTTTAATAACCTGACCTAATAAATTTTTTAACCGGTTTCAAAATATCATAAAGTATTGCCTTAGAATAATTTTTTTTGGTGCAATCAATAATTGGAACATTCTTAGTGGTAATGTTTGGCTGAATTTTCAATAAGCCTTTTTGTATACCTATGTATTAGAATTAAAAATTACATTAGCGTAATATTAAAATGTTCAAAGTCCTTAACGGTAGTTCCTGACTGAATTTTCTAATCATCAAGTCCAGAAATATAAATTCTATTAAAAAATATTTCGATTTTTAGATTTTCGATTAGATAAACTTTTATAATTGTAAACTTGTTATTAAAATAATAAAAAAAAACACCGATAATTATCGATGCATAGTATGCTTTGATATTACAATATTTGTGTGTTTATAACACAAAAATTAATTTATATTTAGAAATGTAATATTTGGCTGAAAGCTCAGTTACCATTGCTTAATAGGTAGTAATGAAAAATATTTCCCGAGCAAAATGGCACGACACTACTAGGCGAGGAAACATTCAATCATTGAGTGCAATGTTTTTTGTTCGGCCATTTTAAATGCAGTCGTCCATTATATATTTATATTCGTTTGCGGTCGCACTTTGTTTCGGCCATATATTTGTTCTATACCGATGGCTAATTTGCATCACTGATGGCATCGTATTTTTATCCGCTGCTAATTGATTAAAACATTTAATTGCAACTATTAAATGCGTTTTAGCAATTTTATATTAACAAAGATAATAGCCAAAATAGCGTATTTTCTTGCGTAAAAAATAGCGTATAAAATAGCGTATTTTGGTTATTACCTTTGTTTATTAATAATTTTTTCTTTCTTCACTATCATTATAACGATAGTGTATCACTAACCTACATCAAATTATCTTTTAAACATTGCGTCCATCCTGCGGTTGTCTGGAAGAAATCGCTATTAGCGATAAGACAGCCATTTGTATATAAATATTACAATCAATAATTGTATAACTGTTTTTGGTGTACAATAAAGAATATATCTATCTATCTATCTAAACATGCCTACATAGTTAATACTAACTATCGATTATACTAAAGAGAAAATTTAAAAATCATCATTTTTTATTTGTTTTAGATCACCCATATGCATGCATTCATTGTAAAATGATATTAAATTAAATCTTAATGTCAAGCCTTTTATTAACTAAAGAAAAACAAGTTATTATATAAATTGTACGCATACTAAAAATGTTATGTGAAATAACTTTAATAAACATTCTAGGAAGAGGTCAAAAGTGAGTTTAGTAATTCAAGTTTCTGAGTATTGTTTTTTTTTCGAAATCACAACGGAACAAGGAAAATATTTACAAGTAAATATTTAAAAGTGCAGTTTGAGATTGCGAAAGTGGAAACTTGTTTTTATTTACATGTCTGAGATTCTACGAAATGTCGAATTATTGTCGTCAATTCTAATATATTAATACATTGTCTAGGTATAGGCAGTATTTAATTGTATCTATCGTAATGGGTACAATCCCCGCATCAATGCAAGTATGACATATTAGTTTTTATTTCGAGCCTGGATGTTCCATCAGTCTTCATTAGGAAATCGCTTTAGATAAGTTTCCATTCATCCAGAAATGAGGAAGGCCCCAGTCTAGCAGTATGATATATATGATATGATATAGCCCATGTAAAAAAGTTACTCGCTAATAAACCATAACAAGACAACTCTTTTTCAAGTTAACCTTTAAATTTGCGTATAATTCCTAGTTCACACTCTCTCCTTATCTTTATATATATTTATATATCTTGTTCAAATGTTCAAACGTTAATAAAATACTTTTTTATTCATCCACTTAAGTTTAAATACATTTTTTAAACTTGCAGTGGATGACACTCGATGTCAATAGAGTTTTTTCAAATATTAATTAATTCATTAAATTGAATAATTAATTTTAGTTTTATATGGGAGAAAAATAATTATCTTATATAAAAGATATTTAGCAGTATATAAAAAGTAGGAATTGACTTTACATTTCTTATATTACTTATTTGATGGCAGTAAGTTACAACTATTATCCAGCCAGTGTCAAGTAAAATAATATCAAGTATCAGGAAATGTAAAGCTTGTCGCGACAGATACGTCTTGACAAAATGGTGACTGTTCTACAAAAACTTGCGTGGACTTTTGCAGTCAATTCAAAAAGTCACGATTCACGCATTTATTTCATATCATTTCACTTATACGCCTTAATCGAACTAATGTACATTGTACAACACGCCACCAGAATTAAACACTAATTTTGAGTAATAATATTAATAATAATATTTTGAAAAATAAAATTTGGTAATATAATTAACATAAGTTTAAGAAAATAAAAACACGACTGCATTGATATGAATTGGCGGGAAAAGTCTCGAAGCATTTAAAAAAAAACCTTTTATTCCAACTTACGCATTCTGACATATGACAAACAGGCGCATATCCGAAAAATGCTTTAAAAAATAAAACTACGTTCCCGCGCGGGTAATTTGAAAACAGAACTTTCGCTTTCAACTGCCATTCTCTATTCTTTTTTTTTTTTTTCTATTTTTATCCACAACTCGTACGATAGAATAGTGATGTATTTTTTTCAACCACTCTCGCTAGTTCGCCGTAAAAGCAAATAAAGATCGTTAGCGGGTTGAATTTTTACGGGCCGTTTTCAGGGTTATTGATTTCTTTTTTTTTTTATCGTTAATTCGCACATCGCCAGTGTCATGTGAAACGTTTTGTATTGTACCGAAATAAAACGGTTTTATGTTGAAAGTTTTCACTTGAAACATAAAACCGATTCGATAATTGGGATCTTTTATTGTGGTATCTTTTCCTTTCTTATAATTTCTTTTCTTTATCTAAGTGGTAGTCGAGTAACGATCACCTGGGGTTAAACAACCACCACCTCCAGGTGTTATTTGCGGTACTGAAACTTATGTAAAGATGTAAAAAATGAGATTTTTTTCTACAATTTCCACTTAGTCAAATAAAGACATGACTGTCCTCATAACAACATAATTGCAATGTAGGAATTGTTATGGGAATCTTTGAACAGGGGTCTGCTCGAGTATTATAATAATTATAATAAAAATAATATCATAAATACTTTGTCTGTTAGTTAAAATTGTCAGATATATAGGTATCCTATGTAATAACTTAATGCCTTAACAAAATTGGGATTATTTTTTTTAAAAACAAGAGATTCGGATTTGGAATTAAGTTTGTTTCTTATTCAGGATCTTTATAAAGTGCCAGTAACATGGTTCGGCTATTAAAACCTCTTTTGAACTAAATTATTACCAATATTGTAGAAAAATCAAAAACGCCCGTATTTTTTGAAAAGGGGTGTTGTTTAAATTGTACAATCTGAATTCTAAAAAGTATTAAAACAATTATTAAATTAATTAGCTGTATAAGTATACATTTATAGATTTACGTTCTTATGTGCTTTTTCTTATATGTTAAATATGATTCTTAATAAATAATAGATTTCCGCAAAGTAACGCCTGACTACTAATCATAATGTACGTTAATTAATTTATATCTCATAATTTTAGGGTATCGCCTTTATTCATGTGTTTGTGAATTTACTTCCCAGTCTAGGATTGTGAACGTAACAATGTAATATTATTGCATGAAACAAAAATCACAACTCCACGGAGGAGATTCCGTAGTTCTAACATTTAGGTTAAAATATAAGCATCTTGCATAAGAAAACGTTGGGGTGGCATCCCCCCCTCGTATCTCCGTTTTTAGTATTTTAGTAAGTTCAGGGGGGAATTACCCCTCGGGGGTCGGGCGTGGGGAGACGGGGGTAAGATGTTGATGTTTCTTAGTTTTATATTGCTGGTGTGCTTTATTACTTATTTGTGTAAGTGTGTTCGTTTGTCTGCGTGTGCGTTTAAGTTCGCAAAGTTTCCGCTATGCAGATGTGTTTTATGAAGCGGCGGGTATCTGGCTAGCACCCGCGCCTCCCCTTTGTACGTTTGCCTTAACTGCGGCCGTTACGCTGTTAGAGGTTTACAACGTTGCGTCAGTGATTTTTGCCGGTTGTTATGTCGATCATCAAAATTGTATTGGGCGGAGACACTTAAGCCCAAACACTAAAGTTGCGTCCGATCCAGTTTTTAGCGCGCTTTATGGACGGACATGTGAAACAAGTCACACTTTCTAACATTAAAATATAAATACTGTGTTAGTATAGTTTCCTCTTTACTTTTTTATTTTACCGTTAAGAACGCATATTTTTTTTAACTACTATTATTATAAATAATTATGACTTCGTTTTTAACTATTATAAATGACTTTTATACATAATTATGACTTCGACGAATTTTAAATACGTGATTTTACATTTTCTAAAAATCGGCAACGCTTCTGCAGTGCCTTTTTATGGTATAGAAGGACAAACGAGCTAGTGTGTCGCCAAATGGAAAGCAATCAACGCCGCACATAGACATCCGCGACATCGCAGGAATCACGGAAGCGTTGCCGGCTTTTTAGGTATGTGTAGGTTTGTTTTTTGAAGGTGCCAATGTCGTATCATATTTGCATACGGCATAGATTAAGCAGTCTTCAATGTTTCACATCTACCAAACGCCCTATGACGATTCTCTTTTTTTAATAACTAGAAATGATTTCAATAATGATTATAAATGTAAAGCTACATTCTACGCTGACCTTCTTATATAAAAATTCATAAAATTAGTTCATATTTATGATATTATTTTTTAATTAAAGGGATTGGCTCAGTGGCGCGGCCCTCCGCCCGCGGAGTCAATGGTCGCGGGTTCGATTCCCGCATCGGAATAAATATTTATATGGATTTATAAATGTGTATTCCGAGTCTGGTAACCCCCCAATCCGCATTTCCTTTCCTGCCCCTTCCTTTCTTCTCTATCCTTTCCCTTCCTCTCCGCCAATCCACGGTCTGCCGTGCCAATGGATGCGTGGCTAGGGGCGAGCCTAGTCGTAAACGTGCCGATCGTCCCGGGGTCGGGCTCCCCCGGGGACTATGGTGCCTTACCTCAGCATGCAGGGCTCTGCTGGGGCTGACCTCCATCCATTGCGGCTCGTGGGATTCACTAAAGACGAATTTAATATACCTAATTTGTCGAAAATGACGGCGACGTGGTTCGCCACCCGTCACGTCCTGATTCTCACGAGGGCGAAAAGCGACCAATGACGAGCCGTTTCGCTGCGATGAATGGCAGCGGATGGAGCTCTGTGGTCTCTGCCAACCCCTGCGGGGGATAGGCGTAAATATATAATATAATATAATTAAAGGGTGTAATACAAAAAAGAGGATACCGTTGGAGTATTTTTCGCCGTTTCTTCTCCATTCATAAGAATCTCATTACAAATTGGTGGTAAAAGCTTTAATGTAAAAAGACTGTCGTTTGATAAATAAAATAATAATTAATTAGTGGTTTCTTATGTCGAAATGAAGAATTTGAATTATAATTTGTAGTCCGGTGCCGGATTTAGTAGTGTTTTCGATTCGATACGACATTGGAACCTTAGAAAAGAGATAAGTCTACACATATCTCAAAGGCCAGCAACGCTTGCAATGTATGTAGTGTTACAAATGTCTCTTTGTTGATTGTTTTGCATCAGGCGACACGCTTACTCGTTTGTGTCCTGTCCCATAATATGGCGTTACATCCGATCATTCTAATTAATCTAATTACTTTTAAGCGTAAAGAACACTAATCTAAGAAATTGATTTTGATGTG
Source organism: Baronia brevicornis (assembly GCA_031353405.1). Lineage (NCBI taxonomy): Eukaryota > Metazoa > Arthropoda > Insecta > Lepidoptera > Papilionidae > Baronia > Baronia brevicornis. The sequence continues at coordinate 390,210 of JASFAT010001005.1, forward strand.
TTTAACGTTTACCAAATTAACTTAGTCGAGATTTAGGTTTACCAAACCAACTTAGAGGAAATTTAAGTTCACCAAACCAACTTAGACGAGATTTAGGTTTACCAAACCAAGTTAGATGAGATTTAGGTTTACCAAACCAATTAAGACGAGATTTTGGTTTACCAAACCAACTGAGACAATATTTAGGTTTACCAAACCAACTTAGACGAGATTTTGGGTTACCAAACCAACTTAGATGAGATTTAGTTTTACTAAACCAACTTAGACGAGATTTATGTTTGCCAAAACAAATTTGATGAGATTTAGGTTACAAGTTTCATCGAGCTCAGGATCAACATCGTTATTCCACACAAAGAAGAAAATAAATATTCGAGATTCCGAAAAGTTAAGATCCTATACACAAATAACTTAGTCATAACGTACTATCTTTAGTTATCATTGTAAAGCTATAAAAAAATAAGTAAAACGGTATTATTATGGCTAATGCCATATAGCGTTGTTACACGCAGTCGGCGAGAAACGAAGCGTACAAACTAAGTTACATCCACCCGATGCCGTATTTAAAATTAACGTGCACACGTACGCGTGTGAAAACCTTACGAGTGGTGGAACATCAAAAACTCTAATCAAAACATAACGACCCACCCCACATCGACCCCCCACCCACACAAGTTTCACCCCCCACATCAATATTCTTAGTAGAATATAATCAATTCTTAGAGAGAAAGAAACAGTCTCGGTGTATTGATAAATGAGCACTCCCTTCATATTTCCGCGTTCCCCCCCACCGAGAGTGGGTGCTTTAAAGCCACCCAGGGTGGGGTCGTCTTAGGAACGTGCAAGATAGTAAGCAGCAGGGCTGGGGCTAATGAACTTTCCGGTTTTTAGGGTGCTTCTTGTGACGATCTTGAGTGTAGTTTGCGTATTACAGTACAATCCCCCGCGATATCATGTATGCCTACGGAATAATAAAGACTCAATTTTCGCCGTCATGAATTATTTTTGAAACGGAAAAGATTTTTAACATATATATTTGGTTTATAATTAATATATAATGTACTAGCTTTTGCCGCGGCTTCGCTCGCGTGGAATTCGGTCTGCCACATTAAGTTTCGTGACAGATCATTTTAAATAAATATATTTTTTTTACTTAATAGTAAAATTATATTACAACCAAAATTACATAAAATCATTACAAATTGTAGCCTATATGTCATTCCGATGTATAACCTATATTACTGTAAAGATCATCCAAATCCGTCCAGTAGTTTTTTCGTGAAAGAGTAACAAACACATCCATACTCACAAACTTTCGCATTTATAATATTAGTACGATACGATATGTGTGGCGCTTCATGATGGAGGCCTATGTCCAACAGTGGACTGCCGCAGGCTGTTGATGATGGTATATTTCATATCCTTAATAAGCCTCAAGCCAATAATTCAGGCTAAATTCATCAATATGTACACACAAAATTCTATTCATATTTTCTGATTGCGATGCCTAACTGAAATTGGTCTGACCATATCTATGTATACATTGATATGTGAAAAATCTCTTTTAGTGTCAAAATTTTTGAGATTGATGGTAAAATGTGAAATTTAGAAAAGTTAATATTTCTATGTAGAATAGTGCAGAGTGATAAAATGAAAAAAAAATTAAAACTTAGCAAATTATAATAATAATTTCGATCTCTAGAATTTTAGACCTAGACCATTAGTTTTGATTAATTTTTTTGAGATCGTTTTTTGAATTTGAAAAATGTGATATATCAGAATTTATAATTGCATACCGAAAAACTGTTTTAGGAGTATAACAAACTGATCAATATTATCTTTAAAAATAGCTATAAGTAAATAGATAAAAATAGGTGTAAATAAATAAATAGAAATAGGTGTAAATAAATTAATAAAAATATCTGTAAATAAATAAAGAATATATGTAGTTGAAGACGTACGTAGAATGTTGCTAAAAATCTTTCTACAAAATCTACAACCCAAAAATTACCTTGATCCAAACCTATGCGTTCGCCACCAGAAAATGAAAACCTATATATAATATTATTGATATTATATTTTATAATAGATATTAATAAGATTTATTAACCACCAATTGTTTTATTAATACTAGTCCAGTCATTACATCGGGAAACACTAAATTTTGGATATTACGTGGGGGGGGGGGATTTCAAACTGTTTTCTATCTGCATTTTCCGCCATCTGGAAAAAAAGGTTTAATTCAGTTTTTTCACAATAACTCGGTTCTCCGTTGAGGTACGAAAATTTTGATAGAATATTTTTTGTTGATTTTTTACGATGTACCGTTAAGGTCCTTTATTTATTATTAAAGTCTTATACTTTATTAAGGTCCTATATTTTTCATCGTTATTGAGATATCGTAACCACGTAATATCCAAAATTTAGCCTTCTCAGTTCACATTCATTTCCAAATGTACATATTAATTAGACTATACCACCCAAACATTCTATGCAGTTACGCGATATAATTAATTTATCATAATTAATAAACAGATGTTGATTATAATTGGCGTAGGCAACCCTACTACGAGGCCTACGCTCGCAGCAGCTACGGCGTAGGCGCTAGTGCACCCCCTCTACAACTTTTTACTAAGAACCACGCGAAATGAGTGGATAAAACATAGGTAGCTTCACTCGGGAAGAATTCAATTATAATAATTTTATTTATTATTTATTTTTAATGAAAAAAATAATATTTAATATATTTTATTTATTTATCACTTTATTTATGTTAGGGTATTAAACATCTTAATAAAATATGAATTGAATAATGGATTCAGGCGTTATTTTGCGGAAAACCATTACTATGTGGACAATTAGAATTTTAATTTTTTCTTCCAGTAAAACACATTATTATTTTTTATTTTTATTTGCTCATCGTAGTTCTTAGCTAATTAAAAATTCTGACTGACTACATAAACTATGAATTAATTAACATGAACTAGAATTTTTTTTAATTTTTGTAAATTAAAGAACCATATTAAAAAAGTAAAATTTTACATATTATATATACATACGTATGTCCCACTTAGTGTGGGACTCCTTTTCTGGACGAGTGGACTTTAATTCACCTCTATAATCCAAGACTAATTGGATTAACCAAAATGTATTTTACGTTATTAAGATAGTTTAATATATACAAATCGTAGTATCACTCTACTAAATAACTCATTGAAATGTCTGTGTAACTCATTGAAATATCGAACAGAATCGAACCCAAACTGAACGCGGCGCATGTTGAAATGCCAGCGGGTACCCATTCCGTTCTTATTTTAAACAACTACCGTCTTATAATACATCCCGTTTCGCGACTAAATATCAGCGAATGTAGCTATGTACTACACCCTAAACGTCTTGATCCATTGATATATTATTACAATTAATTATCACATTACATATCTTTCGCACAGAGTAATAGTCTATTGGCCAACAAATTAATAAATTTGATTTTTATATACTCTCATTGTATATTTTTTATTTCTTTCAAAATATCGGGATTTAGTAGCTACGCTAAGAAAACGCATTAGTACTACTACCTATGTGCAAGAAGTCAAATTTAGAGGAGTACATATGATGATATAATATAGTACATTTGTTGCCCGTAGGGGTAGGTAGAGACTTGATCTCCATCTGCTACGATCTCGGGACACTCGTTCTTTCTCCACACGCATCACTTTCTTCATATAAGCTCATCGATTAAGAGTACTTTTGTTACAAAATTTGCTCGATAATCACAATTAAGATAAAAAGATAAGCAATGCAATACAATAGTATATGTATATAATGGTAGTATTTTAGTACATAACTAATATTTTGTGATCCGTCGCAACTAAGCTAAAAGTAGCTAAAAGGTATTAGGAATATACAGTTCATATCAGCCTAGTGGTAGAATAAAATCCAAAAAAGATCCTAAACATAATTCTTAGCAATAAAAATAAGCATTTGCTACTTTTATTTTGTGTCCTTTACGTGCATAGGAAAGTAAATTTTTTTTGTTTAAAAACACCGGTGTGATTTTTTTTAATAGCAAGTGATCACTGCGGAACATCCGCAACTCCAGAGGCATCTCACATGAGTTGCTGGCCTTTCCTGAATTCAATATAAACTACATATGTAGTATATTTAACTTTTAATAATAAACTAGCGACGCAAATACAGTGGTTGTTAAATTTGGCGTAAATAATTTAAATTTAGTAAAAAAAAAATGACTAAATGGCGTTAAAGATTGTAGTAAGCGGTATTGTTTAGATAGATGAGTTGCATATTTATATTTTAATCATGAAATGAAAAGTATCAAAACTCGTGAAGCGTAGTACTTCCGCGTGGCGTATTTACAAGTATTGTAAGTATAGAATTATATATTTTATAACGCCTCCCCACCCCCCCCAGCCCGCGCAAACTAAGTCTTTGCGCATCTTTCTATCCCCACCTTTTTGCCTTCTTCTTTTAAAACCACCCGTCGTATGAACCCCTTTCCCCTCATTCGACTAATTTCGGGGTACAACTGGAGAATTATTTCTTGCGATCACGCCGCCAACGCAATTACAACTTAAAAGCGACCCACAGAGATCTGAAATTGGTACGAACGACCCCAACGTCTTGGGACTGTATCTTTTCACTTCGAAAACTAATTCTGAATTAGAAAATGGAAGCAAGTGATCGGTGCTTGCGTTGTAAACTGTATCCCACCGTGAGTGTGTCACGGTCGGATTTTCTTTGCGTTCCGGGTGAAAATTAGAACCGTTTCGTCAAAAATATGAAATTAAAATCTTCATACTAGCGAAAGAAGTTTTAGCATCTTTGTTTTAGAGTGAGACGGACGACATTGCATGTTTAGTCTCGCTCCCTCGTCGGGAGGTGGTGGCAAGAGATGGGTAGTTTGAAGTAAAAAGCCTCGGCTCCTTGATCAATGCGCGGCGCATTTGGAATTAATCATAACCGGGTATTTTCGGTCCATGTCCCGCTGTGGGGGGGAGCTGGCGGGGTGGGGCGAGGGTATCGAGAATTCGTATTCTTAATGAAAATACAGGCTCTTCCTGTTTACATTTTGTAATAAATTGTTTTACTCCGATGTTTGTTCGACGAAAGACGTCGAATTTAATATTTATATCTCGGAGAGGAGTGTGGACGACTTGCATTATGTTACAAGAAGAGTTATAGTTAAAATACTTAGTTCATTACTAACAAAGGATACACAGAAACAATTGTCTACAAAACAGATTATAAACAATTGCTCTACGTTCTTAAATAACCAGAACTCTATACACCTTCACTGGATCTAACAATCCTTATTGTACTCTATACAATTTTATCCAATGTTAACACACAATAACGCTTTACAAATTTTAGATAACAAGTCGAATAAAATGTGGTTTTATATATAAATACATACATACGTATCGTCACGCCTGTCTCCCGTAGGGGTAGGCAGAGACCACAGGTCCCCATCCGCTACGATTTCGGCATACTTCCCTTGCGTCCTCTACACTCATTATTCTCCTCACGCAAGCCCGTCAGTTAAGGGTACTCTTGACCTGGCCTTTCTTAAAAACTTCAGCAATTTGGTCATGGTGTGTTTTCCATGGTCTTCCTCTATCGACTCTTCCATCCACATTCGCAACATAAATTTCTTTTGCCAGTCGTCTTTCATCCATCCTCTCTATGTGCTCAAATCATCCCTTTCTCAATTTTTGTCACAACACCTTCTTTTACTCCACATCGCTCTCTTATATTTTCATTTCTTATTTTATCATTCAAAGTTACATTGGTTTTATAATATAAATAAAATACAATAAAACAGAGTGAAATATAATAAATAAATTTTTTTACATTCAAATCGGCATGGATACAATTACGTACATCAAATCAATTAATCAAATCAGCACAATTACGTACATACAATTAATCAAATCAGCACAATTACGTACATTCAATTAACAAGAACAAACTAACGCAAACTCAGAAAAAATAGGTCCTCTCTCATACTTATCCTAATGCTAGAATTGAATCCAACGACTCTTGACACAGAAATTAAACACTTCGCCACTGCATTTAGGTAGTCGTACACCTTTAAATCAGTCTTTAGAATTAGCAAACTAAAGTGGCCATGGGCTGGTCACGTTTGTCGGAGATCCGACAATCGTTGGAGCAGACGAGTGCTGGAGTGGAGACCGCGTCTCGGTAAATGTACTGTGGGACGCCCCCCAGCTAGATGGTGCGACGACTGGAGGCGTGAAGCCGAAAATCGGGCTAGGTGGCGCTTCTTCGGGGAAGCCTTTGTCCAGCAGTGGACTGCCGCAGACTATTGATTGTTTGTCCACTTTACCTGATGATGGCTCCTGTGTGTTTGGTGTTGTTGATAATGGTTGGGAGGTGGAGAGTTGCTGACGGCCGTTTTTTCTTTAAGATTTAGTTTGAGTTCCTCGTAAATCCACTTCTTCCAGTAGAAAACACACATTATTATTGTTCTGTTTTTGTTTACTTGTCACGGATCAGTTAAGTAAAAGTTCTGACTGACCACACTGGGCTTTAGGAATAAATCTAGGCTTATTTCCAATATATTTCTTTAAAATATCCTACGGATTCAGTGGTCGGAGGTTGATACAGCATCGAGATAAATATATAATATGTAGGATGGTCTAGCGTTTTATTCTGAAACCTCTCGCCAATCTCTGAAAATTCTCGCCAATCCGTATTGGATAAGCGCTATAGGTTAATGTCCTCCTAAAATGTGGCTCGTGCTCAGCAGTGGGACATATCAATATCAGCCCGCGGCAGTCTACTACTGGACATAGGCCTCACTCAAGGCGCGCCACCTAGCCCGATCTTCGGCTACACGCATCCAGTCTCTGCCAGCCGCCTTGCGTAGATCGCCGCTCTATCTAGCCGGGGGGCGTCCCACACTACGTTTGCCGAATCGCGGTCTCCACTCCAACACTCGTCTACTCCAACGTTTGTCAGTTCTCCGACAAATGTGTCCAGCCCATTGCCACTTCAGTCTGCTAACTTGAAGAGCTATGTCGGTGACTCTGGTTCTCCGGCGAATTTCTTCATTTCGAATTCTGTCCACCGGAGAAACTCCGAACATAGCCCGAACTAAGCGACTTTGAGCTTGTCAAGGAGACAAAAGAGACATATATGAGTTATGTAAAATATTTAATATATTTTTTGTCGACAAAGTATATGTCGATCCACAGACAGGAAAGCTCGAGGAAGACCACGAAAAACATACCTTGATCAAATTGCTGAACTTTTTAAGAAAGGCCAGGTCAAGATTACCCTTAACCGGCAGGCTTGCATGAGGAGAATAATGAGTGTGGAGGAAGCAAGGGAATTATGCCGAGATCGTAGCAGATGGAGATCTGTGGTCTCTGCCTGCCCCTACATGAGACAGGTGTAAAGATATGTATGTATGTATGTATAGACACGAAAAGAAGTAAAACACAAGAAAAAAGTATTTAGTTTAAAAAGAGAACACGATGTAACTAAAGCTAAAGCTGTAAACTAGGGGTTGATTTTTCTGAGGGCGCGCGACCTCTGTCGGCGCCGTGTGCACTCACTGACACACTACCCTCCATCCCTCGCAAGCAAGTTGTACGAGGGATACGTCTCGCCGCCATTTGAACACGCAGTACGCAATAATAACACCAGTTGTATCATACTTTGTTTATTATGGAGACCTGCACTGCATAATTACAAAAATATAAGATTATAAAAATGAAATAAAAACACAACGTCACTCATGTAAGTTGACGGGGGAAATCAACATGTTTATTTGTTGATTCTTGCCGTAAATTTTAATTGTAAAAATTAATTAACTTTGTAAATAATATTTATAAGAACGTTCTATACATTATTAATATGAACTCTTGACAAAAGAGAATATGGAATGAGAAGATGAGAAATTTTTTTCGCATATTCTTCTTTCACAGGAAACTCATTAGGAAATCATGTCATTAAATATTTCATAATGTCACGTTTAACAAACCAAATTTTAATTTTATACTTAGTAGAAAATAATATTTTTCATTCTTTCGTACAAATATCAGAATAATGAATACATAATATCTTATTAATGGAGTCAGGCGTTACTTTGCGGAAATCCATCACTATATGGACAGTCAAAAGTTTTACTTAGCTAAGATCCGCGACAAGCAAAACAATAACAGAAAATTAATAATGTGTGTTTTTCCGTTGGGTTTAGTGGATTTATTTGGAACTTAAACCAAAAACTTACCGAAAAATCGGCCATCAACTCTCCACCCACCAACCACTATACACAACGCCAAACACACACTATCACTTTTCCATCTTGTACACGACACGTGTTTCGCCCCAACACGAGGCATATTCAGGTATAGTAGACTCTACGGAAGACTTTTCGGTTGTCTTCCGTAGAGTCTACTATACCTATACACACATTAATTTTCTGTTATTGTTTTGCTTGTCGCGGATCTTAGCTAAGTAAAACTTTTGACTGTCCATATACATAATATCTATTTGCTTTAAATACATACTTATAAGGCGGCGACGTGGTTTGCCACCCGTCACGTCCTGATTCCCATGAGCAGGGCGAGCAGCGACGAACGGAGAGCCGTTTCGCTGCGATGAATGAGTGTGAAACTGAGGAAGGCGTGTCAGGATCGTAGCGGATGAAGATCTGTGGTCTCTGCCTAATCCTACAGGGAGACAGCCGTGAATATATGTATGTATGTATAGGAGGCGTTTCATTCTAATTCTCCCTTAGGGGCCATACATACATTACATCTCACGAATTTCATGATTTTTGGTCACAGAAATGTAATGACCCCGTCTAGTCCTACGTGGTCCTATTTGTGTGACTTCACGTATTTTGCTTTTTTATTTTCAGAAATTAATAAATTAAAACAGCACATTCAAAGTTATTTATACATACATATGTGTGTTGATGGAATTAGTTTAGAGTTTTAGCGCTTTTGATTTAGTCATGTAACACCACGAAGCTAATAACACGTACACCCAATCATATTTTGTTGATTTCCTCCCTCCCTTTAATGTGTGACGTAATTTGTGGATTGCCCTTAGCATCATAACAAATAATCAATATAATTGATTTACATCGAGTCCCAATTAATATAGGACAAAGGAATAGCGTCTGACCAATACTTTAATGACAGCTCAGTAACGGGACTATCGCTTATGGTGTCAATGATCACGGATTCGATCCCCACATCGGGATAAATATATGTATGGCCTACAGATAGTTATTGCAAGTCCGGTTACCCCGACAATCCGCATTCAGCAAGCGTGGGTGGGTTTACGTCCGTTCCTCCAGAAATGGAGAAACCCGTCCTCAACAGTGGGACATATATGGGCTGTTAAAAAAAAAAGTATTATGTAAGTTTAATATAAGGCTATTTTTTATCTTATTCAGGTAAATAACGGATTTTATTTGTTTATTTAAAATAACCATGTGATCTTGACTTGTATATGTCAATAACATTTTTATGTGGATAGTTAGAACTTCTACTTAGCTTAGATTTTTACTCAGACAACCGTTAAGTGTCTTCAGTACAGTCAAACATAGTTACATTATATAGTACATAATACTGACTCCATTCATTACTTGTTCAAAAAAAATTATGATCAATTACTATAATACTTCATTATGTAACATCTTACTGAGGTTACCAACGATGTAGGAGTCTCTGGGACGTTTGCCAAATAGATTGCATCGCCAAGAAAAGTCTAGGCATCCATTTTATTGAAGAATTTTAGAAGAGACAAAAATATGTCTTATGTGTTTTATTGAGAAAAAAATTGTCAAGTGTTTTCAATACAGTAATACGACAACTTACGCTACCTCGACATACGCGAATTCAGAGTTACACATGATTTTTTAATTTTCACATTTATTTCCTAAATTATCGTTTTATTTAGTCTCCGGTCCCAATTAAACATACTTTGTATGTCGCGAATTCGATTTAGACGGATAGCGCTCGGTCCCATCTATCGCGTAGGTCCGGGGTATTACTGTATATTGGTTGTCAGTCAAGTATATTCATAAACAAAAATCGAAGTTTAAGAATCTCCGGCAGTGTGTTTCGTGGATAACCATTTGTAGCATTACTAGAGCGTTTCCTGCATTGAGAAGACATGAGCACACAGCCATAAGCCTTACATGGCATACAGCAGCCGTTAAACCAATTCAGAGGACATTGGGCGGCTTAAAAACTTAAAAAAATTATTTAAGTAAAATTAATTACTAAGTAGTTCCATGGACTAAAGGAACTTATTAAATATAAGACATTAAAAGTTATTGTCAATTTTATGCAATACTTTTTCTTTATTTTATAGTTATTGTTAACATTATATTGTCTTAATAATTATAACATTTATTTAATGTTTTCAATAATTATAAATCGTTTTTGCACTAAAAATATAATTAAAAAAATATTCAAGTATCCTGTAAAGTTAAAAAATCCTGTTTAAATTTATATCTACTAAATGATTAAAGAGCGCACCAAATGCAAGAACTTTACTGGACCGTTTATCTTGGCGCCTTGCAAAAATTTAATAGCACTTTTCGTAATATGCAACTAGATGTTGCTATTGTAAAAATGTAAGGCGTTTTGTTTTCACTCACAATGCAATTTAGAAGATTAAAATACTTGTACACATAACCTACTTTAATAAGTGATGCATAACTTAATTCTTATAATTTCATAAAATATATCTTCATGATATTAATATATAAAATTGGTTGAAATATAATTATGATGATTTATTAATTGGAATATTTTAAATTGATTGTCTATTTCAATCATATAAAGTTTATATACATATATTTATTAAAACATTGCCTATTAATGTTAATTTTCCACTTAATAACAAAAATAATTTTTTTTCTTTATTTTTCTTTCGAAACTAGAAAAGCTGTAATATCAAATAAAAATCGATTTATTACCAAATTAGCGTCATCTATTAAGTTAATATACAAAAGTATTCCATAATAGGGACGACACCCGAACTCCTGACGGAGCGTCGGCTAAAAAACACGAAATAAAAGCGTGCAGAAGTATTCTCATAATCTAACCCACAACGTCACAGCAGCCTCCCAAAAACCTACCTACCTACTCGTATATTCATTTCCGTACTGTTAATACCGCATACTTTTAACTGTCTAACTACGTGGGGCCCCCTTGACCCCCCCAACCACCCCCCGACCCCATACCACCACTACTTACACGCGGTAGGCGCAACTTTTATAATACTATACGTACTCGGGCGCTTTTTAACGAACCTCCCCGTTGGGGGCGCCACCTGCCACGCATACCGAAAAATACGTAAAACTGTGGGGATGGGGGGCCTGCCGCACCCCCCCACCCCCACGGTTAGAAGTGGCCGTATTTTGCGTATTTTTAAATTATTCCTCACCCGCATGTGAGTGTTTGCGATGTTTAGTACGAATTCGTACTTCCCTTTCACGGGTGCCATTGTAATTATTCTTTCTATATTATGTACAAATTTAAATTCCAGCTACTTTGCCTTATACATATTTAATAATATTGCAAACATGTTAATTATACTAATTAATAATTAAAAGAAATTGTGAAACGTGAAAAATTAATTGAAATTTTTATCTTCATGAAATCTTAACTACTTTAGAATCGTCATTTATTTTACTAATTTCTTTTAAAGGATTCTACTGAAAAAAAATAGCTAATAATTATCTTATTTTAAATTTATATTATAACCTTATTATATTATATTACATTATGAAAATATTTTATATATTTGTATTATTCTTCCTTAAAATTATAATTTTGTAAACTAGTACTGAATAATAATATTGTTTTTCTTAATAATTTAAACATATATTATATATAATAAAATATAAATAAATAAATAAATATAAGTTTTAATATTAATCAACAATTAATCTGAACATTTTGATATCACTTTCGCGTCTTTCAATATTCATACAATGAAATAATGATGATTAAAAAATACATTGTCTTCATTTCAAGTCTTAGTCCCTAATATTTATTTATTTACTTTTATTTAATACAAAATTCACAGCACATCATATGCTAACACTTATGTAAAATATTGAAAACTTCTGGAGGCAATTAGGGATTTATATTTCAATTATGATGACTTATAGTAAAAATATTGTTAAGAGCTGGGATTCGGGGATCGGAAAAATGAAATCGGGGATTAGTTTCACTTCCCTTCACTTTACTTCCATTTCTTCTCTTCTATTATTTTCTTCTGTATTAAACTTTTTAAACTCCTCCTTCGACGCACTGTATTCCTTTAATATAGGTAAAACAATCGAACGTTCTAGCATTCCCAAAGTTCGAAAATGAAATTCAAATTCAGAGCAATCCCAATCCACAACTAGCTTTGTCCACTTGTGGACTGCCACTATCGATTCTAAAACAAAACAGCCAGCTTTAATCTCTAGAGGGAAAATTTCGTTTCCCTTATATTCTTTTGTTTTCGCGTAGATTAAAGTCTTAGATGCAGACGTGATTCCGTTCTCTGCCTTTTAAAATGAGATATATATCAGTTAAGAAGATTTTAATGTTTTAAAACAAAAACGTTGTATATATGTATATATTTGTGTGTGTGTGTGTGTATGAATATTGTACTGCGATGCGATGTATAGCTTACTGGAGAACTAGATAGCTGCAAACAAGTCAGACCTAAACTCTGAAGGTTGGACGGCATTGGACATACCTTAGAATATTAGGAGAGAAAAAACATTGGATCCTTAAAAAAAAAGCCTTACCATACATACGATAAAGGCCAGCAACGCCTCCGTAATGCCTGTGGTATTGCGGATGTCTGTGAGCCGCGTTATTTACATTTCATCAAGTGACATGCTTGCTCGTGTGCCCTCTTGTGGCATTCTTCTATCTCGAAATTCCCTTCATATAAATCACATTGCACGATGCACTTGTCTTTAGCCGTATCATATACTCTCCATCTTCATTTGTCAACTTTTTTGGCAGTACGCCAGGAGAATCCATGGGTGTTGTCGTTCGGTGCTGATTGAAAACCACTTAACTCCATGCTTAGTCAGTATAACTTTTTTTAAAAAATTGATGGCAGACTTGTTACCTGATGGTGTGTTGCTGTGTGATCCCAACCCTATTATTTACACGACGAGACAGGAAACTTTTTTATGGGATAGAAAGGCAAACGAGCTGGCGTGTCACCTGTTGGAAAGCAAGCAATGCCATCCGTCGAAACTGTTTTTGAGTGATCAGATACAATTTTTTTTTTTTTTTCAGAAATCTTAAAAGTTTTTGTGGCTCTGGTGGTAACTTTTCATTTGCGGTGTACTACGTAATAATTCTGACTGTTCACTATATAATAAAAAAAAACCTACAAAGTATATCGACACAAAAAAATTCACTTTTTTTTATTATATATGTGGATAGTTAGAATTTTTACTTGGCTAAGATCCGCGACAAGCAAACAAAAATAGAAAAATAAGAATGTGTATTTTTTAAGACAACCTTTAAGGCCTTCCGTAGAGTCTACATTACCTGTTGATGCTTAGTGTTGAGGCGAGACACGTGTCTGTAGATCGTAGAAGAGTGGTGTTGTGGTGCTGTTGTTGACAGTGGTTGGGAATTGGAGAGTTGGTGACGATCGTTTTTTCGGTAAAATTTAGGTTAAGTTCCCCATAAATCCATGCCTTCCGATAAAAAATACACATTATTATTTTTGTTTGCTTGTCGCGGATGCTAGCTAAGTAAAAATTCTGACTGTCCACACAGTAATGGATTTCCAAAGTATCACCTGATACCTCATCTTTATTACACAAGTATCTATCACCTTATTAATGGAGTCAGGCGTTACTTTGCGGAAATCCATCACTATATGGACAGTCAAAAGTTTTACTTAGCTAAGATCCGCGACAAGCAAAACAATAACAGAAAATTAATAATGTGTGTTTTTCAGTTGGGTTTAGTGGATTTATTTGGAACTTAAACCAAAAGTTTTCAGTTCCAAATAAATCTACTAAACCCATAGGAAAAACACACATTATTAATTTTGTGTTATTGTTTTGCTTGTCGCGGATCTTAGCTAAGTAAAACTTTTGACTGTCCATATATCTATCACCTAATTCTACCACCGGACACCCTGTATATCAATTAAATTATTTGAAAATGCAACCGAGCCAATAAACTGTATGAGTATGATCTAAGCTCCTGGCACCACTCAAGTCAATTTAGTCTATCGAAGCATTTGCCAAATGAAATGCAGTCCCAGTTATTTCGTTCATAGCCGTACTTACAACTGATTGGTACTATTTAGAGGACAATTCCAAAGACGATAACTTATTGGCGATTGACAAGAGAAAAATCAGTATATCAGATCGCATCTCTCTCTGAATCCATCCTACCCCCTAGTGGGGTATAGGATAGATTATTAATGGAGTCAGGCGTTACTTTGCGGAAATCCATCATTATATGGACAGTCAAAAGTTTTACTTAGCTAAGATCCGCGACAAGCAAAACAATAACAGAAAATTAATAATGTGTGCTTTTTGTTGGGTTTAGTGGATTTATTTGGAACTTAAACCAAAAACTTACCGAAAATCGGCCATCAACTCTCCACCCACCAACCACTACACACAACACCAAACACACATTATCAATTTTCCATCTTGTAAACGACACGTGTTTCCCCCATTCAGACGTGAAGGATGACGAATCAAGTCGCTGTTATTTTTTAACAAATTAAGTTTATTAAAATTCCTCATAGTGAAACCCACGAGACAAAGCTAGAAAATAAAACTTTTGACTGTCCTTATAGTGATGGATTTCCGCAAAGTAACGCCTGACTCCATTAATAATCATATCACACTTAGCTACCATTGACTAAAACTGCTACCAAAAAAAAAAATAAAAGAAAATAAACAAATTAGTGGAAGAGTAATACTTCCGAAGACGTAATATGAAGAGTAATACGAAGCGCTCCGAAGAATTGTTTGGAATAATTCCCGCCGCCGAATTCCACAACCGCACAACTCGACGTAAAGAAAAGTTTCATCCCAACCATGTGGATGAGAGGCGATCTACTACTATACGTTTTCCTTAAAACTTCTTACCACGCACCACCACTTTGTGGAACCAGCTACCTTCGGCGGTCTTTTCGAACCGATACGACATTGGCACCTTCTAAAAATAAGCCTACACATACTTTAAAGGCCAGAAACGCTTCCGTGCCTCCTGCGGTGTCGCGGTTGTCTATGGGCGGCGTTAATTGCTTTCCGTCAGACGGCACGCTTCCTCGTTTGCCTTCCTATTCCATAAAAAAATAAAAAATAGCTTATACTGAGTTTTACATCCATTTTAACTCACTGGAACTTTCAGACAGGTAATAACAAATACCTTAACAAATTAAAAATAGAACGGTAATTGTGTTGAAGTTATTTTTAAACTTTTTGAAGAACTTTTAAGCAAATCTCGAAGGGAGGCGTTGAACGTCAAACAGAAACGTTAGTCAAAAATAAAGTGTTATTTTTATTAATATTATTATATTTTCAACTTACTTTGGAGATTAAATGAATGAACAGTAATTCTCGAAGATTTCTTATATAACCAGATAGGTTAACCAGACTTCAAACAAATATCTGTAGGCCATGCATATATTTCCGGCGCTGGACTCGACTCCTCAAGGGTAAATGAAGCGAGGCCGACCCAAACACACCTGGAAGCGCTCCATAGCGGCCGAGGTGAAGTCACTCGGGTTGACGTGGCCTGAAGTGAAGCGCGTGGCTCAAGTCCGATCCTAATGGAGAAGCACTGTGGACGCCTTCTGCCCCACCTCAGGGATATAGGACCATAAGAAGAAGATATTTATTTTGATGCGGGGATCAATGGCGTCCCTACCACAGAGTCTAACAGTCGTCACGCATGTTTCCTATAAGGATATGCAGAAACCACAAACTTCCATCTGCTAATTTCCCAGCGCACTTTCTTTACCTCATCCCCATTTATCACTCTCAATACAAGCTCTTGAGTTAAGGTTACTTTTGACTTGACTTTTCTTGAGAACTTCCACGATTTGGTCAAGGTATGTTCGCCTTGATTTTCCCATACCGACCCTTCCATCCACATCCGCAACATAAATTGCTTTATCTTCTGTCTTTCATCCATCCTCTCTTTGTACCCAATCCATCTAAGAATCGAATTATAAAGAGAAGCAGAAAAGCGTCAAGCTTTTCTTCTTCTATATGGACAGTCAAAAGTTTTACTTAGCTAAGATCCGCGACAAGCAAAACAATAACAGAAAATTATCAATGTGTGTTTTTCTGTTGGGTTAAGTGGATTTATTTGGAATTTAAACCAAAAGTTTCGGTAAGTTTTTGGTTTAAGTTACAAATAAATCCACTTAACCCAACAGAAAAACACACATTGTTAATTTTCTATTATAGTTTTGCTTGTCGCGGATCTTAGCTAAGTAAAACTTTTGACTGTCCATATAGTGACGGATTTCCGCAAAGTAACGCCTGACTCTATTAATAATTTTCTACTTCTCTTCATAATTCATTTTTTTCTTTCATATGTATTTTAAACACAACAATCTCTTTTCATATGTAATGTTTATATATACTTCTGTACTAGATAAAAAATAACTCACAATCAGTTTGTTAAGGAGATACGCTATGCGAATGTCATGTGGAAACGAGAAACATGTCAGCGATCCCTTTTAGCACCCTCGCGTCTGCCTTTCCTGATTTTTTAGCTTAGAACGACCTATTTAGCTTAGCGACGCTAACAAGACCGCGTCACCGATTCGATTTTAGTTTAAGATTATATAATCTCGTATGTATGTATGATTGCTAATTGGCTCAGAATATTCGCTAATGATTTTATTAGTCGTCCATTTTATTTGATCGATAACAATATTATGGACTAATATGTAATTATTCCGAGACTGTATGTCAAATTCGTTATTAAACACAGCGCCATCTATGTAACAGATAATATAATATATGGCTTTTTTGTTATAATAATATGGACTTGATAAACTTTTCCCACCCAATTCTACATTTGTATTGGAAAAGTACAATGGATTGACGTTCATTCCTTCGGAAATGGGAAAGGCTTGCACCCAGCAGTGGGACATGTGTGTACTGTGAACAAAAGTAATTATTTAAAAAATGACCTAATTTGTTAAAAAATGACGGCGACGTGGTTCGCCATCACGTCCTGATTCCCACGAGGGCAAGAAGCTACTGAGAACCGTTTTGCTACGATGAATGTGCGAGGAAGGATAGATGAAAAGATGGATTAGTCTGGTGGAAGCGAGGAATTTTGCCGGGATCGTAATGGATGGAGATCTGTGGCCTCTGCCTAACTCTACGGAAGACAGACGTGACGATATGTATATATGTATGTTATAAAAGTAGTTTAAGAAAGCTAATGACGTTAAAGAAGACCTTATAAAATGTATAGAAGTGTTCGAAATATATGCATATAGATGGATGCTCGCTATCAGCTGGACTCAAAGGATGGCCAATGGCGAGGTTCTCCGACAAGTCAAGCAAAAACGTGAACTTTCGCAGACCGTCATAGGTAGAAAAGTTGCTTACCAGCGTCATGTCATGAGCTGTCAGCTGATCATGATGGGAAAAATCGACTAAAGACAAGTTCGTCGTAGAAGAAAGTCTTGACTACGTAATATAAGGGAGTGCTCCAGAACTGATGCACCTCGCAAAGGAGGAGGAGAGTTATGCTGAATTGGCTGCCAACCTTCGTAAGTCGGAGAGGCACTTTTGAAGAAGAAGAAATTAATTTAAATATATTTGCTTATGTAATAGATAGATCTAAGCAGATTTATTAAAATGTGTGGGGGGGACACATCTCAAACGAAGCGAAAATAAAAAAGTCGAACAAAAAGCCTTCCCATTCGGCGAGGCCAACGCAACACACAATCTGCGAAAAAGGAAACACAAGCGAAAAGCGAGAACACAAAATCAACCCGTACGTACGTACATTAACAAAAGAACTTTCTAATGACAAATTTCCAACAAAAAAAAATTTTCTAATTCACGCACGAGAGAAGGGAACCCCCATCCCATCCCGGCCCACCGCCCGCTCGACACAACACAAATGTGTTCATATACGCATTTTTGATCAATACTTAAAAATTAACCCAGCCTCCGGTAGTTTTTAAATTATTCTGCGCATGTCATGATTTTTAATCAGGGGGGTATACGAAGTGACGCCTCCATTCCTACATACATATATGTATGTTCCACTGTATATGTTTAAATGAGCACACAATATACAATTGTTTTTTTACATATGTATGTATGTATGTATGTGTCGGTGCGATCGGATATCGGATTTTTTGGCGGGACAACCCCGCTATGAGAAAGGGTGTTATCGGTCTGGCAAATGTGCTAGTAATCACCCAAAGTGTAAAGTTGTTTCAACGTATTATACATTGTCAGCGAATTTGCATCTTATATATATATATATATATATATATATATATATATATATATATATATATATATATATATATATATATATATATATATATATATATATATATATATATATATATATATATAATATACGTCCATGTCTTCTAACGTTCTATGTCTAAGTTTTAGTCTTCAAAATGGCAGCTGGCAGAGATTGTTGACTAAGACTACCATGACGAAAGGAAGGAAGGATGATGAAAGGAAATGATGAAAAACTGAGAAATAGCTCAAACGATTATTGAATTTCGTAGCTTGATAAAATGTTTTTTCCTTAAAAAACGCATATAAAAGATAAAAAAATATCGATTATTAATTTCATAGAGCAAGTCTAGAGTTGGGTGAAATAGTTAGTTTTCTCGATGATTTCTCATACGCATAAATCGTTTATTTGCATTCTGGTGTACAAAAGTGCCACCCCATATCTTCCCGTGGGCGTCGTAGTGATTTTAAATGTTTTCTCTAACAAAAAAACAAGAACATTGTTCGTTAGTCTTGTCAAAATTCAAAAATAGCTCGACTGATTAGAATAATTTTTTAAATTTTTGTTCGCTACAATACAGGGAAGGTTTACGAATGAAAAATATAGGGAAAACATAAAAGAATAGCTTGAAAAATGAAAATTTATTTTACTTCCTTTTACTTTCAATAGATGGCGTTCGTGACGACTTTATCGTGTAACGGACGTGGTGTTAGACAAATTTTAGTTTGTTTTGTGCGATTTTGAAAAGTGTTGCATATCTAAATACACACATACATACCGGAAGAACACATACATACGCCTACCAGGAGATATAATTTTCGTTAATTTGAATTATATTAATTGTAGGTGAAACGAAATTCACCGAGTCATCTAGTTCGATATCATTTTGAACTTAGTAATCAAAAAACTGAAAGAAAAAAACATACATTAATTCGTGACATACCTTAATTTTTTACAAGAACTTAAATTCTGTAAAAAAAATTAATATAAACTTAATTTAACATAAAAAAGAAAAAAATACTAAATCTAAGATGTGATAAAATGTCAACTCAGCGTAAGCCAGGCATTCTATAAGCACCTGATCTTTGATAATCAATCCCTAAATATAGTATGTGTATGTAATATCAAAAAGCACTATATTAAACGTGGCTAGTGCGAGCCTAGTCGCAAGCGTGCCGACCGTACCGGGATCAGGCTCCCCCGGATACTAAGATGCCTTACCTCAGCATGCGGGGCTCTGCTGGAGCTGACCTCCACCCTCCCTTGCGGCTCGTGGGATTCACTAAGACGAATTTTAATATACCTAATTTATTGAAACGACGGTGACGTGGTTCGCCACCCGTCACGTCCTTATTTCCACGATGGCGAAAAGCGACTAATGGAGAACTGTTTCGCTGCGATGAATGTGAGAGGAAGAATGGATGAAAAGACGGATGGAGCTCTCTGGTCTCTGCCATGCCCTGCGGGGGATAGGCGTGAATATATAAAAAAAATACTATATTAAACTTTTATATTAAAGTTCGACGAAAGAAAACACAAAGAGTAGATAGTTCCGAATTCACGTCATCACAATTATAATCGTTATGAAATTAGGAAAAGTAAAACTAGGTCAAATAATTCGGTCAAGGAAATGCTTGGCTTCCTTATTCGATGTTACTTTAATATTATAATATCGAGTACATGGCGTAAACTCAGTGAGAAAAATCTTTATAGCTCTATTGTTCGTCGTAAGTCCTGATTGATTATAATATTACACTTTTTGTTAATTGAAATGGGATGGATGAAAGACGACTTGTAAAAGAAATTTACGTTGCGGATGTGGATGGAAGGATCGATAGCGAAATACCAAGAAAAACATACCACATTGCCGAAGTTTTTAAGGAAGATCAGCAAGAGTACCCATAACCGGTGAGCTTGCATGAAGGGAGTGACGAATGTGGAGGTAGCAAAGAAAGTATGTGCAGATCGTAGCAGAAGGTGATCTGTAGTCTCTGCCTACCCCTACGGGAGACAGGCGAGACTATATGTATGTAAAAATAATTACCCAGGTTACTCACCCAGGTAGGTTACTACCTGGGTAAGTATACCTTCACAACAGTCTTAAACATTTGGATATCAAAGATATCATCATCAAAACATTACAGTTGCGTGTGGTTCTTAGCCTGGTCAGTAATAATTTCCAATCAGACCTTAATTTGGCTTTTTCTCTCCAGCTACTCAGACCGATTGCTTTTACATCGTCTTCGACTCCACCTAATCAAGCTTAGGCCTAGGCCTTCGCCTTCTAAGCTTAAGCCTTCCGCGACTTCTACAGACCATCTGGTTTGTCGTCTAGTAGGTGTTCGGGAAGTCTAGTCTTGTCCATCTGTGTTATGTGTCCAGCCTCCCCAAGGCGTCCAATTTTAAAAATGACGCGAAGGGACACCCAAGGGATTTTTGGTCGATATAAGAAGTCCGACATAATCCTCCGGACTGCCACGCTGAAGGGTATCTATAAAAGATTTCTCTTACCATTGATCATCTCAAAATTGATCAGCCACGTGTGAAGGTTATTAATAAATCCTACCAGCATGTCCAGCAGTGGGCTTAGTGAAATAAAAATATTAAACTTATTTTTTATATCACTCTTTCAACTACTCCCTTCAAACATAATATCATCATTAATTTATTTTAATTTTTCAGCTTCACACTTTAATATATACGTTTAGCATGTTGCTGACGCGAACCCATAGATTTTTTCACTACCTAGAATCGTGTGATACGGCTATAGAAGTTTTCACTTCAATAATATCATTGAATGAATCTCAAATATTTCAAGTAATATTTTTTTTAATAAAATTGAATATATCTTAATAAAAGGTCTTGGGTAAAATTCATATTATTTAAATTTAAATAAACATTAAACATAGATATTTTCTAATTGTGAACTGTTCAGTCAGAAATGTAAACAAGAAATAAATAAAATTCGTCGACAATTCATTCTTGAAAAGAATACCGAAATACTCGCTCCATTTCACCTTAATTCTATGAACCAAGAGGTCAACAGACGCTCTTTAATAACGCCTACGACGTAGCGTAGTACTACGAGCCGTAGTAGTTCTACGCGATCATTAGTCAACGCCTAGAAAGCGTAATAAGAAAATGTCTTTTCGTAGTTATTTTAAAATAAGTATCCTTAAAAATGGATGAATTAAAAGTAATTTCTCTTTAAGAGGAGTAACATACATACATACATACTGTCACGCCTGTCTCCCGTAGGGTTTGGCAGAGATCATAAATCTCCATCCGCTACAATACCGGTACACCTTCTCTACTTCTTTCCCACCCATCTATCTTTACATCCATGCTTCCTCTCACATTCATCGTAGCGAAACAGCTCTCCATTCGTCGCTTCTCGCCCTCGTGGGAATCAGGTCGTGACGGGTGGCAAACCACAACGCCGTCATTTTTTAACGAATTAGGCATTTTAAGATTCGTCATATTGAATCCCACGAGTCGCAAGAGAGGATGGAAGTCAGCCCCAGCAGAGCCTCGCATGCTGAACTAAGGCACTATAGTACCCGGGGGAGCGCGATCCCGGGACGGTCGGCACGCTTGCAACTAAGCTCTCCCTTAGCCACGCATCCATTGGCACGGCAGACCATGGATTGGCGGAGAGGAATAGAAAAGAATAGAGTAGAAAGGAAAGGGCAGGGGGAAAAAATGGATTTATACAGGATGATAGATGAGAAGAAGAGTAAATGAGAACTAAATACTACAGATTATAGCACAGCAAGCAAACGAACATGCCAGTCATCTAGCATTAACCTCTCATCTGCGGTTCGGCCAGTGGCCAGTCTAGAAGAACCACCGTCGTTGACACCGCACCGCGAGCATCCCATAGAACCTCGTCGCGGGGCGTGTCAGTTCTTGTTGGATCGAGTTTTTTTCCAATAAGACCATTAAAATAAGCTAAAACTAATTAGATTATGAATCTAAAACCACTTATTAAATAGCATTATTTATTACAACTGCTCTGAGGACGTAATATCGTTAGAAATTAGCTTTGGAAAAATCCGACCGCAAAATGCAAAAAGTAAGCAAATCACAACGACCGCACTGGGAGCGTGCTACAGTTGGCGGTCGGATGACCTTGCTCGCGTCATGGTGGCATCACAGACGAGATTTGAAGCGATCATCGCCACCCAGAGACATCCACAGAGGCCTCTCAGATACCCGGCTTGCCGGCCTTCTGTAAACACATACGCCCGTTTTTGTTGTGTTTGTGTGGAAACACTGAATTAGTTGTTCAGATTCCAGCCTAAAAACAAACTACATCGCCCGTTTCTATTGTCACAATTGTAAATACATTTATAGCAATGTAATTCGATCTAAAGTTAATAACGGCATCAGAAAATTGAAAGGGAAAAGTTGACAAACAGAGAGTATTAAATAATTTGTAATATAGACTGACTTCAATAACATTTTTACAAAGTTTTTGATCTATAACTGTTTTGCGTGTCTAATCAGTCATTCAACAGACAAAATAACCAGCTGGTAAAATAATACAAAAGACGATTAGGTCAAGAGAGATATTTTTAACACATATTAGCTTCAACACGTATAAGATGGATAGATAGATATATTCTTTATTGTACACCAAAAACAAAATTATACAATTATTGATTGTAATATTTATATACAAACTAGCTGACCTAGAAAACTTCGTACCGCCTCAGAATCAATAAATAAAAAACCTGAACGATAATTGCGGAATGATTCAACTTTAGTAAAAAAATGTATTCAATATATAATACAACAATATATAACAATATAGAAATAAAAAAATAAAAACTTCAATTTTGAATTTAATTTGATTTCTGAACGACTTTTAAATTTAATTATTTTCTGAACGATGGAACGAACATCAAATATTTGACAGGTAGGAATAGTTTCTAAGGGAAAACGAAATTGTTGCTTTCACTATATTCCAAAGCTTTTTATCATATTTACTCAACTTTTAAACCTTCCCTGGATTTCCAAAAATAATTCAAAACCAAAATTAGCCCAATCGGTCCAGCCGTTCTCGAGTTTTAGCGAGACTAACGAACAGCAATTGATTTTTATATATATAAATAGATGGCGATCTTATCATTGGTAGCGATTTCTTTCAGACAACCGTAGGATAGACACAATGTTAAAAAGATAATTTGATGTAGGTTGGTGATACATTATCGTTATAATGATAGTAAAATAAAATATTAATATGCAAAAATAATATATGTATATATATATATATATATATATATATATATATATATATATAACATCACATTATACAAATAAAGAATTAAAAACCTTGCCAACCAAGTTATTGCTGGTTATTTTATTTATTGCAATTTGTGGTTAATTAAATAAATTATCGAACAGATTCACTGCAGTCTTTCAAGTTTCATCCCCACCATCTGGACGAGTGGCATTCCAGTACGATGTGTGTCACACACACCTGTGGAATCAGCTACCTCCAGCGGTGTTTCCGAAGCGATACGACATTGGAACCTTCAAAAGGCATGCCTAGTCACATCCTAAACGCCGACAACGCGCTCGTGATGCCTCTGGTGTTACGGATGTCTATTGGCGGCTCTGATTGCTTCCCATCGGGTGAAACACCTGCTCATTTTCATTCCTATTGTCTCATATAATATGTAAACATTAAATTAGGAGCGCTATAATGCAACGAGAGGAGCCACATGAATAAAATTAAATAATTACCATCAGATCCCGCCGACGACGCCCGGCATAGTTGGCGTACGGGATAATGGCGAAAAAACTGTATCGCGTTTTCCGCGGGGGACTGCCCCCCCTCTCCCGCGAAATTTTTCGCTCACCCTTCGTCCGCGTTCGTTTAGCGAGATTCGATCCCGCAATCAGGGGGTTGTTTCGGGGTGGTATTTTTTGGTCTCCCCATCCCCCCCCCCCCACCACACCATCGTAAATTGGAGCATATAATTTTTATTACCGACCTGTCGTATGAGCTTCCAGCGTTAGACTTTTCAAATGTGGCTCACTCACTACACTACATTCCATTTTTTAAGCTATCGTATACAGACAGCATCAGTTAATGTCTAATTTTTTAAATTGAAACTGGCATCTTAAAGTTTTTTTTTAATAGTAATATCCATGTGGATCTCACCAAACGGCTTGATTCATTGGTATTGGGGAAGGATGTCTCATCTCTCAACATCTTGTACCTAAAAGCAATAACGGGTAAATGGAAAAAAATATATAATTTAAAAAAAAAGTGTTTCGTCCCAATGCCTCGCTTCTTTCGTTGTGTGAATTATACCAAAAATACACTAAAATACCAATAAATTCATTATGGGTGTATTGTGTGCTGCTAACGGCTTTATTTCGATAAGATTTAGTTTAAGTTCCCCGTAAATCCACTTCTTCCAGTAGAAAACACACATTATTATTTTTCTCTTTTTGTTTGCTTGTCGAACCAAAAGACAACCGAAAAGATCACTTTTCGGTTGTCTTCCGTAGAGTCTACTATACCTGAAGATGCGTGTTGGGGCGAAACACGTGTCGTTTACAAGGTGGAAAAGTGGTAATGTGTGTTTGGTGTTATGTATAGTGGTTAGCAGGTATAGAGTTGATGACAGACGTTTTTCGGTAAGTTGTGGTTTAAGTTCCAAGTATATCCACTTCATCCAGCAGGAAAACACACATTATTATTTTTCTGTTTTTGTTTTCTTGTCGCGGATCTTAGCTAAGTGAAAGCTCTGACTCTCCAAACAGTAATGGATTTCCGCAAAGTAACGCCTAACTTCATTAATCACAATACGTAACACCAAAACAATTTTTTTCTCACTTCTCACTTATGCTGCCATCTCATTTATTAGTCACGAAGTGTATCCATTAAAATAATTCGTATTTACCACTATAATACATCAATAAGTATCACAGAAAATAGACATATATATATAGATAGATATATTCTTTATTGTACACTAAAAACAAAATTATACAATTATTGATTGTAATATTTATATACAAATGGCGATCTTATCGCTAATAGCTAATTAATAATTCTTCCAGACTACCGTCGGATGGACACAGTTAAAAAGATAATATGATGTAGGTTGGTGATACATTATCGTCAGGATGATAGAATAAAGTATTAATAAACAAAGTTAATAGCCATACGAAAAAAAATATATAAATATGAGTTAACCGTAAATAATAAACGAATAAATAAAAAGATACATAGATATTTATAACGATAGATAGCGATTTTTGAAAATCTGCGACAAGCAAACAAAAATAGAAAAATAATAATGTGTGTTTTTTTTTACTGGAGGAAGTGGATTTACTTCTGGGTCTCCCCATGATCTTACGGAGAGTTTTCCGCTCGATTTAAATTGTATAAATAAAAGTAATACCAGGAACAAGTGGAAGAGAGGCAAATGGAAACCATATTCAGTGAATATCATCAATCTATGATGATATTAACAACACAGATTCTGGCACAAAATAAATTCAAAATGACCGTTCCACACGCAAAAAAAAAATATAACAAAAAAGCCTCCGCAGAGTCCATAATATCCCACTAATATTATAAATGCGAAAGTTTGTGAGTATGGATGTATGTCTGTTACTCATTCACGAAAAAACTACTCGACGGATTTGGATGAAACTTTACAGTAATATAGGTTATACATCGGAATAACATATAGGCTACAATTTGTAATGATTTTATGTAATTTTTTTGGTCGTAATATAACGATATATGTCAATTTAGTCGGAAAAAAATCTGGCCTCTAAGAGCTATCTTGGCGTACGCTGCCTAAACCATTGGAGTTACACAAAGATGATGTACCGTAGGATTGTTTGTCTTGAATAGTTCTAAATGAAAGTCCGCGACGGCATATTTTCCACCTTTTATGTGGAAGCCACTATGACCAAAATTGTGAACTATAAATTTAGTAAAAAAAATATATTTATTTAAAATGATCTGTCACGAAACTTAATGTGGCAGACCAAATTCCACGCTAACGAAGCGGAGGGGAAAAGCAAGTTAATTAAATATATGAATCAAAAACCGAAATCTATGTCACTTTCAAAACAAAAATATGAAAAGGTAACAATTGGTCAGATGCATCTTTTAATGAAACAATTTATTTAAATTTTTCTTTTCTTTTCTTTTATGGCAATTAGTTATAACTATTATGCCAGTATCAAGTAAAGTACAATAATATCCAATCTCTTGAAATGTCACAAGTCAGCTTATCACGTTACGTCTTGATAAAATGGTGGCTATTTTAGCAAAACTTATAGACTTTTTTAATCAACTTAAATAGTTACTATACACGCATTTATTTCATATCACTTCACTTATACGCCTTAATAGAATTATATTATATAATACGCAACCATAATTTAACAATATAATTGATAATAATACAAGATTATGTAAATGAAATAAAAACACACCGTCACTGATGTAAGTTGGCGGGAGGAATCCAATATTCTTATGTTTTTTTTATTTTATATATTCACGCCTATCCCCCGCAGGGGTTGGCAGAGACCACAGAGCTCCATCCACTGCCATTCATCGCAGCGAAACGGCTCGTCATTTGTCGCTTTTCGCCCTCGTGAGAATCAGGACGTGACGGGTGGCGAACCAATTCGCCGTCATTTTTCGACAAATTAGGTATATTAAATTCGTCTTAGTGAATCCCACGAGCCGCAACGGAGGATGGAGGTCAGCCCCAGCAGAGCCCTGCATGCTGAGGTAAGGCACCATAGTCCCCGGGGGAGCCCGACCCCGGGACGATCGGCACGCTTGCGACTAGGCTCGCCCCTAGCCACGCATCCATTGGCACGGCAGACCGTGGATTGGCGGAGAGGAAGGGAAAGGATAGAGAAGAACGGAAAGGGCAGGAAAGGAAATGCGGATTGGGGGGGTTACCAGACTCAGAATAAACATTTATAAATCCATATAAATATTTATTCCGATGCGGGAATCGAACCCGCGACCATTGACTCCGCGGGCGGAGGGCCCCGCCACAGAGCCAATCGGTCGTCCAATATTCTTATCCTATTAAAATTTTATAAATAAAAAGTATTACTGGAAACACGTGGAACACAGAGGCAAAATGAAATCATATTCGATGAATGAATGGATTGATGAACTGAACAATACAGATACTGGCACAAAATAAATTTAAACCGACCGTTCCACACGCACAAAAATAAAACAAAAAAAAAAGCCTCCACAGAGTCAATAAACTAGACACATGAACCCGAAACCGAAATCTATTTCACTTTCGGCGCGAAATAGAGGCCCGCTGAAATATCCGGATCGCGCGGTCATTTTTTCGATTACATTTTTTTTTTTCCCGGCGATCTCTAAAAATTTGCGAGCACACTGGTTGCGGCCTAAAATATTTTCCCATTCATTTGTGCGCACGATAAAAAAAGACACTGAAAATTCTTCGCACTCTCACTTTTCCTGTCGTCCAAATAAAAATGCGTCGAATTTTTAAATCGGTTTGGGCAAACGCCGCTTGGAGTAAACTTTCAATGTCGTTTATGCAAGTCTAAGCATCCAGTTATACAAGTATAACAAAGAATAGAATAACCATTTAAGAAAAGATTAAATCTTATCATAGGAATCAGGGTCTTCCTTGGCACATTTTATCCTGTAGATGACATAAGAGGCTACCTCGAGAAAACCACAAATGGCGAACATAGTGAGTCGCCATCCAGCTAAATGGTGCGCAGGGCGGCTGACAGAGATTGGATGCGTGAAGCCGAAGAAACTAGATGGCGCTTCTTTTTTTTGGGATAGGAAGGTAAACGAGCAGGCGCTTCACCTGATGGAAAGCGATCAACGCCGCCCATAGACATCCGCAGCGCTATAGGCAGTGCGGAAGCGTTGCCGACCTATAAGGAAAGCGTCATTTTGGGAGTGAGAGGGGGTGCGGGTAGGGGGAGGATGTTGGGCCTCCGGAACTCAACCGCTCACCGTACGAAGCGCGGGAACTAAGACGCTACCACTCAGACGCCGGTTTTCTGCGGGAGTGTGGTACTTCCCCGGGCGAGCCGGCCCATTCATGCTACAGACAAATATTATACCATTCTTGATAAAGTATTCATCTGCAGCGTGGCTCTGCCACTACAAAAACTTTCTTCTTGGGGGAGGTCTATGTTTTTTCTTTTAAAAAAAAGACTAACATAAATACATATCATCACGCCTGTTTCCCGTAGGGGTAGGCGGAGACCACAAATCTCCATCTGCTACGATCTTGGCACACTCTCTTTACTTCCTCCACGCCTCTCCTCGTGGAAGCCCGCCGGTTAAGGGTACTGTGGTAATAAATTGATAAATGTATCACTAATGTATTGAAAATTTTTATTTGAATATAATAAAAATTGTTTTTATTATATTACTTATTACATTCGTAATTTTAAATTTCGAAATCGATAGTGAAAATAAAGTATAAGGTTAATATAAAATGTACAGTGATACATTAATAAATTAATTCCATTTGAAAGAGTTCCATTATAAACGGAGATAAAACCCCCTAAAGATCCCGAGTCGATGTATCAGTACGGCTGGCACCTTATAGTACTCTTGACCTGGCCTTTCTTAAAAACTTCGGTAATTTACTCAAGGTATGTTTTCCTTGGTCTTCCCCAACCCTCTCTTCCATCCACATCCGCAACGTTAATTTATTTTACCAGCCGTCTTCAATCCATCCTCTCTACGTGCCCAAACCATCTCTTTCTCCCATACAAAAGTAAATTAATTAATTAAATTTAATTAATATTTAATAAAACTGTATTAACATTATCATCCTTTATTAAAAAGTTCTCTGCGCCACTTGTCAGAACTGCGGGAAACGCTGAAGCATACTATCGCAGCCCCGACGGCGCTGTCCTTATTTAGGAGCCAATCTCAGGGTGGGCTACTTTGGGGGCACATATAGTGCACCACCTTGAGGTTGAAATGTCGGGCGGCGAGGATTTCCCTTTCCCGCCGCCCGAACCTAGGTTACCTAGTATCATCCACTACAACATTAAAAAAAGTATCAAGTATCATCCACTACAACTTAAAATGTATTTTAACTTGAACGTATGAATAAAAAAGTATTTTATCAACGATTGAAAAATTATATATATGTAAATATATATATATATATATATATATATATATATATATATATATATATATATATATATATATATATATATATATATATATATATATATATATATATATAATGCCAGCGCTAACAAAGCTACACGTACATATATGTATGTACGAAACGTCCTCTCCTCATAGACATTCTCAATAACTCGGTGTATTAAAAGTCTGACTTCTGCATCTTTGCCAACCAAATTTCCTTACTTCTTAGTTGCCAATACGTACAAACATTAACGGGCTTGTGTGCGAACTTACCCCCTAAATTATTTCGACATATGCAAATTTGTACTTACCTACAGATGTTTCCATAGATTACACGACACAGAGGCGGCATTATTCCGCGTAAATACTCTCATCATATTCTACCTACTTGCCTTAAAAAAGACTTCGGTGAATGAATGACGTTAAAATTAATTGTACATTCATTCAATACTATCTCGTGGTACAAAATGAGATGTAATTATCAGAGATCGCTGATGGGATGCACTGTAGAAAAGCAATAATTCATTATTGCTTACATGATTTCAATCATGGCTTCTGCAAATTGTTTCATGTCTATTCAATTTAGTGTGATTTTTTAATGAAAACAAGCAATGTTATAATAATAATTCTAATTCTTAGTAACCATTCCAACTAAGCTAATAATGTGTGTGCTAGGAAATGGTTCATATCAATAGTCCAGTGAAGAACAGAACTAACAGTCTCAAATCTTAAGCCCGTTCTTCACCAATTGAGTTGCTTCTAACATGTACTTGTAATATCGAAATATTATTTTGTCATTAGTGTGTAATTCCTAGTAAAACACAATGGTGTTAATGTAGGCTTAAAATCGTTCACATTCTGTTGCTGTTAGTCTGTAATTATTTCTTTTAATTATTTTTAATAATCTAGTCATTAATACAACTAATACAAGCTTTGTATTTTATAGTCTTTTTTTGAAATACGTTTTATAAATAAACATAATTAATTATAGAAATACATTCGCATTTCTTATATTATTGCAAAGAGAGAAAAATAATCACGCTGGCATTTACGAACAATCTTGAAACTCCAAATTGACGAGTCTGTACGGATACATAATCTATGTAAGCAAGCACACCTAGCGATGCGAGTCTCCCAAAAAACGGAGCGGCGCAGTTGTAAAATTGTCTAACTACCCACCCTCCGCGCTCCCCCGCGCGCACTCATTACAGCGCGTGCGTGATACGCACAAGATATGGGAGGTCGGCGGATTTATCTCAAGATATCATTATCCTTATTTAGGTAACATATCCGGATAGTTTATATCCGGATATGTTACCTTAATCCGGATACAACTCAGCGGCGAATCACCGCTTGCATGGCCAATGGTCGCGGTTTCTAATGCGGATGAAACAATATGAACTATAGATATTTATTCCGAGATTGATTATCCTGCCAATTCAACTTGTACAATCGTGGTAGATTAATGACAAATAAAATTATAATCCACTATAATCACATTTCAAAAGGAATCTTTTGTATTCTTAATAACTAAGTTTTATGCGAATAAAAATTAAATTTGAACTGTCATTTCATTCATTTATATTTATATATTCATAACGTTATAAACGGAAATTATTAACAAGATTACACATTATCTTTTTGTAGGAAGTTCATACTAGTAAAAATAAATTTGCATAGGAGTTTTATCATCGCATATATCCTCTAACTTAATCTCATGTGAATACAGAAGCCGTACCGCGGCTCAGATCGCGATACTAAAGCGTGTTCATCTCTTTCTAGTTTTGAAAAACCTACCCCTCACACCCTCGCCACCCTTCGCTCCAACCCTCGACCACCCAGCTCCTAATTCCTTACATATTTAAATTCCACTTTCAACGTTCGTTGGAGTCCTCATATTGTCTCCATATGGGTTTCCGTATGTTTTTCATCTCATTTAGATACTCTAATTTATTTTTGAGTTCAAATTCAATTTACTTATATAATTCTAATACGATTTTTAAGTAAACAAATTATATCATCATCCGCCTACGGTGGTCTGGCCTGGAAAAACGTCTCTTCCGTGAGATTTTCGGCAAAAACATTAAGCCTAATCAGGTTACGTCCCACATTAGGTTTGCCAAGAAACGGTCTCGACACAAGCACTAGAATACTCCAACGGTTGTAAGGAAATGTACATATTTTCTGTAGCGATACGTCCATAAATGTATGACTAATGCATTAAAACCTTTTATATTATATTACTTTTTTTTACATTCGTAATATTCAAATTTCAAATGAAAAAGAAATAAATTTAATATAAAAGGAAATAAGATGTGCAAGGGCGAGCTTAACTCAAAATTGAGTTTTCTTCCAGCAAACCCAGGAGTGAAAGAGAGATAAGATAAGCTGTGAGAATAGAAGTAAGTGTACACCAACAAAATATAATAATAATATACATAACAATACACATATATAAAACCATACATATATAAACATATAAATACTAATAATATATAATATAATATTATATAAATAAGAGGTATAGAATAAATGGATATATAATAGAATAAATTGTTATAAACAAAATGCTTTAGACTGACGTCTTTCGGGATAGATATGTCACCCGTCCGGCACAAAACCTTGAAATTATAATATATATACTGAGATATAAAATGTAAAGTGAAAAGTGTGATAAAGTTTAACATGAATAAGATATAAATTTACAATGAAACGCAAGAATAAATTAATATCATTTTGAAGAAAACCCCCTAAAGATCCCGGATGTCGCCGTAGTACAGCTGGCACTCCACAGTACATCGGTAAATAGTATGGACACTATAAATTATCAAAACAAATGGAAAAGGTCATCTTCATTGTTGCACTGGGGCAGGATTTCTATAATTCTGGCGGAACTCCCCCATTTGCTGCATTTCATGTCCTCATCTTGTGTGATTTCTCACCAATGGGTTACTTGGAGTTCGTTCAGATCGAAGATCATCTCACCACCGTTCCATCGATGCAGTTAACGAGAGCCCATTGACCAATCGGTCTTCTTTATTTCATTCATTCCCCCAATCCTGAGTCCCTCAAGTTTCCCTCAAGTTGTCACAATCCGTGACAATTTCTTACATGATTATTATATAATGTCGGTTATTATCAGCTGGACTCAAAGGATAGCCAATGGCGAGGTTCTCCGACAAGTCAAGCAAAAACGTGAACATTTGCAGACCGCCAAAGATAGAAAAGTTGCTTACCTGGTTCATATCATGAGACATAACAGATACAAATTGCTTCAACTCATCATGATGGGCAAAATCGCGGGCAAAAGACAAGTTGGTCGAAAAAGTAAGTCTTGGCTACGTAACCAGAACTGCTGCACCTCGCGAAGATGGAAGGAAGTTGTGAAGGAATTGGCTTCCAATGTTCGCAAGTCGCAGAGGCACTCTTAGAAGAAGTCGGTCATTAGATTTGCCCATCGCGTTCGTTTTGAACAACAAGATCATCTAGCATACATCTAACCTACCTAGAAGAATGTTACTTTCTAAGTACTCGAATTCTTTCTAAATGATATGTGGACATTTAAAACTTTTACTTAGCTAAGATCATCGACAAGCAAACAACAATAGAAAATTAATAATGTGTGCTGGATGAAGTGGATTTACTTGGAACTTAAACTAAATCTTACCGAAAAACGGCCAGCAACTCTCCCTCCACCAACCACTACACACAACACCAAACACACACTACCACTTTTCCATCTTGCAAACGACACGTGTTTCGCCCCAACACGAGGCATTAAACTCTACGGAAAATAACCGTTAAGTGATTTAACGGTTGTCTTCCGTAGAGTCTACTATACGCTACTATAGCTAAGTAAAAATAACGCTTGACTCAACTAATCCTTCTTAATGATGTGACAATAATATCTCAAATATATCTCACGAGTCTTCCAGTGAAGCGATACTGACCGGATGGTAGTCTTATGTATACCACAAGGACGCTTACCATTGTAAAATTAAATTGCTCTTCACCAAGAAACAGACTTCAAGGATGTATTCAACAATAACGTTCTCAAAATACCGTGCAAATAATAGTTGAACTACATTTTTCTGACAAAACCGAAACAATTGTTCAAATAATGTCGTGTCTATTACAAAGAAATACCATCTGTTTCAACTTAGGCACACGTAGAAACACACGTTTAGATGTACTTACTATTTTTACTAATATTTTAGTGTCATAACTTATTAGTAATCCAATGCTAGGCTGCTATAGCTATTTTATAACAGACAAGGCAAATCCGCATATGAGGCACCTGAGGTTTTTTTCTACAAAATAAGGAGACAAACGACCGATTGACTCAGTGGCAAGGCCCTCCGCCCGCCGTCAATGGTCGCGGGTACTATCCCCGCATCGGAATAAATATATGTATGGATTATAAAATATTTATTCCGAGTCTGGTAACCCCGCCAATTCGCATTTCCTTTCCATTCTTCTCTATCCTTCTCCCTTCCTCTCCGCCAATCCACGGTCTACCGCGCCAATGGATGCGTAGCTAGGGGCGAGCTTAGTCGCAAGAGTGCCGACCGTCCCGGGATCGGGCTCCCCCAGGTACAATAGTACCTTACCTCAACTTGCGGGGCTCTGCTGGGGTTGACGTCCATCCTCTCTTGCAGCTCGTGGGATTCACTAAGACGAATAATATATTATTAAT
Source organism: Baronia brevicornis (assembly GCA_031353405.1). NCBI lineage: Eukaryota > Metazoa > Arthropoda > Insecta > Lepidoptera > Papilionidae > Baronia > Baronia brevicornis. The sequence goes on from JASFAT010001005.1 coordinate 424,600, forward strand.
ATATTAATTTGTTGAAAAGTGATGGCGTAGTTCGCCACTCGTCACGTCCTGATTCCCACGAGGGCGAAAAGCGACTAATGGAGAGCCGTTTCGCTGCGATGAATGTGAGAGGAAGCGGGGAGAGTGTGCCAGGATCGTAGCGGATGGAGCTATGTGGTCTCTGCCAACCCAAAAGAAAGGAGACAAAAGAACAAGCGTGTAGGCGACAATGGAAAGCAATTCATAGTCATATCTGCAACACTATAGCCATTACAATTGCGTTGGCGGTCCTTGAGATATGAGTAGGCTCTATTGAAGGTCAATATCGTGTTTTTAAATAGCACCGTTGGTGGACTGTCAGCCATCCAGCTTTTCACAAATCAAGAAAATATATCAGTGGTCGAGACGTTGGCTAACTCTATTTATTACTCTCAACCTCTTCTAACATCTTTTCCATGTATAAAAAAACAGAAGCGTCATGGGATGCTTGGTAGATTTGAAACATCGACGACGGCTCGGTCTCTACCGTATGCTAACGGCCATATATATCGACCCTGTATAGTCGAATGGAGCGGACCGTAGCCTGAATCGAGGCGACTTCTCGATCTCCAATTTTACTCCCATACCCCGCAATAAGATGTCTCACATCAAAAGAAGATGTGAAAAAAAAACATGTAACAAGATTTATACTCACTCGTCTTCTTTAGAACGTGAGACAAACACACTATCCAACATACTATAATATTTATTAATGTTAACTTATTTCATTTTTCTAGGTACTTGTGATTCGAGCGGCTCGTTCAAGGTAATTATAATTTTATAATAGTTAAGGCATTTTTGACTATTTTAAGGCGTCTAAAACATCTCTTACCGCACCTTTATTCGATGCCGCGACTAAATAGTATTTTTTATGTAGTGCGGGAAGCCACAACATCAATTTAAATAAAGTACAATTGATATACATATATACATACATATCGTCACGCCTGTCTCCCGTAGGGGTAGGCAGAGACCACAGACTACTCCATCTGCTACGTTCTCGGCATACTTTCCTTGCTTCCTCCACACTCATTACTCTCCTCATGCAAGCCCACCGGTTAAGAGTACGGTTAAGGGTTGAAAGGTGAGTGAAAGCTGGTAATCAGGTTAATGGAGCCCTGCACTCCTTTATGAAAATTCAGAACGTGTCTAAAACGGCCCGACTGGCGGTTCATCAGGGGGTGCCTATTCCGACTCTGATGTACGGTAGTGAAAGTTGAGTTTGGCAAAAGAGTCATCCATCTTTTCATACATCCTTCCTCTCACATTCATCGTAGCAAAACGGCTCTCTGTTCGTCGCTTCTCGCCCTCGTGGGAATGAGGACGTGACGGGTGGCGAACCACGTCGCCGTCATTTTTAAAGGAATAAAGTATATTAAAATTCGTCACAGTGAATCCCACGAGCCGCAAGGGAGGATGGAGGTCAGCCCCAGCAGATCCCCGTATGCTGAGGTAAAGCACTATAGTACCCGGAGGAGCCCGATCCCGTCTGCACGCTTACGACTAAGCTCGCCTCTAGCCACGCATCCTTTGGCACGGGAGGCTGTGGATTGGCAGAGAGGAAGGGAAAAGGATAGAGAAGAAAGGAAAAGGCAGGGGAAAGTTGGATTTAGACAGCATGATAGGAATATGATACTACCGCAACGGAAGACAAGGAGTGATACGGTAGTAGCTCGGGAGGCCAGGGTCGCGTACCCGTGTACCAATACCATAAATACCGGACAAGCGGCTAGGCAAAGATACTCCCTTATATTACATGTTTATTTTGAATTCAATATATTATAGTTTTCGCTTAATTAGTAACTTGATTATACAGATTGCCAATGAATTCATCAACATGCAATAAATTAAGAGGCATGTGCCCATCAGGTTTTAATGAAAGTGGATTTTTGTTGTTTGCGTCAGCTCAAAACCGTCATATGCCAACGTAATAAGTATAAAATAATACCCCTTTTGTGTGTGTAGGGGGGGATGGGGTGGCGATGCGGTCGCGTTAATAAATTCATTTGCTAGTTTTTCCAATAATTTCCCGATTGGTGGAAAAATGCCTGTTTCTCATATTCGATGCGTTTATCTCTTTTTATCGATAACCAGTTGTTGGGTGTAGGTATAGTTATTATATTTATTATCTGTGGCTGCTACCACGGGTATACTGAGTGACGCAATAAACTAGTTCGCAATAAAAACTAACAACTATCGGAAATATATCCTAAGAGACAGCACAACTGATATATGCCGAAAGTTCCACCGTCCGGAATAGTCATTAAGGTATGTTACTTTCGATTATTCCTACCTATCAAAAGGGTGTATGGGGGTATTTGTACAGACATAACCAAATAGCCAGAATTCTACATCAGCAGCTTGCCATTAAATACAACCTATGCGATTAGGAGGTACCTTATCAATCCATTATCATGGATCGCCATATTATTGCCAATAAGTCTGATATTGTGATAGTGGATGCACTAATATCCACTATCACGCGAAGCTGTGATAGTGGATATTTGTGTTCCACATGACGACAATCTCATAAAAGCTGAAAAAGAAAAACAAAATACATTGACCTCCGCCATGTGGCACGGTGATTCTAATGTCATTGTACCCATAGAAATCTCTGTGAATAGATATATTGGTAAAAGTTTGGACGCCCATCTATCCAAGTTAGGTTTAAGTAAGTGGGTTAAATTTAAAATTACAAAAAGAAGTCATAATGTGCACAGCTAGGACTGTGAGGAGGTTTCTTTCCTTAGAGACCTAAATCCTTCGTTGGCTTGGTTTATCCAGCGACGAAGGATTAATAATCATTATATAATAATAATATTAATTTATGGAGTTCCATTGTCCACCTCCTGCTAGACCCTCGCAGCCAAGTTGAAACAATCATAAATAAATACATAAAATTAAATAAAAATATTTTATTTGCCGGATAAAGATATTTATATAATAGATACTGAATAGTGGTAGAGCCACGTTGCAGACGAGTACTTTGTCAAGAATGGCATAAAATTTGTCTGTAGTGTAAATGGGCCGGCTCGCCCGGGGAAGTAACACGCTCCCGCAGAAAACTGGCGCCTGAGTACCACGCTTCGTACGGTGAGAGGCCGAGTTCCAGAGGTTCAACACCCTCTCCCCTCCGTCTACCTCTCCCCCACTCGTTCCCACTCCCATAATGACACTTTCCTTAAAGGTCGGCAACACTTTCGCACTGCCTATATCGCTGAGGAAGTCTATGGGCGGAGTTGATTGCTTCCCATCAGGTGACACGTCTGCTCGTTTGCCTTCTTATCCCATAAAAAAAATTATCAATGGATCTCGAAGTATTCACAGTTTCACAATATTCGGTTGTTGAAAAAGTCAAATATACGAAGGTCCAGATAAATAAAACCGTTTAAAACATACTTTCTTCGTTTAAAACAATATGTCAAACATGCTGAAATCCACGAAAAGGGAAAAACATTGATGTGTTACGCTCCATCAAGCGTGTGAGTATCACAACAGAAGGGGAAAGGACATGAAGATACGTGGACGACAAATATGGAGACGTACTTATTTCTCATCAATAGGAAACACTGCTCAATCTCGTAAACAGGAAGAACCACTATTTTCATTGCGTTTCCTTTCGTTTATACACGATTTTTAATTATTAGCATAGTTGTAGGGACAAATGATGGAGCAAACGAGTGCTGGAGTGGAGACCACGTCTCGGCAAACTTAGTGTGGGACGCCCCCCGGCTAGATGGTGCGACGATCTGCGCAGGGCGGCTGGTAGATACTGAATGCGTGAAGCCGAGGATCGGACCAGGTAGCCCTTCATTTATAAATATTAATAAATATATGTATGGCCTACAGATATTTATGATACCACAATCTTCCACAGTGTACACGACACGTGTCTCACCTCAACACTAGGCATCATCAGGTATAGAAGATTTGAAAAAAAATTGAATTATTTAGTTATGAAGTATCATTATATTTGTAAATAATAATTCATTGTCTCTCAAAATCTAATGCTAAATAGAGCGTCTGCCCTTTCCCCAGAATAGATCGACGTAGCTAGATTAGGAAAATGTCATTTTTAACTAGATTATATTTTAAAAGAAACCTCTATCTTGCAGATTCTTTAAATAGACTCAATAATAGATGACATCTATTTTTAAAAACGTTATAATGAACTTTATCCGAGTAATAAATTCTAGTTACTGTCGTAGCTAGAATAAATTCCGCGTAGCGTTACGCTACAAAGACGTAGGCGGCTACGATTATCTTAGACTTGCTATTCTCTTTGGAGATTTTATTTGTATACTATTTCAGAAAAATTAAGGGGTCTTTAAATAATAATACTAATATATTTATTGATCATTAACAAGTCTACAATTTTGTTTCACTGCCTGACGAAGTAGGGTGAGCCCTGTACTACTGCAGACAGTTCCCTTCTGTGATACATTTATATATTACATATATTATTCTCATTCATATCGATGGCTCAGTGGCGGGGCCCTCCGCCCGCGAAGTCAACGGTTGCGGGTTCGATCCCCGCATCGGATAATCGCGTTTACAATTAAACGTCGTGAATTCGTATCCTCCATTGGTTTCACAAGAATTCATTAATTATAAAATTGGTTGTCTTCGTTAAAAATAATAATAATGAATAGATTTTTTTTCATCCTATGTTTATTCCATTCAACGCAAAGGTCTCCTCATTTCCGGAGTAAAAGACACTAACCCACCACGCTTGTTCAAGCTAGACTGACCGGGTAGGCAGATTAGGAATAAAAACTAATATGCCATACATATATCCCTTGGATTGAACTCGCGACTATTTGATGGAGCTCGCAGACTCGGTATAAATACTTATATATATTTATAATAATGCCAGAGAGCTTCATAATTGACTAACCTTAACCGGTGAGCTTGTATGAACAGAGTGATGGGTAAAGCGAAGTAAGTGTGTTCGAAGTAAGATGGAGATCTGGGGTCTCTGCCTACCCCTATAGGTTATTTTTTTAAGAGATAGGAAGGCAAACTAGCAGGCGTGTCACCTGATGGCAAGCAAACAACGCCGCCCATAGACATCCGCAGCGCCATAGGCAGTGCGGAAGCGTTACCGATCATTAAGGAAAGTGTCATTATAGGAGGTGGGAGGGTGTTGGGCCTCTGGAAATCAGCTGCTCACCGTACAAAGCACGGTAGTTAAGCTACCACTCAGACGCCAGTTTTCTGCGGGAGCGTGGTACATCCCCGGGCGAGCCGGCCCATTCATGCTACAGAAAAATATTATGCCATTCTTAACAAAGTATTCGTCTGCAGCGTGGCTCTCCCGCTATCAAGTAATAGGTGTGATGATATGTACGCATGTATGAATTATTGATTCAAATGAATCTTTTGTAAAAACCTATATAAAAATTGTAATTTCGTATTGCCCAAAAGCTCTTTATACCCAAAAGCGCTACGATTGTAGAGTCAAGTCAATTTTCCTCGTCGAATTATCGAATGTGGCCGCAAGCCATGCAACGATCGAATACCAATGGAAATCAAACGAAACCAATCAACGACAATCGTTCCGTGACTAACCTATGGCCATGTCATCGCAAATCATCCCGGAGGAAGCGGAAAAAAACGCGAAAAACGCGACCCGCCGTATTGTTTCTACTAATAAAAACTTCTAATAAACATGCAACTAAGCTACGGGCTTCCGGCAAATAAAACATAAAAATATATCCTATTTTCATAGGGCGAGGGTGGTGCCACCCCCTCGGCGAGGGGGGTTCGCCCCCCATCTGCGCAAAAACCCCAAAAACATCGAAATGAAAATGAGTGTAGCGGGGAGGCGATGGAGTCTGTGTTAGTAATTCATTTTTAGCATTAAGCTTGTGTGAGTTTTTAAAGTACACTCAATACCGCATTAGAATTATTTGTAGTTAGTCCGTTATGAAATGCTTACCATAATACTTGGATCGCGTTAATAACTGGCAATACTATTTTATTGTGTTGTTTGGATGTTGCGATTAGAAAATTATTCATTTCCTACTATTATTTCACACCTTCCCTATACATATATATTTATATATCTAGTGCAAATTTTCATTCGTCAATAAAATACTTTTTATTCATCCACTCAAGATGTAATATATATTTTTTTAAAACTTGATGTTAATACAGTTTATATCAAATATTTAATCCATTAATTAAATTTAATACATAAATTTTACTTTTACTGCTAAATATATATTTATATCTTGCTAAATATGTGATAAGATATTTAGCAGGGATATATATATATATATATATATATATATATATATATATATATATATATATATATAAGGAATAAATACCGTCAGTAGCGAAGCGTATAGACCGCTGGAAAAAAGTAGAAAGTGACTTTTTAAAAAAAATTATATTACTTATTTTATTTAAATATGTCAACCGATGTTCATTTTACAATAATTGTATCAGTTGTCAAGTTACCGCTTTGGAAGTAAATGGTCATGATTTTGATTCTTGTAATGGTATAAATATTTTTATTACCTGAAGATATTTGCCGGGTAAAGGTATACCACCATTCGGACTTAGACGAAGTTGGTAGATTAATTTCCTTCAGATATCATTCATTCAGGGGAGTCATTGCTAAAGGAAAGGCAGTAAAAAATAATTTACATATTTTATCTACATAAATACCATTATGCCTATTTTCGTTAAACGCGAAAAAGGTATGCAGAGATCACAGATCCACATCTGCTACGATTTCCGCACACATTCTTTGTTTTATCCACATTCATCACTCTTTTCGTGCAAGCTCCCCGGTTTTTGACCTAGTCTTTCTTGAGTACTTCAGCAATTTGGTCAAGGTATGTTCTCCTTGGTTTTCCCCTTCTGACTCTTCCATCCATATCCGCAATGTAAATTTATTTTATCACTTGCCTATCATCCATCCTCTCTATGTGAATCCTATATCCAGTTTTATAAAAATATTAATAACTATTTTTTTTTATAGTTATTAATATTTTTATCTAAGTGTATATAAAAATAGGGAAGGGGCCATTCATGTTACGAATAGTAATATATCGATAATTATTTATTTTTTGGAATTATTCGCTATTTTTTTATTATATAGTTATTAATATTTTTATGTAACTATATATAAAAATAGGGAAGGGGACATTCATGTTACGAATAGTAATATATCGATAATTATTTATTTTTTGGAATTATTCGCTATTTTTTTATTATATAGTTATTAATATTTTTATGTAACTATATATAAAAATAGGGAAGGGGACATTCATGTTACGAATAGTAGTATATCGATAATTATTTATCGGAATTATTCGTATAATGATAATAATTACATATATGTATATTCTTTCTCTAATTTTACTTTTTGTATCGAGTATACTGAACGCGTTCTCGTATTGTGCTCCCAAACACACACACACACACACACGTACGGCGTGATCATGAAACGCAATTTCGTATTAGATTTAATTTGACAACACACATACGCAAATAAAGAGATACGTGTGTGCGTGGATTCGCTGCCTACGCACAAATTGATTGCGTTAAGAATATGCCACACGTGGTAGTCGGTCCTTAATGTAGTAGTTAGGGTAAAGTTTTGACTGGCGGCCGCCTCTGACGTCCGCATGCGTGCTAGTTCGGGCATAGTGCACGTCTGGAGACGCTGCACTCACTAGTGCCGTGGCCCCAGCGGCCGCGACCCGTCGCCGAATGAGCGCCCGATTTAAAAACTATACGAGCCGCGCACAACCGTAATACCACCCCCCGCGTAATGATTTTTTGGCGATGAATTTATATTCGCGCGCGAGCGGTGCCACTTTTTCGACCTCCCCTCCCGCCCACCATCACGCCCCCCCCAAACCCCCCCTCCCGCTCATTAACGCAACCCAGATATGCAATTCTGATCTTTGACGAGGAGGCTGTAGTGTCGGCGGGCGCTTCACCGGGAGTGGCGGCCAGTTTTGTTTTTTCTGCCCGCCCGGCTTCATTATTGATGGCATCGGTACGTTAATGCGGAAGCATGTGTGAACGTTTCATTACAAAAGGTGGACGTTGGCCGTGTTAATATTGCAGACCACACCGATCCGACCGGGCGGCTGGACGCATCGTCCGATACTGGACGACGATAAAAAAATTTACAAAAAAAAAAACGAAACACAAATTAAAAAGTGAACACAATTCGAATTAAGAATCGGATCGGAGTCTCGAGTTCCGGTGAGGCGGCCAAACTATCCCGCACGCGCCGTCGAAAGTTTTCGCCAAAGTTTCCTGAAGTTTCTCACGTGCGTGTGTGGTCAGACCGATCGGATGACTGATTGACCGGACTGTCGCTTCGTTTGGCACGAAATCAAAATTCAACGTTTATTTTTTTTTTATTTCTAAATTGTTAAATGCTAGTGTATATCGTCAACGAGGATTAAATTTATTTATTCTCGCGTGGTGTTTCTTCATCGAACCTTGACTTGTAGTGAGTTTGTTGATTGTTTTTGTTATATTTTGATGCAGTACAACAATAAAGTACAGGTAAGATTATAATAATTAATCGCTTTATAACTGGCATGAGACAATATGTTAAATTAAAATGTAATTTAAAAATAATGTCCTCTATGAAAAATCTGTGATTTGTTCTTTTTTTTGTAATTGTCAGTGCCAGCCAGTCACAATTTTAATTTGTCTCGCGAACAATTATCGCAACCCTTTGTGAACGCAACCGATTGTGATGCTAATCATATTACTGGACACCACTGGTCCGATACAAGGGTCTAGCTGCGCTGCAAGTGTCGGCAGACCTCGCTATTAGATATCCTTGCATAAATAATTACTAACTAATGGCTGAGGATTTTGACCTTTTTAACTAACCGTTGATACAAAAAAAGCCGGTATCGAATAGAGCAAAAAAAAAATATAATAAGATACACACTTTGCATTAGAAAAGTAATTATTTACAAAATATTAAGAATATATATTTTTTTCTGATTGTATATTAAGTTAATAAAAAGTCCAATCATAAACAAAACGTTTTATTTTTATTTCTATTTTGTTTTGTAACGTTTACCGATTGAAGTTAAATCTGTCAAATATAATGCTGGCACACATAATTTCGTATATTAAAAAAATCACTCCATATTAATTATGCCTAATTGTCGTTCTATTTTCAAACATCAATCTAACGCTTCGTAAAAATTTTATATTAAGATACTGTCATTTAGCTAATATATGGTTGAATTAATTATACTCTACCAGTCGATCTGTGTATGTGTAAGTCTGTATTTCATGGCTTTTTCTGTTTATATCACACTTGTTTAAACACGTATTATACCATCGATTGTTGCTATTTTAAATTGGCTCTCCGAACATTGGCATAACGCTGTGGTAAATGCCGTATTGCATATTAAAAAAAAATATAAAACACATTAAAAAATTTTATAAAGTTTGGATTAAAGTACGATTTTATTTATTTTATATGCTGAAATTTATAGTAAATTAACACAATGATATAATATTTAATGCCAATTACAGATTTCTTGTAGACTTTTTATATGTTTATAATTTATGGAGATAAAATTTATAAAGAAAGAAGAATAAAATAAAACATCAAAAATATAATTTTTAACACAATATATAATATATATTTTATATGTTTTGTATGAGTAGGTAAGAATGATTAGAAAATATAAAATAATTTTATTAGTTTTCCTATTAAATTCTCGTACTAAAAAAATTACATTCATTATTGTAAAATAGAACATAATTGAATAAAAGTAACAACAACAGATATTCAAATAATAAATTATAAATATAATATATATATATATATTATTATATATATATTAATATATATATACATACCATGGATGGTTTTTAAATGATAAACACAATGTATCGTAATGGCTAAATTAGTTAAACACTCAGGACTTTAACTTTTTTTAATATAAAAATCAAATAATCACATTCATGGTATTGAATACGCGTTGAGATGTGCGTCAAAAGAACGCTAGCTGCAGCCGGCAGGTCTAAGTTAAGCGAGATCCGAGCATTGCTTGCAGGACCCCTATCTAGGGTACCACTTACTGGTCAGTTTTGTTGACCCAATCCCATTGTATATGTGCAGCGTACTTGTACATTTGTCTGTTTCATAGTTGCAACCCTACTCACTTTTGTCGCGTGTTACAAAACTAAAAGAGATAAAATAATTTATAATTTATTAATTTGAAAGATATCTTAATTAGTGAAATATGCACACAATTGATCCGTATATCGTTTTAATTCAATATACATATGTAAATTAAAATATCGTTTCACATGATTTATTTATTAAGCACAAAAACAAGTTACAGTCTTAAAGAATACAATAAAATATACACTTAAAACCGTCCGGACTATAACTCCTTAAATTTGCGCACAACATGGCTACATTTTGATAATAGGGTTACATATGTAATAATAAAATACTATAAAATTGAACAGAGAGATTAAATAAAAAAAAAATAAGAAATATAAAAAAGACGGAGAACAATAATTTACAAACAAACATACACATATAAACAACGTTGATACAATTTTATTTTCAAGGATGAATTTTATAATTTAAATAAAACAGTGAAACTATAGTTGTCTCTTTTCAATCTAACTTTGCCCGTGTAGCTATTTCTTTTAACACAATATAAAATACTAATAAAAATAAACTGTTTTTTTTTTAATTTTATGAATATGTCTATAGGACTTCCATCAACTTACATCAGTGACGTGTTTTTATTTCATTTTCATAATCTTATATTATCAGTTATATGGTTTAATTTTGGTAATGTATTATACAATATAGTTCGATTAAGGCGTATAAGTGAAGTGATATGAAATAAATGCATGTATCGTGACTTTTTAAATTAACTGAAAAAGACCATAGAAGGTTTTGGTAAAATGGCCGCCATTTTATCAAGATCTAATATGATAAGTTGACTAGTTTTACTTCAAGAGATTTCATTTTATTCCATATTATTATTGATTTCATTTTATTCTATTTTATTCTATATTATTCTATATTCTATCCTATTTTACTTGACACTGGCATAATAGTTGTAACTAGTTGCCATCAAAGAAAAGAAGAAAAAGAATATGCCTGTATGACCAGTGTGCCTCAGACTAGGACAAGTATTTTGAGGCTCCTTATCTATTCGTAACATGAACTTATTTACGCTTAATAAAACAATATTTACAACTCTTCATTTTTCATAACTTGAATACTTAAAACTTTTTAATTTACTAATATATGATATTTTTATAATCCTTATTAAACACTCTTTAGTAGAAATTTTTGGTGAATTTTAATTTTTCAATCCAAACAAAATGTTATCTTTCATAATAGATCACCTGTTTAACCCCTAAATATTGTTGTATTATAATCGTATATTATTTAATAAAACTTTGCTTTCTAAAAATGGCTATGAAATTCAATAAAAATTATTATAATAACATTTGGACGTCCATCTATCCAAGTTAGGTTTAGGTAGGTGGGTTAAATTCAAAATTCAAAAAGCAGCCATATTGTGCACGGCTAGGATAGTGACAAGGTTCCTTTCCTTGGATGCATAATCCTTCGTGTGCTTGGTTTATCCCGCCTCGAAGGATTAATAACCCTAGTAATAATATTATTTATATAGAGATTTTTTTTTATATTAATAATATGGTTATTAAGAGAAAAATATGTAAATAAAGGATAATAATAATAATTTCCTTATTTTCATTTAATTTCGTAATTTACAAGCTTTTCATTTAACATAAGAAATTTCCTCCAATTTAGCCGTGATAAGAATGGCATGCAATAAATTATATATAATAGATTTGATGTATAATAAGATCACATAACGGCCTGGTTGGTTAAGTGGCGAATTTATCACTATCGAAGTTTAATAGCCGCGAGTTCGATTACTGTCAAGCAAGTGATAAATATGTATAAATATGTATGGCCTACTAATATTTATTCAAAATCTGGATGCCTCATCAGTCCTCCTTGGACCAAGCTTGGTAGGTTAAATGTCGATTTCTCCAGAAGTAAGAGATCCCTTGCCCAGCTGTGGGACAGGATGAGGTGTCAAAAAAGATCAGATTATATTTAATTTAAAAAGAACTTTTAACAGTTCAAGAATATATTAGAACCATTATTTTTTTAATCTCGATTTTCTAGTTAGATTTCTAACGATAAGTAACAAACCGCATCAAAATCCATTAAGCTCTTCTTAATTAATCCGATCGGCCGCATGAGGGAGAGTCACTAAAGAGGACTATGTTCTATATTATTTATGACAGTTAAGAAAAAAGGAATTTATGACTGTTTCAGAAGTTGATATTTCCATTCATAAGTGCAAAAAACATTAGTTTTCAATTTAAAATCTTATAATATACGCTACCATAATAAGTCAATGGTAAGGAAATATGTAATATAGAAAATTTATAGAAAATTATGTAATAAGTTTTTCATCGTTTCCTTAAAAAGGAATTCAGTGTATTGCGTTCATTAATGTTATTTATTTTTCATGTTAAAACAGCAACCAGTAAAAAACAGACAACTACATTAAGCCATAGACAAAATACTACATTTTAACTCAAATTCGATATGTGTTTGGTAATTATACATTTTTTTTAAAGTTATAATTATTTATGTTACAATATTAAAAGACATATTTGGATGTATAAATTTACCCTTGTTATAACTAGAAATAAATATACCAATAGATATTTGTTAAAATATTTCTTCTTAGTAAATTAATTTATATTGATATTTTATTATGCGGCCATTTTGAATCTCTGCGTGTTGAATTATTGCTTTTTTTTTTAAACAAAGCAAAAGGAATGTACAAACGCTGCCGGTAATCTGATCGGCGGTCCAGACGATCATCGATTCCAAGCATCTATCTACAAGTACGGAGGGTGGCAATCGCACACAGAACAGCAGACTAGGAAAAAGTAAAAAACGTTGACAAGACTCATTCCGTCCTCCGTCTCCGTTCTAATCGCGCCCCCACGCACGCGCGGCTTTTTAATTGCATCCCCTGCCCCCACCCCGGAAAAAAGGGCGAGCACACGATGGATTAGCATACAGCCTCGCGAGAAACGCGGAGCACCCCTTCAGTTTTTACGCGTTTCCTCCCGCCATATTTTTACGCGGCGCATTTTCGGGCGAGGCGCGCGGGGGGAATGTATGCGTGCGCGCTGCCAGTCGGCTACTGCCGGCGATCGCGCGATGTGCATTACGTCGCTCGCAAAAACACCGCCTCACACACGCATTGCACTTACGCGGCTGACATGACCGAACTGTTCCAAATTTGAATTTCGAACTTTTTTTTCTGCGTTCCTTTTATACATTTTTTTTAAGTGAAGTGCTGTGTCGGGATTGTGTGGATATAAAAAAAAAGTGGGTGAGTTCTTTTTTTTTTTTTATATGTCAGTTATCAAATATGACGTTAGAACTAGCAAAATTCGATGATAGCTGGGAGCAAGGTCGTGCCCATTGATAATATTATTTGCACAAAAAATGTGTTAGACTGACGCGGATAACCTCGTTTTAGGACAACGCGGACCGTTGTTGCTCTGTGTTTTTCTTCAACCACTCTTATTTATTACAAATGAATGAGGGCTGTTGTTTATGGAACATTAGTTATAAGAAAAAAAAAGATAACATTATAAAGACAAATTTCAATAGCAAACGAGTTTTGCCGGCGCATCACTATATTCCACTCAGTTGATTTATAGTTTTTGGCGCCAAATTGAACGGTCAAAACGTTTATACTTCTATTTAATTCCACAACCCTCCAATCATTACAAATATAAATATAAAAGTTTTAAAAAATCTATTATATTACAACGAATTTAAAAATATATGTCACATTCATTTCTATTTCACGAATGTGGATCGGCTAACAGAAATATAAAGACGCTTTTTAACAATGTATTAGTAGTAGTTTTTTTATAATTGAAAACATAAGTTTACTATTCCTTGCAAATTTTTCGTTTTCTTTCACGCATTAAACTTTCATATGCGTGCCGAACTTTAATAAAACTTTAGCGTCCTATTTCTTTTCGATTTATAAAGCTATCAGGTTGAAGAACCAACCACAGATATGAAAATTTAAGTAATATAACGTTAGTATTCTTTGAACAAGTTTTAAAGAGTAAGTTTTTTTAATGTGTGTGTTAAAAAAATATATTATAATATATTTCCATATTTTTTTTTATGTAATGTGACCGAATAAAATAGAACTATAGAAATATATACATACATATCGTCACGCTTAGATACATATCGTCACGCCTGTCTACGATCCCGGCACTCCTTCCTTGCTAACTCCACACTCATCCATTTTTCATCCATCCTTCTTCTCACATTCATCGTAAACGAAAAACGACGCGAAACGGCTCTCCGTTAGTCGCTTCTCGCCCTTATAGGGGGATTAGGGAATCAGGACGTGACGGGTGGCGAACCACGCCGCCGTCGTTTTTCAACAAATTAGGTTTATTAAAATTCGCCATAGTGAATCCCATGAACCGCAAGGGAGGATGGAGGTCAGCCTCAGCACAGCCCCACATGCTGGTATAGGGCACTATAGTACCCGGGGCGCCCTGTCCCGGAACTGTCGGCACGCTTGCGAATAAGCTCGCCCTTAGCTACGCATCCATTAGCACGGCAGACCGTGGATTTGCGAAGAAGAAAGGATAAGGAATATGATAGGGATATGATACTACAACGGAAGACAAGAAGAAGTTCAGGTAGTAATATATAAGAGTTCAAAATTAAATGAAAGAGATATAGCCATATTTCTATCAATTGATACAACCGTAAAAATTTACTGTTGGAGACTGGCTTTACAATTGATGATGAGGAGTGTTGACATTGTATGCGTTGTTTTAAGCTTTGCAGGGAGATTAGAAATGCAGTTGAGTTTTTATTGCTAAGATAGATGACCCATCCACTGCTATTTGCTCACATAGTCTAGGTATTGTAGCGTGCCAGCCGTACTGATACGGCAACTCACGGGATCTATCAGGGCGTTTAATCTTCGTCTATAATTAAACTCTTCCAAATGAAATTGATCTATCAATGTATCATTGAACATTATATATTAATTATATACCTTAATAATATTCTAATATTACACTTTATATATAAATGAATTTCACTTTACACTACATTTTATATTCAATCTAAATAGCTTATGCCAGAAAGGTGACATGTCTAACGAAAGACGTCAGTCGAACTAATCTTATAGTTTTTCTAAAATAATTTATTTGTTTTTTAAAATTACGAATGTAAAAAGAAGTAATATAATATAAAAGGTTTTATTATTTCAAATAAAAGTTTTAATATATGAATCAATGTATCACTACAGTACTATGTTTCCGGTAAGAAATCAGCTGGTCCTGTTCCATGCCAAAACACTCATAAAGTAAAATAAACTTTTTTTATCAATGGAGTCTGTATGTAATAATGTAACGCTTACATTTCGGAAATCCATTATTGTATAGACTGTCAGAATTTTACTTACGTTAGCTAAGATCCGCAAAAAGTTATTATGTGTTTACTAAAGGGAGTGGGAATGATAGAATAACTAATGTAATTCTTACGGAAAAAAGGCCGTCAGAAACACTCTATCTTTACAATATTGTCTCTTACACCAGCAACATCAAACACACATTACCACTTTTCCACGATATACACGACACGTGTTTCGCCTCAACACGTAGCATCTTCAGGTATAGTAGACTCTACGCAAGACTACGAAGATTTAACGATAGTCCTTCGTAGAGTCTACTGTACCTGATCTCTGTTTGCCTTTCGCGGATTTTAGCCAAGTAAAATACTGATTATCCACACAAACTTTCTTTTATGATATGATACAAGTTATATACTCGTAAAGGGGGAAAATAAATACGTAGATAAATAAAAATAATACAAAAAAGTAAACGAAATATATAATAGAAATCTACTATGCTCCATCCAACTTCAACTGTACATTGTCATAACTAAAATAAAATAAAAAAAATATATTTAAGTATATGGCTCATAAAGAGTTCTGCATACTAATTTGATGGCAATTCCCAGTTTCAAGTGAAATATAATAATATCAAGTATTTTGAAATGTACCAGTCGATTTGTTACTTTACGTCTTGATAAAATGGCGGCTATTCTACTAAAACCTATGAAATTTGTAGTCAACTTAAAACGATACATTTAATTAAAATATAACTCTATTTATACACCTTATTCGAAATATATTATACAATACGACATGACAATTAAACAATATAACTGACAATAATATGAGATTGTGAAAATGAAACGAAATTTCGTCTCTGATATAAGTTGGCGGGAGAAGTCCTAGTGTAGGTTTATGTTGGTAATCAGACTCTTAGTGCACAGATAACTTATATCAATTGGTTTTTTAGTTTTTTCCAACGATAATCATTCATTATCAATACACATCCATGCTTTTATTTTAAATATTATTATGCCAGTTATAACTATTATGCCAGTGTATTTTGTGTGTATTTGTATATATCAAATGTTTTGAAATGTAATTAGTCAGCTAGTCACATTACGTCGTGATAAAATGGCGGCTATTCTACCAAAACCTTCTATTAACTTTTACAGTAAAATTTAAAAAGTCACGATACACGCATTTATTTCATATCACTTCACTTATACGCCTTAATCGAACTATATTGCATAATACGCCACCACAATTAAACAATATAACTGATAATAATATAAGATTATGAAAATGAAATGAAAACACAACGTCACTGATGTGAGTTGGCGGGAAAAGTGCATGATTATTTGCTTAATTTTCAATAAAAAAAAAATTTTTTTTTCACTGGTCAGCCAGTGTCAATCTAAATTTCTGTCTGATAATAAAACGTAATCCCATCACTATTCTAAACTTAGCGTAACCCGCATCGTATTTCTGATGAAAGTTAGTTAAACCAACTGCAATGATTGTCAAAATATTATTGCACTAAGAATAACTTAGGCTGAAATTTTTGCGCGCTGGTAAATTCGAGACTTTCGTTTCAGTCATTTACTCGTCTCTGTTATGTCCACATATATGTATAATATATCATATTTATATACAATTAATGTTAATTTTCTTATTCCGTATATAAATAAATAGTTGTCTGGAAGCTTTTGAATACCCATAATTGTATTATAAGTAAAAAATGTATATTTATTTTTATAAAATTTTGTAATTTTACTAACACTATATTACAAGAAAGATTGTTACTAACGATATATGGGCTAGTCCTGAAATAAAGTTTATATTATTATTATTTTCCTTTATTTACATATTTTTCTCTTAATAACAATATTATTAATATAAAAAAAAATCTCTACAAAAATAATATTATTACTAGGGTTATTAATCCTTCGTGGCGGGATAAACCAAGCACACGAAAGATTATGCATCCAAGGAAAGGAACCTTCTCACAATCCTATCTGTGCACAATATGGCCGGTTTTTTTGAATTTTGAATTTAACCCACTTACCTAAACCTAACTTGGACCCATCTGTCCAAATTTTTACCGATAAGTCCATTCACAGAGACCACTATGGGTACAATGACAGTTGAATCGACGTGCCACATGGCGAATATCTCATGCGCGAGGTCTTCTTATTATAATTATACAAATAATACTATATATTTATTCCACATCTCGTAACCCTACCAATCCGTATTGGATAAGGGTGGTGGGTTAATGTACATTCCTCCAGACATGGGGTGGCTCGTGCCCAGCAGTGAAGCAGTCCCTCTTAATAACAACATTATTACTATAAAAATAATAGCATTTAGGCAAGGAAAGGAAGACTTCTCACGGTCCTTGTCGTGAACAATATAGCTGCTTTTTCAATTTAACACTAAACTTAAGCATAAGTTGGACAGATGGGCGTCCAAATTTTTACTAATAAGTCCATTCACAGAGATTGCTATAAGCACTGCAGTGCAATCAACATGTCATATTTTTATGAATCTCCTTTATTTACATATTTCTTAATAACAATATTATTAATATAATAAATATCTATAAAAATAATATTATTACTAGGGTTGTTAATTTTCCGTGGCGGGATAAACCAAGCACATAAAGGATTATGCATGCAAGGAAAGAAACCTTCTCACGATCCTAGCCGTGCCATTTTAATAATAATAATATTTCTATATTATTATTATTATTAAAATACATATAAAGTACAGAGTTGCCACTGCAAAGCGGTAATAGATTCGGTTTAATAATTCGCAAAATTAATGAATAACAATTAAAGTAGAATTTTTCCGGACAAATGTGTATATATATAGCTCACAAGCAACTAGATTTGTCCTTGTCCTTGTAGAGTTCAACAGCTAGGGCTTTTGTTGAAGTATAGACTCACACAGCATCCGTTGATAACGGAACGTTGATTTTGTTATTTCTATCGAGAGAGTATTTTTTTAATTATACAAATGGCATAGACATATTTTTTTATGCCACGCAATTGATAAATTAAGTATTCAGTAAATTGGCTTAGATGGTTTGGACACATGGACATGGACACATGGGGATGGATGAAAGACGACCGCCAAAAGAAATTTACGTTGCGTATGTCGATGGAATGACTCGGTAGGGGAAGACCACGGAAAACATACCTTGACTAAACTGCTGAAGTTGTTATGAAACGCCAGGTCAAGAGTACACTTAACCAGCGGGCTTGCATGAGGGGAATAATGAGTGTGGAGGAAGCAAGGGAAGTATGCCGAGATCGTAGCAGATGGAGATCTGTGGTCTCTGTCTACCCCTACGGGAGACAGGCGTGACGATATGTATGTATGTATGTAAACTGGCCAGATCTTCCAGAGAAATGACACAATCTTGCAGAAGGCCTTGTTAACAAATCGAGATACAACATTTCCACTTACCCCTCTGTATGAAAATAAAGTATTAATATCATATTTTAGTCAGAATTCACTTCGCTATAGCTGAGAGTCCCTCTATTGGAAAAAGATCCTCCCCATTGCTTTTTGAGACATCAAGACTGAGATCATTGTTGACCATATAAATGTATTTTTATATAATTAATGGAGTCAGACGTTACTTTGCGGAAATCCATTACTATGTGGACAGTCAGAATTTTTACTTAGCTAAGAGATCCGTGACAAGCAAACAAAAATAGAAAAATAATAATGTGGGAGAGAAAGCAAGGAAGGTGTGTCGGGATCGTAGCGGATGGAGATCTGTGGTCTCTGCCTACCCCTACGGGAGACAGGCGTAACGATATTTATGTATGTTTGTACCCCTAAAGCTTGCAGATTGTTTATTTCAGTTTCATATACAGTGTCTGAATCTGCCCGACTGGCGGTCCATCACGGAGTGCTTGTTCTGTCTCTGATGTACGGCAGTAAAGTTTGGATTAGGTAGAACAGTCATGAAAGCAGACTGAATGCGGTGGAAATGAGAGCATTAAGAAGTATGTGTGGTGTAACCTTGAATGATAGAACAAGAAATGAAGATATAAGAGAGCGATGTGGAGTAAGAAGAAGAAGTCGTGACAAAAGTTGAGAAAGGGATGCTTAGATGGTTTGGACATATAGAGGGGTGGGATGAAAGACGACTGGCAAAAGAAATTTAATTGAGAGGCCAGGTCAACAGTACCCTTAATAGACGAGCTTGCATGAAGAGTGATGAGTGTGGAGGAAGCAAGGAAAGTATGCCGAGATCGTAGCAGATGGAGATTTATGGTCTCTGCCTACCCCTACGGGGAACAGGCATGATGATATGTATGTATGTATGTACGTTCTTATATAAAATTAATAATTTCATCCTGCGCACAGAAGACAAGATGTTTTGATGTGAAACATCTATTAAGTATTTGACCTTGAACTCTACGTAGCGTTATCCTCGAGTGTACTTACTTCCACGATGTTTATTTATGCTTTTAATATAATAGTATAATAATGAAATTATTATAAATTGCCCGTCCTGTGTACCACACTTAAATAATCGTAACGGTTATCAAAGAATAATATTAAAAAAAAAATCCTTTCATTTAAAAAGAAAGAAAAGCGTTATAGGACGCTTCTCTTTCATTTAAAAAAAGAGAAGCGTCCTGTGACGCTTGTTAAATATTGACGACTCGGTTTCTACCGTATGCTTACGGTCACGTGTAAGTGACCCTGTATAGAGTTGAATGGAGGTAGCCTGAATAGTCGTCTCGATTCAGGCTACGCTTCCCGATCTACGATTTGTCTCGGTCTACAACTTCACGCCCATACCCCGCGATAAGATAGATGTTTCACATCAAAAACAAGACAAAGATTTTAGTGTATCATTAATAATTACCGACATAATTGTATGCAATAGGAAAGCATTCTTTATTTGTTTAAACTTTTTACTCTAGTAAATCATTCATCTGTATACGTTGATACTTAGATAAGATTTTTTTTACAAAATTAGACTAGCTATTTTTTTAATGACGACCAATTAAGGGGCTCAGTGGCGCGGTCAGTTTCCGAGTCTGGTAACCCCGCCAATCCGCATGGGGCATCCGAAATGGGGAGGCCCGTGCTCAGCAATGGGACATATGTGGAGTGTGAAAATAAAAAGATATATTTTTTGATACAGGTACAAAGTAAGGTTTTGAAACACGAATAACAATGACCACAAAGGATATAAGTAAAACTCAATAATGTTACGTATATACATAGAGAATTGTGATTTTTTTTAAAATTATTTCGTCTAAATGTAGACCGTCACGTCGGGCACACTCACAGAAGCTAATAGCGATATGATAGTGGTTCAAGGTTGGATCGGCTTCGAGATCTGAGGTAGAGAGTACGTATACATTGGTCTATTGGATATTTTTGTATGGTATATGGACAGTCAAAAGTTTTACTTAGCTAAGATCCGCAACAAGCAAAACAATAACAGAAAATTAATAATGTGTGTTTTTCCGTTGGCTTAAGTGGATTTATTTGGAACTTAAACGAAAAACTTACCGAAAATCGGCCATCAATTCTCCACCCACCAACTACTATACACAACACCAAACACATTATCACTTTTCCATTTTGTAAACGACACGTGTTTCGCTCCAATACGAGGCATCTTCAGGTATAGTAGACTCTACGGAAAACAACCGAAAAGTCTTTTCGGTTGTCTTCCGTAGAGTAGACAACAAAAACACACATTATTAATTTTCTGTTATTGTTTTGCTTGTCGCGGATCTTAGCTAAGTAAAACTTTTGACTGTCCATATAGTGATGGATTTCCGCAAAGTAACGCCTGACTCTATTAATATTTTTGTATGGTATAAGAAGGCAAACGAGCAAACGTTTCACCTGATGGAAAGCGATCAACGCCGCCCATAGACATCCGCAACGCCATAGGCATTATGGAAGCGTTGCCTTTAAATGCATACATATGTTATAATTTCCCAGAAAACGTTATTAGCTTAGTTATAATAAAAGGTTAAAAAGAAACTTAACAAAATTAAAAACTTCGCTTGTCTTCTTTTTAAGACAATTAAGTCACATTAGCGATAAGCATATTTTATTTGTTAATGCATAGTTATTAATAATTTAATTAAAAAAAACGTTCAAAAAATTCTCTCAGACAATAATTATTATTAAATATACACTCGTATCCTATATACAGGTTCACACACTACACACACACACACACACACTAAATATATGTGTGTAATTTTTTTTTTGATTTGATTAATAGTGTGTATATTTTTAATATAACCAACGAATCTGTATATATTAATCTTTAATATAAGTTAATATAATTAAAATGTAAATCCATAATACATGCTGTTAATTTTGTATTGAATAAACAAATAAATACAATACACAACTATAATTAGAATTGCGGTACAGTCAATGTTAAATACCTACCTATAGATTTGTTTTGCTAAATTTGCTATGCACTTCGGGTTTTTATTAACGGCCGTCCTGTTGGGTGACGTTTCGTCTAGTCTGGTTGAGATAGGACAAGTACAGACGAGCACAGAACTGTCTACTATTAAAATATTAATATATATTTGTTCGTATTTATATAGTTGTAGTGGTAGAGCCACGCTGCAGACGAATACCTTGTCAAGAATGGCATATTATTTGTCTGCAGCATGAATCGGCCGGCTAGCGCGGGGAAGTACCACACTCCCATAGAAAACCGGCGTCTGAGTGGTAACTTAGTTACCGCGCTTCGTTTGGTGAGCGGTTGAGTTCCGGACGCTCAACCCTTCCCTTCCCCCCACTCATAATGACACTTTCTTTAGAGACTGGGGCAACGCTTCTGCATTGCCTATGGCACTGCGGATGTCTATGGGTGGCGTTTGTATTCGCGCATATTCGTCAACAAACTGATAAACTAAAACAAAAAACTATTGTCACTTAAAACACACAAAAATATTTTTTTTTAATAATGTAAACGACACTTTCCGCCTCAACCAGAGACATTTGTAGTATAATAGTAAAAAGTATTTAACTCTTCGGTCTACTATACCTAAAGAGGCCTCGTGTTGGGGCGAAACACGTGTCGTTTACAAGATGGAAAAGTGGTAATGTGTGTTTGGTGTTGTGTATAGTGGTTGGTGGGTGGAGATTTGAGGGCCGATTTTTGACAAGTTTTTAGTTTAAGTTTCAAATAAATCCACTTCATCCAGCAGAAAAACAGACATTATTAATTTTCTGTTATTGTTTTGCTTGTCGCGGATCTTAGCTAAGTAAAACTTTTCACAGTCCACATAGTGATGGATTTCCGCAAGGTGGTGCCAGACTCCATTAATAATCGATATAATAATGTTAATATATATAATATATTATTAATTTTAATATAATATGTTATTAATTAAGTGGACGATTGTACGTCATGCTTGAATATTAATAATATTTTTAAGGAAAACAGCTCACAATACAACTGGAAACAATATCACTACTGCTCAAATGGGCACAAAAATTTTCATCACCACCATCTGGATAAATGATGATACAGTGCGGTGCGCTTTTCCCGAAACTTTTTTCCACGCACCACTACCCTGTGGAAACAGGTATCTGTTTCCACAGGGTAGTACATTGGAACGTTCAAAAAACTTACTTACACATCTCTGAAAGCCCGACAAAGTGTTGCAGATGTCTATGGTCGGCGATGATTGTTTTCTATCACGTGACACGACAGCTCGTTTGCCCTCCTATCCCATAAAATTACAAACATTAATGACTCATCGAAGAACACCCAGCCTCTTGTAGCAAACAATTCGCATACAGATTACGAACGATCAAAGTTACAATGTCATACGTGCGTATGTATGTTATATATTTAGAGAGGCAGATAACCCAAGGATACGAGATATATTCCTTCCACAATTATGAGCGAAAGTTCACATTTGTTTTGCACTTGTGTTATAATAAAGTGCTCTCGTATTTATTATAATAAAAGGCTGGAAATAGCTTTGTCTTTTGCTACTATTACCAGAATAAATATATATATATATATATATATATATATATATATATATATATATATATATATATATATATATATATATATATATATATATATATATTTATATATATACAGTTCATTCGAGTCTGGTCATCCCACAAATTCGCATTGGACAAGCGTGGCGGGTTTATGTTCTTAAGCTTCCTTCTTTCTCTTTTAAGGAGAGAAACGTGTTCAGCAGTGTAACTTATATGAGCTGTGAAGACCACGAACAGATATTTTTTATGGGATAGGAAGGCATACGAGCAGGCGTGTCGTCTAATGGAAAGCAAACAACGCCACCCATAGACATTCGCAATGCCTTAGGCAGTACAGAAGCGTCGCCCGCCTTTAAGGAAAGTGTCATTATGGGATGGGGAGGGGGAAAGGATTGGGCCTCCAGAACTCAACCCCTTACCGGACGAAGTGCGGTAGCTAAGCTACCACTCAGGCGCCGGTTTTCTGCGGGAGTGTGGTACTTCCCCGGGCGAGCCGGCCCGTTCATGCTACAGACAAATATTATACCATTCTTGACAATGTATTCGTCTACAGCGTGGCTCTACCATTACGATTTTTTTAAACTCTTTATAAAATAAATTACTTAATTTATTACTATATAAATACCTATAATTATCCTTTAGCAACGGACCGAGGAGAGTAAAAATAATACGACCCGACGAAAACCATTCCACGCGGCGAGCAGACTCTTCAGCATATTCAATCCTTTTTCATTTCTTTGATGGCAATTAGTTACAACTATTATGCCAGTGTCAAGTAATATACAATAATATCCAATCTCTTGAAATGAAACACGTCAGTGCATCACGTTACATCTTGATAAAATGGTGACAATTTTACCAACAAAAACCTTCTATGGACTTTTTCAGTCAACTTAAAAAGTTACGATACACGCATATTTTTAATCTTAATCGAACTGTACTGTATAATACGCCACCACAATTAAACAATATAACTGATAATAATATAAAATTATGAAAATAAAATAAAAACACAATGTCACTTTTTTTTATGGGTTTGGAGGGCAAACGAGCAAGCGTGTCGCCTGATGGAAAGCAATCAACGCCGCCCATGGACAACCGCGACACCGCAGGAGTCGCGGAAGCCTTGCCGGCCTTTTAGGTATGTATAGGCTTGTTCTTTTAAGGTTCCAATGTCGTAACGGTTCGGAAAGACTGCCGAGGGTAGCTGATTCCACAAACTGGTGGTGCGTGGAAAGAAGTTACGGGAGAAACGCACCGTAGTAGATCGCCACTCATCCAGATGGTGGGGATGAAATTTTTCTTTACGGCGAGTTGTGCGGTTGTGGAATTCGGCGGCGGGAATTATTCCAAACAATTCCTCACTGATGTAAGTTGGCGGGAAAAGTCCTTTTCAATCCTTAATTATAAAGAAAAGAAACAAGGATAGTTCTCGATTTACCGATGAATATATAATTATCACCATTATCATCCAGTCCGTCCTACGGTTGTCTGAAAGAAATCGCTACTAGCGATACGACCACCATTTGCATATAAATCTTCACCTGCGTGATCCCCAAAGATCAATGCTGGATGATCACCCCACACTAAGTAAATATATCAAAAGCTGCCTTCGTGTGTATACGCATCTACAACAAATACTCCTCGTGAATTAAAACAATTGAACACAAGATTATTTAAAATAAGACTATATGAATGGCTAATAGATGACAATATTTATAATATTATGGACTATTTTCTTTTAATAACCGCTCTAATGTATGTAATAGATAAATCAATTATAATTTTAATGACAATATAATAGTTATATATGTATATGTGAAATTAAATTAATGAAATTCGTACACCATAAGTGGCAATGTGATGGAGCTTTTATACATCTTATTTCATCTTCTTATACCTCACATTATACAAATAAAGAATTATTATTATTATTAATAATAATAATATAACAATCAATAATTGTATAACTCTGTTTTTGGTGTACAATAAAGAATATATCTATCTGTCTATCTAAAGATACGAGACAAGAGTTGGAAGGGAGTCCATCTTGACATATATAGTATTGCCCCCGGTTAGATAAAGCGACGATTTGTTCGGGTCATTAAATTTTTTTATCTGTTTCACAAAGAAGATTGTTTTATTATAACTAGTATTCTTGTTAATCATTCTAACCATATATAGCTAGCTAATTGTAATGGAAGAT
Organism: Baronia brevicornis; assembly: GCA_031353405.1. NCBI lineage: Eukaryota > Metazoa > Arthropoda > Insecta > Lepidoptera > Papilionidae > Baronia > Baronia brevicornis. Next base: position 450,349 of record JASFAT010001005.1, read on the forward strand.
GGTTCACGACATTAAGATGATATAAGGCCGAGTCTTACAAACTAAAAAGAACTGTGGCTAATTTCCAAGGGTGTACCCGATGAGGCGATCAATATTAAGAGGAAATAATTTTTAAAAAATAAAACCCGACTTCTCTCTTCTTTTTAAAAACTATTGAGTTTTATTTTTATCCGTTGTAATTTTTTTAATATATATATTTGAAAAATAAAAAGATGTAATTTGTGATTGTCAAGCAAATTCAAGTAGCAAAGCAAATTCAAATAACGAATTGAATTTGCTTGACAAATATATTCAATACAAGTGTACTATAGCAAAAGTGTTACTAGAACTTTTCCCGCCAACTTACATCAGTAACGTTGTTTGGATTTCATTTTCATAATCTTATATTATTATCGGTTATATTGTTAAATTGTGGTGGCGTATTATATAATATTTACAATATGTTTAAAAAAATGTATTTGAACTTTGAGTGGATGAATAAAAAAGTGTTTTATTAACAGTTGAAAGTCTTTTCCCGCCAACTTACATCAGTGACGTAGTGCTTCTATTTCATTTTTATAATCTTATATCAGCATCAGTTATATTTTTTAAATAAGGTGATGTATTAGACAATATAGTTCAATTAAGGCGTATAAGTGAAGTGATATGAAATAAATGCGTGTATCGTGACCTTTTAAGTTAACTGAAAAAGTCCATAGAAGGTTTTGGTAGAATAGCCACCATTTTATCACGACGTAACGTGATAAGCTGACTAGTTACATTTCAAGAGATTTGATATTAATGTATTTTACTTGACACTGGCATAATAGTTATAACTTATTGCCATTAAAGCATTTAAAAGCAAAGAAAAAGAGTTAATATTGTTATTCGAAACGACTGTACCAGGACGTTTATCAGTAATGAAACATTAGCATTTTTAATCTGCTTATAAAACATAGGGTCTATGAAAACAAATAGTATATAGTGTAGTGTGTTTTTTGCAATCATCAAATAAACATGATAATTATATTATAACGGTCTTATGTATGATTCCTGTTCTGTATGAGCCTCCCCTTTTTTGGAGGAGCGGACATTAACCCACCACGCTTATCCAACGCGGATTGATTGGGTAACTAGGCTCGGAATAAATATCCTCCAGCCATACATATATTTATCTCGATACGGGTATCAAACCCACGACCATTGACTCCGTAGGCAACAGCCCCGCAACTGAGTCAATTATATATATAAGTCAGATAATTATATATATTCTTCATTTTACAAAAAAAAGATAAAATCATTATTTATCATTATTTATCATGAGTATATATACAAATGAGGGTTTTATCGTTAATATCTATAGATGAATGGCGATCCATTAAAGGTACGTTTTTCCAGAAACTTCTTTCAACGCACCAGCTACATAACTCCGGCGACGTTCTCGAACCGCTACGACATTAGTGGTAGAGCCACGCTGCAGGCGAATACTTTGTCAAGAATGCAATAATATTTGTCTGTAGCATGAATGGACCGGTTCGCCCGGAGAAGTACCACACTCCCGCAGAAAACCGGCGTCTATGTGGTAGCTTCGTACGGTGAGCGGGCTGAGTTCCGGAAGCCCAAAACTCTACCACTCCCATAATGTCACTTTCCTTAAAGGTCGGTAACGCTTCCGCACTGCCTGTGGCGCTGCGGATGTCTGTGAGCGGCGTTGATTGCTTTCCATCAGGTGACACGCCTACTCGTTTGCCTTCCTAGCCCATAAAAAAAATAGAACCATCAAACAACAAGCTTACACATTTCTTAAAGGTCGCTTACGGTGCTGCAATACCTATGGAACTACGGATGTCTATGAGTGGCGTTGATTGCTTTCCATCAAGTGACACGCCTGCTCGTTTGCCTTCCTATCCCGTAAAATAGTAATAGTGATTTCTACCTGATATTTGATTACCTTTTTAATACAAAAATCTTTTTTCTATCACATGACTTTATTTAATTAAACTAGAAGTTCATATAAAATTATAATTAGTCTTTTTTATATGATAGAATAATTAAACGTCGCTTTCAGGTAACTAAAAATTTTAATCTACAACCGTCCATTTTTACCTTATTCACACAAGAGTCATTGAATATTACTTACGTAACTTATGGCAATTTTTTATCTTTGATTTTATCAAATGGGCAGGCGTGTCATCTGATGGAAAGCAATCAACGCCGCTCATAGAGATCTACAGTGCCATAGGCAATGCAGAAGCGTTGCCGAAAACCGCTCACCGGACGAAGCGCGGTAGCTAAGCTACCACTCAGACGCCGGATTTCCGCGGGAGTGTGGTAATTCCCAGGACGAGCCAGCTCAATCATGCTACAGACAAATAATATGCCATTCTCGATAAAGTATTCGTCTACAGCGTATTAGAATTAGAATGAATCTCGTCCCTAATCTCTCGCGAATACAAAAACAATATACTAATAACAAAGAATCTTTAAATAGATTTGCTTCAGCATAACAACAATATATTGTTTTAAGAAACAAATGAAATTACTGCAAAACAATTCTTGAAATACAGCCCAATATGCAAATTACGTATTTATAAAACTTTTAATTCTTAAATAATTATCTTATATAAACCAACATTATTCATTTTCTTTTCTTTGATGGCAATTAGTTACAACTATTATGCCAGTGTCAAGTAAAGTGGAATAATATCAAATCTCTTGAAATGTCTAGTCAGCTTGTCACGTTACGTCTTGATAAAATGGTGGCTATTCTACCAAAACCTTCTATGGACTTTTTCAGTCAACTTAAAAAGTCACGAAACATGCATTTATTTTATATCACTTTACTTATAAACCTTTATCGAATTATATTGTTTAATACACCACCACAATTAAACAATATAACTGATAATAATATTAGATTATGAAAATGAAATAAAAACACGTCACTAATGTAAATTGGTGGGAAAAGTACCCAAACATTAACCTTAGATCATCTGCCCACAGATGGCGTTTTAATACATAGAATTAAGTTGTGTCTATTGCGTAAAATAACTAAATAAAGATATTATTAATTGTAATACACCAAAATTTCCCTAAAATCAATTGCGACACCAGACGTCGCTGATTCGAAATATAATGTTTCATATGAAAAGCGTACGTAACACCGTGTATTATAAACATACCAAAACGTCGTCTGCGCACACAATGCGGATAACTTAAGATTGTGAAATGAATTCACACGTTCGACCACCCAAAAGGCATATTTCTTCTAATTAATAATACGACACCATCGCATCGGGCCGATTGGATTCCTACTTCCGTCCATTTATATTATTCAATTCCTACTAGTAGTTCACACACTCCCTACATATACTTATATATCTTGTTTATATTTTCAACTGTTTTGTTTTTTCTTTGATGGCAATTAGTTACAACTATTATGCCAACAATATCAAGTATTTTGAAATGTATTAGTCATCTTATCACGTTACGTCTTGATACAATGGTGGTTATTCTACCAAAACTTTCTACAGACTTCTTTAGCCAACTTAGAAAGTCACGATGCACGCATTTATTTCATATTACTTCACTTATACGACTTAATTAAACTATATTGTATAATAGACCACCTCATTTAAATAATGTAACTGATGCCAATATATGCTATAAGATTATAAAAATGAAATAGAAGCACTACGTCACTGATGTAAGTTGGCGGGAAAAAACTTTCAACTGTTAATAGAATACTTTTTTATTCATCCACTCAAAGTTCAAATACATTTTTTTTAAACTTGTAGTCGATGAAAATCGATGTCAATACAGTTTTTTCAAATACTATTAATTCATGAATTATAACGTTTCCCGTCAATTTACATCATTGACGTTGTGTTTTTATTTCATTTTCATATTCTTATATTATTATCAGTTATATTGTTTTATTATGTTTGTGTATTATACAATATATAATAGTTCGATTAAGGCGTAGAAGTGAAAAGATATAAAATAAATGCATGTATCGTGACTTTTTAAGTTTACTGAAAAAGTCCATAGAAGGTTTTGGTAAAATTGCCAACATTTTATCAAGACGTAACGTGATAAGTTGACTGATTAGTTTAATTTCAAGAGATTTGATGTTAACATATTTTACTTGGCTTGGTAGCGCTTCGGTAGGGAGGCCTATGTATATGTGTATATATATATATATATATATATATATATATATATATATATATATATATATATATATATATATATATATATATATATATATATATATATATATATATATATATATATATATATATATATATATATATATATATATATAAGCCTTAATTAATAAGTGGGTTAAAAGCGGAATCATAAAGTAATCGATTTCCAAGTATAGTTAAAGCTAACCAACAAGTAACCAGAATGTCGCGTTAGCATAATCCATTATTATGTCTTAGTACACTATACCGCAAAGAAATTAGCGAGACATTTGTCACTGTATTATCACCCTAATTTACATAACATCACCGTGTCGATTCGTTTGAATCGTGAGTAGATATAGCGAACCTTGGTTGCCCAACAATCGAACAATTTAATGTGCAATGCTTTTTGGAAGTAAACAATGATGCTACGTAGTGTTTTTTCGATTATTTCGTTGCACGTACATACACGGGAACGTGTTTTCTTCTCGTTGCATTAAGGATATTATCAGCCTAACGAAACAAAGACTGAGCGTCGATTACGAAAACTTAGATTGCGATAGGGTGTATTTTTGCTTGTGTAACAAATACCCGAATGTCAGATTAGGCGGGAATGAAGTTGAATTTTTTTTTAAAGTATGTGGCACTGTTACATTATCACACAGCCATCGTGTATCGTAACTTTTTAAGTTCACCGAAAAAGTCCATAGAAGGTTTTGGTAGAGTAGCCACCATTTTATCAAGATGTAGCGTGATAAGCTGACTAGTTTTATTTCAAGAGATTTATTTGATGTTATGGTCTTTTACTTGACACTGGCATAATAGTTATAAGTAATTGCCATCAAAGAAAATAAAAGAAAAATACGACAACACATATTGTTAGAGTTTTTTATTTATATTGGGAATACTTTTTTATTAATTTAAATATCTACTTCTATGTGTAATTAATAAGACTGTTTATTTGGATAATCTTAAAAAAAATCAAAAGGCGTATTTCATGCCTACTATATTAGGGAATTCAAAAATTAGTGCTATAGCTTCGATTAAGATGCAATAACTTATACATTTTTACGCATTTCTTATAATGCTCTGTGGAGTTGTTTAATCTCCTCCCAGCCTCACAGTTCCACCATCACACTACGCACCACAAAAATGGGTTCCATGCCCATCACCTGGATGACTGACTGTCAACCACCGTGGTTAATTTGCTGATCCACAGTTTTCTGCCACGAACTGTGGAAATGTGGAACAACTTACGTGATTACGACATGGGGTCATTTAACACATTGGAGACGAGAGACGGGAATTCTCGTCTTTTATTTTTCAACTGTTGGCTAAGGATGAGGGAAATTCACGTTTTTTGGAATCTGATGAAAGACAATAGTTGCAAGTAAAGACAACATAAATACATGAAAAAATGATATTATAGTTGTAGTGATAATAATGAAAAATGTGCGGAAACTGAGGCCCATTGGCATTGGATTGCCATTGGAATTTTATTTAGTGACGCCGTCTACGAGTTATTTCGTAGTATTTTATTTTTCAATAAATATTATTGTAAATGCTATTACAATATTATATCAGTAACTTAATATAATTATATTTTGTAAACTTTCATGTATTCTTCAAAATAAAACCTTGGCACCCAGGGCATAACGCTCGAAATATGTCTGACAGTCAATGGGCTAGACACTTTTCAGTGCATACCGTCTTCAATGTGTTAAGAGAAGAGCATATATGTTCGTTAAAGCAACGCATCTGCGACGACTCCGGCTTTACAGATGTCTATGGGTAGCGATGATCGCATGTACCTCTGCCTGCTCTGCTATTAAAAAAAAACTAATAATAAATTATATAAACAACGGTCAGACTTTTCCCGCCAATTTACATCAGTGACATTGTGTTTTTATTTCATTTTCATAATCTTATATTATTGTCAGTTATATTGTTTAATTGTGGTGGCGTATTATACAATGTAGGTTCGATTAAGGTGTATAAGTGAAGTGATATGATATAAATACGTGTATCGTAAGTTTTTAAGATGACTAAAAGAATTCATACCAAAACCTTCTATGGACTTTTTTAGTCATCTTAAAAACTTACTTACTTAATGCCCAGTATTTTATCAAGACGTAACGTGATGAAAGTCAGTCTGACTTGGAACATTTCGAGAGATTGGATATTGTTGTATTTTACTTGACACTAGCATAATAGTTGCAACTAATTGTCATCAAAGAACAGAAAAAAAAATACGACCGCTCGGCTTCCTCTGAATGCGATGCGCATTTCCTAATGTTTTATATTGCGACGTTGTTTACCGCATTGGACACCTAGATATGTACGTTGCTACTTGTTTACTATCTCTCGTCCGGATAAACGGGCTCACTCATCGTACACTGTAAAGAGAACTCAGTCATCTATAGACAGAGTCAATAAGTTTTTTTTTAAATTCCTACTATTAATTCACACTCTCCCTATATACGTACATATATAGGAAGAGTGTGAATTATAATTACATATATTTATATATATATATGAATTATATTACATATATTTGTTGTTCAAATTTTCAATCGTTAATAAAATAGTTTTTATTCATCCACTCAAGTTCAAATACATTTTTTTTTAACTTGTAGTGGACACTTGATATTAATACAATTTTTTCAAATATTAATTCATTAATTTAATTTAATTTTTTATGGGACAAAAAGAATTTATCTTATATAATATATTTCAGATTATTAATGGAGTCAGGCGTTACTTTGCGATAATCCATCACTATGAGGACAGTCAAAAGTTTTACTTAGCTAAGAAAACTTGTCGCGGATCTTAGCTAAGTAAAACTTTTGACTGTCCACATAATTTATTTCTCTTTCCGGTCGATCCTTTGTGTCTGAAGATGGCGATCACCATTCTTCATCCAGCGCTTCGTTAGGCTCTTCCATTACATGACAAACTCTCTGTTTTCTTCGTGTCTTTCATGGTTATTTTCTTGGGAATTCGGTGCAGTGGTTTCCCGTTGCCTTCTGCACCAGACATTTTTTGGAGTTATTTAGGCACCCCAAGGCTCGCTGAAGGCCTCTTCCGACCGGTTTCTCCGTCCATTCTCCCCTTATTTATTTAACGGGATGTAAATTTAAGATTAAATACCCTCAGTAGCGTAGCGTGTGTAATGCTGGACGGCGTGGATGGCTGGAAAAAAGTAGAAATTAACTTTAATTTTTTTTTATGGAATAGGAGGGCAAACGAGGAAGCGTATCGCCTGATGGAAAGCAACCAACACCGCCCATAGACATCTGCAAACACCATTGGCATCACAATAGCGTAGCGAGCCTTCGGGATAAGAGTAGGGCTTGTTTTTGAAAGTTCCAATGTCTATAAGTTCCGAAATACCACTGAAATCAGCTGGTTCCATAGCGTGGTGGTGAAATAGTTTTAATACAATATCAATATAAAAAGAAAAACCTATCCAACTTGCACTGAATTGTAAAACATACTAGTCCTAGATGCGAAAGCAAATAGCGAAAACTAGTTTATCCTAAAAAATATAATCTAACATAATTCGGGACACGTTATCACCAACTGATATTTTCATATTCGCAATCTCCTGCAGCTTTGATAACTAGCCCTGCCCTAGGTTAGTGATGTGACGTTATGATACATCGATTATCGATAAGAATAATACGACCTTGACTGCAAATGACCATGAAACTTATCAGCTGAAATCGTTTTATTTATCTTTATTAAAATGCCAATCACACACAATTTAAATTAATAAAACGAAACAATAAATTCAAACAAAAAACTTTAAGTAGTATTTTAATTTTCATTATTAATTGTTATTTTACAAAAATGTCTTATAAACATATATATGTATATTTTTTTTTATTAGATGGGTAAACAAATGAATAAATGATCATTCCCTCATGTTAATTTAGATATATTAATATGGGATTATAAAATTAACATGCAAACAGAGCAAGTTAAAAACTGTATGTACTGAATGAAAGTGACACAGACTAAAAAAAATTACATATAAGACTATGATAATCAGGCTACTACAAAGACGTAAAAGATGTTGAACAATAAAAACTTCCTTTTTTAGAAGGTAAGAAAATAAAGTGAAAGAGGTAACAAAGGGATAGGAGTTAGGCTTTTGAGTCGCACAGTTCATCAAACTAAATGCTGTAGCAAAAAGTACTAATTAAAATGTGTTATTTCCGTTCTCATAGTATGTATTATATAATCTGTGATACATTGTATGGGTGTAATAATTATTAATGACATAATAATTATTACATTCTTTTTGTTTTAAACGAATGTTTTATTGTGACATTATTTATTTACCCAAATAAATAAAAAAAAATCTACCAATGTTTATTACTTTCTCGGTCAAGTCGGCCGATGATTTATAATTTTATACCAAAATTACATGAGCTGTGTACTACACGGTTTAATTCAAAATATAAATTTTTAATTCTACAGTTTTTTTTTTTAAAATATTAAAATAGAAAATAAAAGGGAAGTAAATTAATATAAACATACCTACAACACTTTACTGCGCACTAAATTGCATTCATTTTAAGTAAAGCTTACTCATTGAATAAGTTTATATTTCTAAAAATATAACAAAACCTAATAAACATTACGATCTAAGTAGTAATATCAAAATACCACTGTATTCTTTAAAAATATATATTTTTAAATTCAATCTAAATTATGATATAGAAGTATCGATATCGGGATTCGCGAAGCGCACATCACTGACTCTCATTGCACCTTCCTTATCACATTTTTAATACTCCACATAAACATTTGTTTAGCAAACATAGACGAGTGTGTCTGTCTTCTTTTGCACTCTTTCTGTACGCCTGCCTAATCGCATATCGTTCAACTATAAACAGCTCCACAGATACACAAAGGACAAATATACATATACTCAAGCACAGATACGTAAGAGAAATATATTAGTATTGCTTTTGTATTTAATAAATCTGTAAATGAGCAAACGGGTCAATACTTAAGCAACCAGCCTAGCCAACCTTCCAAGTGAATCCGCAATACTAAAAACGTTGCAGATAGAAATAGAGTAGAAAGTAGTCGATTAAAGAAGATAAAAGGAATTGGGCCTCCAATTACCGGCATTTTTCGGACGAAATATGTTAACATAGTAAAACGCTACTCAATACCTATATTTTGTATGAGTGTGGTAAAGATCTGGCCCATTCAAACTAGAACAAAAACCAGACAAAGGCTTCCATCAATATATAAGAGTCTTGTGTGTAATTTATACATATAGGTTAGACAATGCTATAATATTTTAAACGCTATTAAGTGCTGATAATTGGTGTCAGGAATTACTTTGCGGAAATCCACTACTTTGGACAATCAGAACTTTTACTCAGCTAAGATCCGCGACAAGCAAACAAAAACATAAAAATAATATGTGTTTACAACTGGAAGAAGTGGATTTACGGGGAAATCAAACTAAATCTTACCGAAAAAACTGCCATCAGCAACTCTCCACCTCCCAACCACTATCAACAAAACCAAACACACACCACCACTTTTCCACCGTGCAGTCAGACTTAACGGTCTCTACGGAAGACTTAACAGTCGTCTTCCGTAGAGTCTACTATACCTGATGATGTCTCGTGTTGAAGCGAAACACGTATTGTGTGCAACGTACTTTCCTAATACATAGGCTGGCAACATCTTTTCTAAAAAGGAATTATGGCAGTTTTTTCCTCACATACATTCCTTTCAATTTCCTGTGATGTGTGTGGTAAACTATGAATTTTGGTGGTATCGTATCACTGACAAATATATGTCACATTTAATTTCTATATTGCATATTACCGCCAGAGAACTAAAGTAACCGACATAGCCTTTCGAATTAGCAAACTAAAGTGGCAATGGGCTGGTCACGTTTGTCGGAGATGCGACAATCGTTGGAGCAAACGAGTTCTGGAGTGGAGACCGCATCTCGGTAAATGTAATAAGGGACGCCCCCCGGCTAGATGGTGCGACGATCTGCGCAGGGCGGCTGGCAGAAACTGGATGCGTGTAGCCGAAGATCGGACTAGGTGGCGCTCCATGGGGGAGGCCTATGTCCAGCAGTGGACTGCCGTAGGCTGCTGATGGTGATGATGATGATGACATTACCTTAATATATCCCCATTTCTGGAGGAAAGGACGTTAACCCACCACGCTTGTCCAATGCGGATTGGCGGGGTTACCAGGCTAGGAATAAATATCAGTAGGTCATATATATATATATTTATATATATATATATATATATATATATATATATATATATATATATATATATATATATATATATATATATATATATATATATATATATATATATATATATATATATATATATATATATATATATATATATTAATTACGATGAGAGAATCGAATCCGCGACCTTTGAACCCTCGCAACTGAGAAAATTGGCCATGCTACTGTTTACGTCCTTTAATAATAAAAAAAATATTTTAAAAAAATTGTTTATAATAAATAAAGTGTAAAGTATAATTATTCTAACTCATAGACTACAACGGTGGCAATGCTCGGGTCAAGAACCCACTGTACAAGGAAGAATGCATTTTTATCTATTACTTCACGTTTATTACAAGGAATTTATACCGGTGTAATATAATAATATTATTGATTTATACGTATTATTTATTGTTCGATGAGTAACAAACGCTATAAAATTATTTGTATAAACTTATAGACTGACAAAGTGACTATTAATGGAGTCAGACGTTACTTTGCGGAAATCCATCACTATGTGGACAGTCAAAAGTATTACTTAGCTAAGGTCCCCGATAAGCAAAACAATAACAGAAAATTAATAATGTCTGTTTTTTCCTGCTGGATGAAGTGGATTTATTTGGAACTTAAACCAAAAACTTACCGAATATCGGCCGTCAACTGTCGTCCCACAAATATATATATATATATATATATATATATATATATATATATATTGGATAGTTATGTCGATCAGAAAAATTTACATCTGCCAAAAAGATCAAGCTAACTTGTATAGGGTATAAGCAATTATAGCAATTTTCCAAGTGTGTACGCTTCCGAAAATAGTCACAGTTTTCGAGGTGTCGATTTTATCCCTTTGAACGGTGTAATTATTAACGGGTGGTAACCAACCGTACGCACAACTAAACTTTAACTAATGAGGTCACGTAATGTGGGAATTATGGGCTCCGATAAATTAAAAGTGTTTTGTTTGCCCATTTATTTATTTATTTAAGCCTTGATTGCTAATGCTAATTTTTTTTTATTTCTTTTACATGCAAATGAAATTATGTTAACACAATTAAACGTTTGTTAACGTATTAACGTTTGTTGTTGTTGTTAAATAATATTAACGTTTGTTGTTGTTGTTAAATAATATTAACGTTTGTTGTTGTTAAACAATATTAACGTTTGTTGTTGTTGTTAAAGATTTAGTATTTAGCGTGTCGTGTGACACATAGGCCTCTTCCAGCTGTTTCCATTCATCTCTATATCGTGCTTTTCTGTACCAGACTGTCCCTCCAGTAACCTTAATGTCATCAGTCCATCTCTTAACCTGTCTGCCTCTTTTTCTTTTACCATCGCGTGGTTGCCACTCCGTTATAATTTTCGACCATTTAATCCTACTGTCCCTTGCCATATGTCCTGTCCATCGGCATTTCAACTCTCTTATTTTCTTTAATATATCTATATATAATTTAGCTCTTTTGCAGTCTTTTAGAGTCAATCCTAACATTCTTCTTTCAATTCCTCTTTGACACGTTCTTAGTTTTAGATGTTTCTGAGTCAACGCCCAAGTTTGACATCCATTTGTTGCCCATACTATAATGTTATATAATGAGTTTCTCGTGATTTTTTTTATCTTAACCATTTGTTTAAATATAAACCTTCATCATATACAGCCTGTAGTATTCCACTGCTGGATAACAGCAATAGCTTTTTTGTAAGGGTAGGAAGGCAAATGAGCAGGCGTGTCTATATGTCTGTATGTATGTATGTATTATAATTCAATAATTAATTTTTATATGTATTAATTAATAATTATTAATTACTACTAGATGTCCCAGTGAATTTTGTTTCACCTACAATTTATTTAATTCAAATTAACGAAAATGATCTATATATAGGTAGGCTTATATTCTCCTGGTATTTTGGTTTTTTTTTATGGGATAGAAAGGCAAACTAGCAGACGTGTCACCTGATGGAAAGCAATCAACGCCGCCCATAGACATCCGCAACGCCATAGGCAATGCGGAAGCGTTGCCGACCTTTGAGGAAAGTGTCATTATGGGAAAGGAGGGGGTGGTAGATACAAAACTCACGACGTGCAGATCTTAATGCCGAGTATTGCCAATTGAGATTTTATCGTGGTACAGCCATGATGCAGGCGAATACTTTGTCGAGAATAACATATTATTTATCTGTAGCCTGAATCGGCCGGCTCGGGCCGGGAAAGTACCACAGTCCCGCAGAAAACCGGCGCCTGAATGGTAGCTTAGCTACCACACTTCGTCTGATGAGCAGTTCCCTCCCATAATGCCATTTTCCTTAAAGGCCGGTAACGCTTGTGTACTGCCTACGGCACTGCGGATATTTACGGGCGGCGTTGATTGCTTTCCATCAGGTGACACGCCTGCTCGTTTGCCTACCTATCCCATATAAAATTTCGTCAATCATCTTACCTCATAGAAGATCATTAACCTTTTCGTTGCACATTTCTTCTCTTCTTTTCTAATATTCCTTTATTTCGTCGTTCTTCACATTATTTTATTATAAATGTATGTCAATGACGTAAAATGTAATTTTAGACCGTACATCGATTAGTTATATATGGAAAATCAGCACCTAAGTACACAGTTGTGATGTCTGAGACCGGAAGGTCGTTTCAAGGTCAGATAAATCAATTGTTTGAGCGACGCTTTTGCACCCGTTAGTTAACCTGCGATGTTTATAAATTTTTTTAATAGTGCTAGAGCCACGCTGTAGACGAATACTTTGTCAAGAATGGCATAATATTTGTCTGTAGCATGAATGGGCCGGCGCGCCCGGGGAAGTACCACACTCCCGCAGAAAACCGGCGTCCGAATGGTGTCTTACCTACCGCGCTTCGTACGGTGAGCGGCCGGGTTCCGGAGGCCCAACACCTCCCCCCTCCCTCTACCCTCCCACTCCCATAATGACACTTCCCTTAAAGGTCGGCGACGCTTCAGCACTGCCTATAGCGCTGCGGAAGTCTATGGGCGGCGTTGAAAGCTTTCCATCAGGTGACACGCCTATTCGTTTGCCTTCCTAACATATCGCTCATCGAATACTAAATCTCATCGCTTTTTACCATAAGAGAGCGCTCCCATGAATTGTTCGGAATATTTCCTACCACCGAATTTCACTGCCACACAATTCGCTGAACAGGAAAAGTTTCATCCCCACCATATGCATGAGTAGCGTTCGGGTACGATGCGTTCTTTTTCCGAAACTCTATTCCACGCACCACCACTCTATGCAATCAGCTGGCACCAGAGGTATATCCGATTGGAACTTATCCTTAAAAAAAACAAGCCTACGCATACAGGCTTGATTTCGACATCGGGATAAATACAATATTATATATGTATGTATAATCTACGAATATTTATTACGACTGTGGATGCCCCTTCAATCTGCCTTGGATAAAGTTTATTATATAGATATTGATTTTCTTGTATAAACCGTTCCTTTTGGAAATATATATAATAAAGAAGAGACAAAAATGTTTTATTTATATAAAATAATTTTAAAGAGTTTGTACAAAGAAATATTAATTTACTAATGTAATGTTCAAATATTATTATGATTGTATTTTTATTTTTATTTATTTTTTTATTTGTATTTGTTACAATTTTGGTTTTTCGTTTTTGTGTCTTGTCTCATAATTTTAATTTTACAATACATAATTGTTGTTGACCGCAATCAAAAGCCAATTTTTAAAAAAATAAATTTGCAAGACGTGTCAATGCATAACAAGAACAGTTAATAGAAAATAACCGCGCGCGGGAAAGAGACAGGACGATGTGTAGAAAAGACTGCATATTGCTGGAACATTCTCGAAAGTTTAATACGGAGAGAGATTAAAAGTTGAATACGGAAGAAGATAAAATATTAGTAAAAAAATAGTAGAAGAGAAGGAGTGGAAGTAAAGTGAATTGAAATAAAACTTAAAGTGAAGAGCAGTGAAACTAGTTGCTGATTTCATTTTTCCGATCCCCGAACCCCAGCTCGTAACAGTATATTCTTTTTCGTCCTGTGATGAGTGTTTCTGTACTGTTTTGTGGATTTATCAATAAAAATTTTATTTCTTTCTTTTCTTTATCCTTGTGCAAAATCAAAAAGAAAATAAATACAATAAAAAAGAGATAAAAATTATTTGCGTATAAAAAATTATAATTTTATGAAGTTTTAACACAAAGAAATATTGATTTTCTAAATTAATGTCATATTTAACTATATTATCCTTTTAGAAACCCTAAAATAAATGTAATAAAGACGAGATAAAATGTTTTACATATAAAAAATGTAGTTTTATTAAGTGTATACAAAGAAATATTGAATAAGATAAATTTTATTTATTTGTAACATAAATATTCATTACTAAAACATTTTTTTTTTCAACTAGTATTCGTTTTTCGTCCAAACTTTGAAAGTGTTTTTAAAATTTGAAAATAAATAATATTTGGTTTTTCGTATAAACTTGAAATGTCCTTTTGAAAACAATCTATTAAAAATATATGGGACGTTTTATGTGTGTATATAGTTTCAGGCGTAGTCCGTATTCACTTTCCGAGTGATACGTGAGGTTACGTAACAAAGGTTTTCCAAGCTTCATTCACTGCACACACACATACACACACGTATCCGTACACGACACAACTACACACGAACTAGTGCTGCCATTTGTTGCCTTTCACTTTCGTATAGAGCCTACGCTGTTCGCGATTCCCGCCATTGGTCATGTAAAGTTTGACCTTCACCGCCATTGGACCGACGCCGCTTATGTACCTCATGTTTACGGATATAATATACCCGGGCACGTAGTTCCGGACCGGTCGTAACCGACCTCCCGGTTATTTCCTTTAGGTATTTCACACTATCAACACATATTCGAATATGTGTGGAGTTTTCATTTGCTGGTTGATACTGAATAGATTTTATAATATATATATATATATATATATATATATATATATATATATATATATATATATATATATATATATATATATATATATATATATATCACTCAAAAACCGTCAGCTTCAACGCTATATAAAATTTTATATTGGTCAAAGAGGTGTGAGTGAAAAAATAAATGATTAAAACAAAAATCGCCGTTTGTCTATGACCAGCAGTAGTGTTCAAATAGTTGTTTATGCGATCCTCATTCTTTTTTTTTCTATTTTACAGATTTAAGAGAACAGAAGACAGTTAAGAGGGTACTTTCACACGGTACGGTGAGTATTGAAAATAAGTTAAGAGTATTACCCAACCTGAAACGACCGGTTCGTTCAGTGGCGAGGCCCCTCAACCCACGAAGTCAATGGTCGCGGGTTCAATCCCCGCATCGGAATTTTTTTTATGAGATAGGAGTGCAAACGAGCAAGCGTGCCGCCTGAAAGCCGTGTAAGTAGCTGGTTCCACAGGATAGTGGTGCCTGAAAAGAAGTTTCGGAAAAACGTACCGTACTAGTTCGCCGTTTTTCCTAATGGTGGTGATAAAACATTCTAATGTGACGAGTTTTGCAGCCTGACTTATTCATCACGCTGCAGACGAATACTTTGTCATGAATGGCATATTATTTGTCTGTAGTGTGAATGGGCCGGCTCGCCCGGGGGAGTACCACACTCCCGCAGAAAACCGGCGTCTGAGTGGTAGTTTAGCTACCGCGCTTCGTCCGGTGAGCGGTTGAGTTCCGGAGGCCCATACCCCTCCTCTCTCCCTCCCTTCCTCTACCTCCCCCTTCCTATAATGACACTTTCCTTAAAAGCCAGCAACGCTACCGCACTGCCTATGCTGCGGATATCTATGGGCGGCGTTGATTGCTTTCTATCAGGTGACACGCCTGCTCGTTTATCTTCATATCCCGTAAAATAAAAAAAAAACATCTGTGAAATATATTTAAAAGAATCGAGTTTTATGTGTGTAACGGTACGATAAATAATTACTAAATGTTAATATAGCACTAAAATACCGAGCTGTTATCGTGAAAAGAACTAAAAACTTAGACTTTATCTAGCTTTGTGTCAGAGCTATCAGCGACGTGTGACCTACCTACTCTTTATCAAAAATCGCTTTAATAAGTATCATGCCGTAATAGGTATTTGGTGATCACGTATCTATTGATTTTATTTAATGTTCGTCCACGTATTGCGATCTCAAAGTCAAAGACAATTTTTTTATTTTTTAAAAGATATGAGAACAGACAAATGTGTCAAGTGAGTACTGCACTTCATTAACATCTGAATCAAGATTATTAATGGAGTCAGGCGTTACTTCGCGGAAATCCATTAATATGTAGACAGTCAGAATTTTTACTTAGCTAAGATTCGCGACAAGCAAACAAAAAAAATAAAAAAATATCAATGTGTTTTTGATTCTCCTTCGTTCTTTTAATTGAGTTTCTGCGGTTAAGCTGTTTCATTGGTGCTACCATTTCTCTACCACTATTTGTGATGATTAGTATATATACATATCATCACGCCTGTTTCCCATAGTTGTAGGAAGAGACCACAGATCTCCATCAGCTACGATCTCGGCACACTTTCTTTACTTCATTCGCTCTTTTAATATATATATATATCGTCGTTTAAGTGTACCTTTGACCTGGCCTTCCTTAAGTTCTTAGTATTTATAGACATACATATTTTATCATAAAATGCAAGGTTATAATAGAACCAGTTACATACCTAAACTATGTACCGATAAGATAGCAGGTAGCCTAGGTTTTGATAAAATGCTAAATTTATAAAAAAAGCAGTGATAAGTCGGGCCGAGCCGGGGCTATCGGGCATGCAGAGCGCTCTACGGGAATTCCTAATTCATTCCGTGTTATATTTTATACGCGTACACATGTGGTTTTTATGGTAAAATAACCAATATAATTGAAAAACTAAACTTAACTGATAATAAAACATAAATCGAGTCTCATATTGACAATGTCATAAAAAATAAAAATTAAAAACAAACATGTATAAGTAATATTGTATGAGTGGACAGTCAGAACTTTTACTTTGCTAAGATCCGCAACAAGCAAACAAAAACAGAAAAATTATAATGTGTGTTTTCTAATGGAAGAAGTGAATTTACGGGAAACTTAAATATTTATAAAAATATGTTTTGTCAACAATGTTTTTAGTGATCATGGCATCACAAGTATATGGTGATTAAAAATAAAAATTAAAAAATCAATATGTCGAATAATTAATATTTTTATTTTACGTCTGTGGTCATGTGTTGTCATGTAAAAAACGGCGATGCACCGATAGATGTCGTTATGCGACATTGTAGAAATAAAACTAATTCTCCTTATCATCATAGTTTCTAAATTGTTATCGCATCCGAAGCGTTGATAAAATATAAAATTTGGCAATTGTAAACGTAAATAATTGTTTGGTTCCGTAATTTTGAAGAATTATTCCACTTTTTATGACGTTTTCCTATCTGGTTAGGCACAGAGTGTACTTTGCATACTACGCAAGGCATTTTGTATAATAAAAAGAAAACGTTTCACTCTACAATTATCTTCGGCATGTCCATAATAACATATTAAAAATCCTGACTCTGAATAACTATCTAAAAACTAACTTTGTTGGCGTAACGGCCCAAAATGGATCTTGGCCTCCAAACAGATCTTACGCCACTGTGCCCGGTCCTGCGCCACCTGCTGCCAGTTGTAGGTTTGAAGGTTGCGCAAGTCATCCTCGACCATATCTCTCCAGCGGTACCTGAGGCGCCCCACAGGACGACGTCCAGTTGGGCGAGCCACATACGCAAATATTGTATAACAGTATAATATATATTTTATTACATGACTCTAAATAAATACCTTTTTATTATATTTTCTATTTACTACTTAGAAATAGATCCTCTGCTGTTTTCTAGAAGAGCAGAAAAATTCTGGTTACGGAAAAAGTTATTCAATTAATTCAGACATTGCGAATATTTTTTATAAAGTTTTTGTCATAATTTTGCTTGAAGTATGACTCGACGATAAAAATGTTTCAAATTCAAATTTTTTTTTTTTATTTTCCTTGGTGGCAATTAGTTACAACTATTACGCCAGTGTCAAGTAAAATATAATAATATCCAATCTCTTGAAATGTCTAGTCAGCTTATCCCGTTAAGTTTTGATGAAATGGTGGCTATTTTATTAAAACCTTCTATGGACTTTTTCAGTCAACTGAAGAAGTTACACAAAACATGCATTTATTTCATATCATTTCACTTATAAGTCTTAATCGAACTATATTGTATAATACGCCATCACAATTAAACAATATAACTGATAATAATATAAGATTATGAAAATGAAATAAAAACACAACGTCACTGATATGAGTTAGCGTGAAAAGTCCAAGAAATTATATATTATTTGTAAAATTCCCGTTTTTTTAATGGGATAGGAGGGCAAACGAGCAAGCATGTCACCTGATAGGAAAGCAATCAACGCCGCCAATAGACATCCGCGACACCATAGGTATTACGAGAGCGTTGCCGACCTTTAAGGTATGTGCTACGACGACATATTGACGCAAAAAAATACGAAAACATAATGAACCGCAAAATTAAAACTTGCCACCAGAACCAAAAAAATCTTTTAAGATTTATGAAAAAATTGTATCTGATCACTTAAGAATAATCAGTTGATCTACGCTGTACAACATTTTCTATTTGTCATAGAGCTGTGAGACTCAGACCATTCGACGCAGTATTTTTATCTGATCCGAATAGAGAATCCTGTGTCATTAACAGCGCTTAGTAAAGGCTTATTTTTTGTAGGTTCCAATTGATCTACAATTAGGATTCTGGTAGTGGTAGACCCACGCTGCATACGTATACCGTGTCAAGAATGGCATAATATTTGTCTGTAGCACGAATGGGCCGGCACGTCCGGGGAAGTACCACACTCCCGCACAAAACGGTGAGCGGCTGAGTTCCGAAGGCCCAACACTCTACCCCCTCCCCGTCCCACTCCTATAACGTCACTTTCCGCTGGTCGGCAAAGCTTCCGCACTGCCTATGGCGCTGCGGATGTCTATGGGCGGCGTTGATTGCTTTCTATCAGGTGACACGCCTGCTTGTTTGCCTTCCTATACCATAAAAAATACTACAATTTCTTACTTTCACTTGAGAAGAAACGCAAAAAGAACTCAGCAGATATCTTCTGTTTCACTGAGGAATTCCAAAACATTCGCTATCGCATCTATAATGCAAAAGATAATGCATAAGTTATATAACTTATCGTTTCTATTGCAAGAAATCGTGTGCATTCAATTTTATCACCAATCTATGATACTGTAAGGTAGATTATTGCGTAACTTCATTATGGGATTACAGGAGACATGACGCGGTCCGTACCTCAGATAAGAACATGGTGGTACAAACGCCCAAGTGTGAACCAAGGTGCTAAATAGACAAAACACCATTGATATGATACAAAGATGGTTGGCTTTAACATTCAAATGGGACAAAACGGCTACATTGCTATCGTGGCCAGTTTTTAAAACAGGTGATGTGTGTCACAAGCGGTAGCGTTTCTTTAATTAAAAGAAAATAAATAACGACGGCTTATTCGATTATAAGTTGCTTATGCGTTTTAAAGTCACTGAATTGCTTCTAGAATTAAACTACTAACGGTTCGAGATAACCTGATAAAGTTTGTGGTGATCGTTGGAATTCTCCAATAATAGGAAAAGCGTTATTAGAAAAGAGAGACAGAGAAACACAGAGAAGGAAAAGAAGAGTAAGATAAATTAGAAAAGGATAAAGCGCCAACCCCTTTTTCCTTATTTCACACAATTTACCAAAAGATGATTCCTTCTTGTACGTCTCTATGTTTCTCTGTCTCTCTCTTCTAACCACGCTTGTCACATTATTGAAGAACTCCAACGATCGGCACAAACTTTTTCATCATCAGGTGATCACCTCACACATTTGTTTACTTCTTCCGTTGTCTCGAACCGTTAGTAGTTTAATTCTAGAAGCTTAGTTGGAATGTTTATCAAAAAATTTAGTAATATTAAACAATGACACTTGACATTTTATTTAAAACGCTTATGTCTTATACCTTAGCCCATACATAATATTATATATGCATTGAAAAGGAAGATATTTGCTATGTGGTCTTTCATGCCTTTATTCTGAAAGTGGCCTCCAAGGAAACTAACACTAGAGAAGGTTAAATACAGAATATATATAAGTACAGATAAAATAAAAAAATTCAAAAGTATATAGGCTGAAGGGGTGATCATAAAGCTTAGATCTTGCCTCTACTGTCGATGGGTAAACCTCACAGTGTGATAGGGACCTACGTCCAGAAGAAGACGACTATAGGCTATTATTAAGTGATGTAATTTACTATAGCTAAGAGTCCCTCTATTGGACAAAGACTCTCCCCATTGCTAAAGGAATGGAATGTTTACCCACCAAGCTTTTCAAGTTAGAGTTTTTTAAGATTTCTGAAAAATTGTATCTGATCACTCAAAAACAGTCAGTTTTAACGCTGTACAAAATTATCTATTGATAAGGTCTAAGACTCCCTGAGACCATTCGATGCATAATTTTTTCTGATCCGAATATGTACTAATTTTTTTTTGAAATCTTTATCATATACAGCGTTTCCTTTTCTGCGTTAACATAGAATAGATCAGAAAAGAATGTCATTCTCCGATATAGACTTTTCCCGTCAGCTTACATCAATGACGTTTTTATTTCATTTTTATAATATTACATTATTATCAGTTATATTGTTTAATTGTGATGGCGTATTATACAATATAGTTCGATTAAGGCGTATAAGTGAAGTGATATGAAATAAATGTCTGTATCGTTTCTTTTTAAGTTGACTAAAAAAGTCCATAGAAGGTTTTGGTAGAATGGCCGCCATTTTAACAAGACGTAACTTGATAAGTTGATTAATTTCATTTCAAGACATTTGATGTTAATATATTTTACTTGACACTGGCGCGAAGAAGATGTCGTTCTGCAATACGATTACAAAATAAAAACGTCACAATTCTAATTCGTTTCTCGATTACACTTTCGCCAACATTACTTTGCAGATTCACAAACTGTTTTTCGCGCTTATATCCATATCAATAGAATCGCTTTTACATATTTTTTTCATCGCTAAAATCGATATGACGATTGCCGCGAAGTTTTTCAACAATAGTTGGACAATAGGCCCCCTGACCGATTCCACATTCGCGGAGACAATGCTCGCGATCAAATTACCAGTTGGTATGCAAATTGAGTCTATCTTGACTAGCTCACTAAGATTTATCGCTGTATAGCCATGTGTTTCTATGGAAACGCGGTGGCTTATCATGGGAATAATGCCGGGAAACAAAAGGAATGTGCGGATGTGACAATTACTTCGGGTTTCAGCTGTCAGCGTGTTTAGAACGGTGGTAATTTTTAATGTGGAAGACCACCCAGTGGCCCATCAGAGGCCCGGTGCGGCAAAGCTGAACGAAGCTTTTTTTAAATCAAGTCGATCTTTTTATACAATATATAGATAGATAGTTTCATCTATTTCCCTCTGCAGAAACTACGAATACACATTATTAATAATAATAATATTTCTTTATATGTATAATGTGAGGTGTAACAAGATGAAAAAAAGACGTATAAAAGCTCCATCACATTGCCACTTACGGCGTACAAATTTCATATTACACACTATTAGAAATAACTAAAATAATTATTACAAATCTAAATACATAACAAAACTATTATAATATCATTAAAATTATAATTTATTATTACATTTATATATCACTTCATATTTTACACTATATGTTTATCTATTATATACATTTGATCGGCTCTTTAAAGCAAAAAAGTCCTTAATATTATAAATATTGGCATCTATTAGCCATTCATGTAGTCTTTTTTTTAAATAATGTTGCGTTCAATTCTTTTAATTCATGAGGTATATTGTTGTAGATTATTAAATTAAATTTATTAAATTTTTACATAATACATGCAGATGGTAATAGACGATGGCTCAGTCAAAACCTTCACTCATTGAGCGGAGAAACCGATTTTCTGCCACCGCCCGACCCTCACGGAGATGCAGTGCAGCACAACTTGAGAAACACGAGTCCCATATATATACTTGTGATCAACGCCACATATTTTTTCATGTGATAGGAAGGCAAACGAGCAGGCGCGTCACCTGACGGAAAGCAATCAACGCCGCCCATTAACATCCGCAGTGCCACAGGCAGTGCAGAAGCGTTGCCTGCCTTTAAGAAGTGTCATAATATAAATAGAGGTCAGAGGACCCCTTCAACCCCCTTCCACAGTTATTGAGACCCACCTATACAACAGATTGTTAATTTTCTTTTAACAAAAAATGTTTGGCTCGACCGATTGGCTCAGTGGCGGGGCAGTCCATCCGCGGAGTCAGTGGTCGCGGGTTCGATTCCCGCATCGGAATATATATTTATATGGATTTATAAATGTTTATTCCGAGTCTGGTAACCCCCCCAATCCGCATATCCTCTATCCTTTCCCTTCCTCTCCGCCAATCCATGGTCTGCCGTGCTAATGGATGCGTGGCTAGGGGCGAGCGTAGTCGCAAGCGTGCTGATCGTCCCGGGGTCGGGCTCCCCCGGGGACTATGGTGCCTTACCCCAGCATGCAGGGCTCTGCTGGGGTTGACTTCAATCCTCCCTTGCGGCTCGTGGGATTCACTAAGACGAATTTAATATACCTAACTTGTCGAAAAATGACGGCGACGTGGTTCGCCACCCGTCACGTCCTGATTCTCACGAGGGCGAAAACGACGAGCTGTTTCTAATATATATATATATATATATATATATATATATATATATATATATATATATATATATATATATATATATATATATATATATATATATAAAAAATGTTAAATTTCGTAAATTTTTATTTAATTGTTTAGAGAAGAACAACACTACATATACATT